>CM059430.1:25668610-26099329 GCA_030390025.1 Squalus acanthias | reverse complement strand
TGGGCTGCGCGGCCGCGTGGTTCCCGCCTCCCGCCTGTGTGCCGCCCGTCGGTCGGTGGGAGAGGCTGTGCCGAGCGGCCCGGGCTCGGGGTCCCGGCACCTTCCAACGGAGCGGCCCGGGCTCGGGGGTCCCGGGACAATGAGGCACCGGCAGCGCGGAGCCGGAGGGAGTGCCTGAGGGAGCGGTGAGTGGCGGCGGTGCCAGGGGAGCGGGGCTGGGGGTCGCGGCCAGCCCTGCCCTCGGCCCCGCGGGTAAAGCCCCGGTATTGTCCCGGGGGCCGGTGTCCCGGGGTTATTTCTCTGTGTGGAGTATTCCCAGCCCAGAGTTCAGGTGCAGCGGGTTTCGCGGGGTTTTACTGGGAAAGTATTGTGATTAATTATGTTTAGAATTTGAACAAAGGTAAGCAGGATTGAGCAGAAGACTTCAGGAGACGGACTCTCGGGAGCCGGGAGCAGCCAGCACCGCTCTCAGGACCTTGTGTTGAACAGTCAGGATGTGGCACTAACAGAGACTGCTTTCCTCAGGGTTTGGACGGTAACAGGCACCTCTCTGCTTCTCAAATCTCCAGCCAGTTACTCTGGACCGGAGGGGTTAAACTCTCCGCAGCGATACTCAGCCAGTGCTTCCTGGCAGACAGCAGCTCTCTTATCCTTGTGCCGGCGGCTCCTGTCTCTGGGCTCTCTGGAGATGATGACTTTTAACAGAAAATGCTGGAAATACTCAGCAGGTCCGGCAGCATTTGTGGAGAGAGAAACAGGGTTAACGTTTCGGGTCGATGACCTTTGCTGCCTGTTGAATTTTAGTCCGTCACTGTCGCACTGGCAGTTTGCACCTAGCCACCTCGGTGGGCCCAGGTTGGTTCTCTTGGCCCAAAGGGAGAGTTCAGAAAACTCATGATCCGTGATCTGCTTTTCAGCCACCCCTCCCCTCGACTGTTAAATTTATTAAATGCTGATCTCAGCTCGAGGTGCTGCATTTGGCTTTGCTCCTTGGATTTGGGAGAGGGAAAATTAGCCGGCAGTTCTGGTCACTATCCAGCGACTTCTGGGGCGTGCACACGCTGAGGACAGGATGAGGTTTGATTGTGATGCCTCCTTGGTCAAATATCCAGCTCATACTTATTGTCAAGGCTCTTACACAAAGACTGATCATTTGGCTGAGGAATTGGAAGTTGACTGCTCCTACGGAACCGTACCCTGTGCCCATGGCACCATGTCCATGGAACTGTGCCCTGCGCCCACTGACCACAGTACAGATACCCCAGTGAGGGGCAGTGCATGGAATCTACAGTACAGATACCCCAGTGAGGGGCAGTGCATGGAATCTACAGTATTGATACCCCAGTGAGGGGCATTGTATGGGATCTACAATACACAGTGGGTTTATTAGCATAGTGGTTATGTTACTGGACTAGTAATCCTAAGGCCTGGACTAATAACCTGAAGATGTGAGTTCAAATCCCACCATGGCAGTTCGTGAATTTGAATTCAGTTAACTAAATAATTCTGGAATAAAAATGTAGTATCAGTAATGGTGAGCATTAATCTGTCGGATTGTCGTAAAACCCAACAGGTTCCCTAATGTCCTTTAGGGAAGGAAACCTGCCACCCTTAGCTGCCGGTCTGGCCTATATAACCCACAGCAATATGATTGACTCTTAACTGCCCTCTGAAAAGCCACTCCGTTGTAACCACTACAAAAAGTACAATAAGAAAACCAGATGGACCATTTGGCATCGACCCAAACACCGGATTTGGGGCAAAACAAAGGCACACCCAGCCCACTAGTTTACCCTGAAAAGTCTTCCTCACAAATATCTGGGGACTTGGGAGAGCTATCCCACAGACTATTCAACCAACAGCCTGACCTAGTCATACTCACAGAATCATACCTTTCAGTCAGCGTTCCAGACCCCTCCATCACCATCCCTGAGGTGGCGGCACAGTGAGAGGGAGTGGTCCCTGGGAGTCCCATAAAGTCTCATGGCATCGGGGTAAGGAAACCTCCTCCTGATTACCACCTACCGCCCTCCCTCAGCCAATGAATCAGTACTCCTCCACGTTGAATACAATTTGGAAGAAGCACTGAGGGTAGCAAGGGTACAGAAAGTACTCTGGGTGGGGGACCTCAATGTCCATCCCCAAGAGTGGCTCGGTAGCACCATTACTGACTGAGCTGGCCGAGTCATCGCTACCAGACTGGGCCTGCGGCAGATGGTGAGAGAACGAACGAGGGAAAAACCTACTTGACCTCATCCTCGCTAATCTACCTGTTGCAGATGCATCTGTCCATGACAGCATTGGTAGCAGTGACCTTGTCCTTGTGGAGACGAAGTCCCATCTTCACACCGAGGACACCCTCCATCGTGTTGGCACTACCACTGTGCTAAATGGGATAGATTCAGATCAGATCTAGCAGTTCAAAACTGGGCATCCATGAGGTACTGTGGCCATCAGCAGCAGCAGAATCGTATTCCACCACAATCTACAACCTCATGGCCCGGCATGTTCCTCACTCTACCATTACCATCAAGCCAGGGGACCAACCCTGGTTCAGTGAGGAATGTGGAAGAGCATGCCAGGAGCAGCACCAGGTATCAATGTTCCCTTTAAGCTGCGCGGCCGCCCAGCGCTCTGGAGATCCTGCGCAGGCTGGTCACCGGCTTTTGAGTTGAAAACTCATGTGCGCGGAAATTTGAATGGGTCGCACAGCCCATTAAAGGGGCAACGCACCCAAAAAAATTCAAGGGAACATTGCCAGGCGTACCTGAAAATGAGGTGCCAACCTAACCTGGTGAAGCTACAACAAGATCCCACAACCAACAGATCAGATCAAAGCTCTGCAGTCCTGCCACATTCAGTTGTGAATGGTGGTGAACAATTAAACAACTGACAGGAGGAGGAGGGGGAGGCTCCATGAATATCCACCTCCTCAATGATGGTGGAGCCCAGCACGTGAGTGCAGAATACAAGGCTGAAGAGTTCGCAACCATCTTCAGCCAGAAGCGCAGAGTGGATGATCCATCTCGGCCTCCTCCTGAGGTCCCCACCATCACAGATGTGAGTCTTCAGCCAATTTGATTCACTACATGTGATATCAAGAAACGACTGAGTGCACTGGATACGGCAAAGGCTGTGGGCCGCGACAACATCCCGGCAGTAGTGCGGAAGAACTGTGCTCCAGAACTAGCCATGCCTCTAGCCAAGCTGTTCCAGTACAGCTACAACACTGGTATCTGCCTGACGAAGTGGAAAATTGCCCAGGTGTCCTGTCCATAAAAAGCAGGACAAATCCAATCTGGCCAATTCCCGCCCCATCAGTCTACTCTCAATCATCAGCAAAGTGATGGAAGGTGTTGTCGACAGTGCTATCAAGCGGCACTTACTCACCAATAACCTCACCGATTCTACTACAATTGAGCAAAGCAATGGTTACTGTTGTTGGTCAGTAGTCTTTCCCTGTACTTGCCTCCTAGAGAACACAAGGTGTGAGCACATAGGAGGAAGGGGATACAGGGGAAGGCAGGGTCGAGGGGACGGCTGTGTATCTGGCTGTATTGGAGGGTCAGTGCATGAGGGGATTTGGACATCCAGGGCGATAGTGATAGAATTTGTCAGTTCCAGTGTTGTGCCTTTAACAGTAAAGGAGAAAGCAGCCATTATTATTCCTGGCTACGTGAAGGAGACTGCAGTGGCTTTGGTCAGAGCATTGTGTTCACCTGCATTCAGGAAGTGACAGATGCACTGCTGTGGCGGGACAATGAGTTCATCCAGCTCTTTGAAAGTTTACTATTCCTGCTGGTTTCAGTGTTTGCTACAGTGCTGGGTGGGCGTTGGTTAATGGAGCTGTCTGTTCTGTTGGTCAGTCCAGTGGTGTACATTGATAACATGCAGGTGGTCAGTGATGCTCAGAACAAGATTACCAAGGAACAAAGAGGCTAAGGATTGGCAGATAGATTTTAAAATCTAAGTAAATGCTGATGAGTGCAGGAAGCATGTGCACAATGAATGGGTATCCAGTATCGAAGCAGGGAAAGGATGTGGTTGGGTGTGATCATTGAGGATTGGCTGACAGTATTTCGTCAGTGTGAGCTGCTTAGGTTTTGCAGGCATTTGAATAACGTTGGTACAGATTATTTTAATTTTGTTTAGGTCAGTGTTGGGGCCACAATGAAATATTGGGAGCATCTTTGGATACCCCACCTTCAAAAGAGCGCTGAAATGCAACAAAGATAAACCTTGCGCTCTGAGTTTGGAATGAATACTCTCCGAGCTGAGCTTGTCTTTGGAGAAAAGAAGATTGAGAAGGAACGTGATATGGATCTTTAAAGTGCTGAGAGGAGTGGATAATGTAATGCGAGCGGTGATCGTACTCTGAGGGCATGGGTGCAACATTAACCAGCCTCAACCGAGATTGCAAACTGTAATTCTTCCCCGGTGAACAGGTAAGGTACACTCTTAGAAAAATGCTTCAAAGTAAAGAGCTAAGTGATCCTCTTTATAGCTGCCAAGCCTGTCCTTGTAGGCAGCTCATTAACTGTGATTGGGCACTTGATGATTGTGCGCCTGGGACCTTGAGAGTGCCATTAGTGGAATGTGACTGCTCAGGGTTTAATAATGTTGATTGTGATGTGGGACTGAGATCTATGACTGTCACTCCAGGGTCAGGGAGATTCCTGTTGGCAGTTTCACCCTGCGGTTTTCGCCTCCTTCAGGATATTGAGTATGATGCAGGAAGGAACAGGTTTGACAGGCTGAATAGTTTCTCGTGTTCAGATGACTGAAATTTATACGGTGAACCTGTGTAATCTAAATGTTCTCTGAGGACTTGGCAATCCCTGTGGTGGCAGGAATATGTCATTTGTGCTGTGAGGCTAATGAAGGGATCAGTGTGCTATGATATGCATGTATCAGGGCAGCGACTGTGTTTCAGACCCTCTCCACGGAGGGCTGAAAGTCTTAAGAACAATTAAATTTCTAGAAATGGAAATAGGACCCAACAAGCTCACCTCTTTCTGGGGAACCAACCCCACCTTCTCCCTGTTATCCCTCAACCCCACCGTCTCTCCCCGTTATCCCTCCATATCCCTCAATCCCCCTCAATCCTCCTTGCTCACCATGTCCCTCAGTTTCCCCCACTCACCATATCCCTCAACCCCACCTTCTCTCCATATGCCTCAATCCTACCTGCCCACTATACCCCTCAATTCTAACTGTTCTCCATATCCCACAATCCCACTTTCTCTCCATATCCCTCAATTCCAACAGCTCACCATATCCCTCAACCCCACCTTCTCTCCATATCCCTCAACCCCACCTTCTCTCCATATCCCTCAATCCTACCTACCTCTAGTGCAGTACTGAGGGAGTTCTGCACTGTCTTTCGGCTGGGACGTTAAACCGAGGCCCTGTCTGTTTTCTCAGGTGGATGTAAAAGATCCTGTGGCACTATTTTGAAGATGATCAGGGGAGTTATCCCCGGCATCCTGGCCAATATTTATCCCTCAATCAATATAACAAAAACAGGTAAACTGATGGTTATCACATTGCTGTTTGTGGGAGCTTGCTCTGCGCAAATTGGCTGCTGCGTTTCCTACATTACAACAGTGACGACACTCCAAAAGTACTTTATTGGCTGTAAAGCGCCTTGAGACATCTGGTGGATGTGAAAGGCGCTATATAAATGCAAATCTTTCTTCTTTGTATATCCATCAATCCCACCTTCTCACCATATCCCTCAATCCCACCTCCCCACCTTCTCTCCATATCCCTCAATCCCACCTTCTCTCCATGTCCCTCAATCCCACCTTCTCTCCATGTCCCTCAATCCCACCTTCCCACCTTCTCTCCATGTCCCTCAATTCGCTCTTCCTCCAGAATCACATCTAATTGTCTTTTCGCCCAATTTATACTGTTTCAGAGTCTTTGTCTAAAAAGTTCTCCAACTTCCCTTCTTAATCCAAACTTCCGCATTTTTAACTTGTGTTATCTGGGATTTAAGTCCTTCATCGAATGGAACAACTTGTGAATTTCCTCCATAATCTTGAAAACTTTATTTCATCTCTGTTTTTTTCCAAAGAAAGTAAGTCCGTCTTCCTCAGTCTTTATCCATAATTTAAGTCCCTGAAATCTGGTCTAACTTTCCTTGCTCCTCTGTCCCCCTCAGGGGCAATAATATGCTCCTGTGAACTGTCCACAGTGCTGAGATGGCCCTGATTAGCATCTTGTATAGCAACAATCAAACCCCCTTCGGTTTGCACTATCGCTCTTCTCATGGAACCCAGCACCTTTTTACTGCAGTTAATTCGTGCACTGAGGGTTCCATAGATTAACCCACAATAACCTCTCGATCTCTCCGGATCAACGCATTGTCCCATTTAACCCACTATATAACCCCTCGATCTCTCCGGATCAACGCATTGTCCCATTTAACCCACTATATAACCCCTCGATCTCTCCGGATCAGCACATTGTCCCATTTAACCCACTATATAACCCCTCGATCTCTCCGGATCAACGCATTGTCCCATTTAACCCACCCTATGTCTCAGTTAACACGCAGTAACCCCCTATATCTCTTTCTTCTGCCCCTGATTATTTGGAGCAAGTGTTTGAATTAACTCTTAAAGTAACTATCCAAACTGACTCACTTTGGGAGTGTTTGTTTGACAATATGAGGACATGTTAAGGAATGAGCTTAAAGGGAGTGGGAAGCCTGACTCTGGCATACAGGAGCTAGACTGGAATAATGTTTGCATCAGGCAGGCAGCTACTACGGTGCTGCGTTGACTACGACTAACCCTTGCACACTGACTAAGGTGCATTTCAGGGGTGGTGCGTCTGGCTTCGTTGAATCCGTTCTGTTACAATCCTTTACGTTAAGGGGATAACTGCCCTCATCTGTGACCTTGATTTCACTCTGCAGTCCACAGAGCAGTTAGTTTATTAGTGCAATTTTGGTTGAGTTGGATTACTGTACCTCACCAAGCGCCAAGCATTCACCTTTTGTTGCTTCATTATATTTATTGATCAGGCTGCAGGAGTCTATTAATATTTATTTGTTGAAGCACTGCGTGCAGTTGTATTGTAAAGGTGGTTGACAGCTCTCAGCCTTGAGCCCAGGGTTTGTTAATATGCAGCAGGCAGGCTTGTGTTGTGTTGTGTTGTGTTCAGCAGCATCCCCCTGTGGTGGGCACTAGTATTGGCCATTCAGCAGACAGCCCCAAAAGTGGGATTCAGTTGAATGTCTTTGTTTACAAAGAACTTTCTCTTTCTCTCACTCGCTTTGCCTCAAGTGCTCCTTCTGGCATGCGTGCTTTCTCTTGTCTACCCTTGTCATCTTTCTCGCTCTCTGCCCCTCTCGTTCATTCCTATCCTCACATGTTCTCTCCCACTAATGTTCTTGCTTTTTGTCGCACTTGTGCTCGCTCTCTGTCGTGCGTGCTTTCTTTCTTGTGTGCATGTACTTTCTTGCACACGCTCTCACTCTCTCCCCTTGGAGTCATCAGTTAAGTCAAAAGCTTTTTGCTCAACTGAAATTAGAGATTGCCAGTCAAACACCAAGAAACCAGTGACCCAGTAAAATGCCCCCAGAGAGTGGGATAGCCCCTACGCACCTTCCTGGCTGTGGTACCCCTCACCCCTTTCGGTCTGTAAACCACAAGCATGTTAAATCACTGTACAAATATGCGCAAACCTCCTGTGAATGATATGTTGAGAGTACACACCAGTACTGTATTAGCGTGTGAATATTCACTTGTTACCCAATCAGTGTGAGACTATATATCAGCCGATTTGTCAGTCGTGGCTCAGTTGGTAGCACCCTTGCCTCTGAAGGTTGTAGGTTCAAGTCCACTCCAGAGACTTGAGCACAAAAATCTAAGCTGACACTCCAGTGCAGTACTGAGGGAGCTCCGCTGCACTGTCTTTCGGATGAGATGTTAAACCGAGGCCAAGTCTGCCCCCTCAGGTGGATGTAAAAGATCCCATGGCACTATTTCGAAGAAGAGCAGGGGAGTTATCCCCGGTGTTCGAGCCAATATTTATCCCTCAGTCAACATCTGATCATCATCGCTTGCTGTGTGCAAATTGTCTGCCGTGTAATGACACTTCAAATGTACTTCACTGGCTGTAAAACTCTTTGGGACATCCTGAGGTCATGAAAGGTGCTATAGAAATGCAAGTCTTGACCTTCCCACAGTGCCGCTGCCCACTTTCAACTTCTGGGTCAGGTACTGAAGGGTGGTTGGCACTCTTGGAATCCGTAGCCCAGCCAGAATTAGTGCCTCGAGGAAGGGAGAAAATTGGAAACATTTTCCTTGAAAACAAAACTATCAGGATTGCCTGTTTTGCTCTCAATCCTGGGACTCTTATTCTGAGAGTTGAAAAAACAGCAGCCACCCTTTAATGTTGAAAATATTTTTAAAAACCTTTTTGATTTGTTCAAACGAAACAAAAATATAAGAGGAATAAAAACCACTGAGACAATCAGCGAAGGGAAACGGCAGTTAGAAAGCGCTGGAGTTGGATGGGTTTAAGAACTGTCAGTAATATTAATAAACTGCACAGAATACCTTCCGAGCTCTGCAGTTATGTTATCGGAAGCATGCCTTTGTCAGCCTGTATTAATATTGACTGCAGAAGACAGATAGGAGCTGGTAAATGCCAGGGCTCAGCTTTATCTGCCAGGAGCAGAGAGCCGGGTTGTTATCAGCAGAGAGCAGAGTGTGTGCTGAGCAGCTCGCTCTCTGAGCTGGTGCTCGCTGGCCATTCCAACAAGGAATGGATTCACATTACAGCAAGCTAGAGAGATTGGAGGTGTGGGTGAATGAGGAGGAGGAGAGAATGAATTGAATAAACAATCTCCACTTTTATTTCATGTTCAATTTCCAGGTAGCATTCTCATTCTTCCACTTGTTTTTCCCACTCTCTTTTTCCCTCTTTTGTCAGTCTCCCTCTCTCCTACTCCTCCCCCCCCCCCCCCCCCCCCCCACCACCACCCCCTCGCAATCTCGGCTTAACATCAAAGGATCTTGTACTGTTGCTGTATCAAGTGATTGTAGCGCACTGTCGTATTTCAGTGTAGTTCGGAGGGGCAGTACTGAGGGAGCGCTGCACTGTCGGAAGGGCAGTGCTGAGGGAGTGCTGCACATCAGAATGTAGAAACCGTGGCAACCAATTTGCACACAGCAAGATCCCACAAACAGCAATATGGTAATGATCAGCTAAATGTTTTAGTAAGGTTGATTGAGGGATAAGTGTTGGTCAGGACACCGGGGAGAACTCCCATGCTCTTCTTCGAATAGTGCCGTGGGATCTTTAATGCTCACCTGAGAGAGCAGACGGCCTCGGTTTAACGTCTCATCCGGATGATGGCACCTCCCTCAGTACTGCCCCTCCGACAGTGCGGCGCTCCCTCAGTACTGCCCCTCCGACAGTGCGGCTCTCCCTCAGCACTACCCCTCCGACAGTGCGGCTCTCCCTCAGCACTACCCCTCCGACAGTGCGGCTCTCCCTCAGCACTGCCCCTCCGACAGTGCGGCTCTCCCTCAGCACTGCCCCTCCGACAGTGCGGCGCTCCCTCAGCACTGCTCCTCCGACAGTGCGGCTCTCCCTCAGCACTGCCCCTCCGACAGTGCGGCGCTCCCTCAGCACTGCCCCTCCGACAGTGCGGCGCTCCCTGAGTACTGCATTGGGAGTGTCAGTTGTTGATGAGGAAAACATGCAAAATCCCAAAAATAATTCCCAATAAACATTGTAGTTTGTTTCCTTGTAGTAGCAATATTGATGGACAGAGACCCACTGATCCTGCTGGGATTTTCAGTAAATTTGATTCCGAATGGTTTCTGTCATCCGTAGCCTCATCCCTCCCTATCTCTGAAACTTCCTCCAACCCCACAACCCCTCTGCGCTTCTCCAATTCTGGCCTCTTGCGCATCCCCGATTTTCATCGCTCCAACATTGCCAGCCATGCCTTCAGCTGCCTGGGCCCTAACCTCGGGAGTTCCCTCCCTGAATCTCTCTGCTTCTCTACCTCTGTCTTCTCTTTGAAGATACTCCATAAAACCTAACTCTTTGACCTGTCCTAATATCTCCTTATGTGGCTTGGTGTCAAATTTTGTCTGATAAACACTCCTGTATAGTGCCTTGGGACATTTTACTATGTTAAAGGTGCTATATAAATGCAAATTGTTGTTGTATCCCTCTGATCCCTGTAAACTAGTGAAGCTGAAGTGCATAAACTGGGTCACATTCTTTCTGGTCCTCTCTCTGCATCAGTCTGTAGCCCCTCTGAAGAAACTGGCAGTGTATGTGACCTGCCTCCACTCCTAGTGCTGCTGAAACTGTCGGTCACTCCTATTGTCACCTCCTAGAGACTCGATTTCTCCAACACCCTCTTCACTGGCCTCCCATCCTCTCTAAAATCCACCTTGTCAAAAATCTCCCACCCATGCCTGTCCCGCACTAAGTCCTGCTCACCAGTTACCCACATCCTCACCGACTTACATTGACTCCCAGCCCCTCAACGCATTCAATTTAAGATCCTTGTCTTCAAATCCTTCTACTGCCTCACCCACCCTCTCTCCGTAACCTCCTGCAGCCTTCAATCCTCTCCCACACTGCTCAGTCCTTCTTTGCAGCCGGTCTCCCTTCAGCCCACGATTGGGGGAGAGCCTTCAGATACCTCAGTCCTTCTCTCAGGAAGGTTTTTTCAGTTAAGAACTCCCTAAACCCCCTCTGCCGCTCCACAGCTCTGCCCATCTTCTTTAAAAAAAAAACCTTCTTAAACCTCTCTTTTTCAACCAGCCTTTTGGTCATCCCTCCTAATCTTTCCCACTATGGCTCCGTTTCTGTTCATTTAGCTGTTAAATTCTTTTTCCCATTTCCTCTGTAAAGTGCCTGGGATTGTTCTCCATGTTCAAGGCAATGAATAAATGTAAGTTTTGTATATTTATTTTGAGGGGGGAGCGGGGAATTTGTTTCTTTGGGGGTGGTCCCTATGGGTTGTTGGACTGTTGCTGCACAGTCCCAGTTTGCAGAGGGTTCAATGTGCTGGTGTTTGTTTGTGAGGCTGATGGAAGGTGCGATGGGGGTGGGGGGCTGTCATGTGTTGGAAGCACTTGCTCCTCATTAAGAGTGGAGGCTCTGTCTGTGGTCACTGGCTGTCAATGTCAAGAATGAAGGGCAGGAACATCTGTGCAGTAACTGTTGCTCATCACAGTGGGATCCTTCTCCTCCATCTGCTTCCTATTCATGGTTCCTCATTACACAGTCTGCACCTCAGCGGCCAGAGACAACAGTTTCTCCCTAGGGAACCACCAACACACTCTCTCGCCAGCCGGGCACCATTGGCTGCAATACAGCCAACAGTTACAGTAAAACCCAGCACACATTCATTAGTTTTGTATTTCCATCTATTTTTTAGTTCCGGGTTGGATACAGAGTAAAGCTCCCTCTACACTGTCCCATCAAATACTCTCAGGACAGCTACAGCGCGGGTTAGATGTCAGTGGGTGCCTGGAGGCAGGATGTTCTAATGTCTGAGCCTCTGGGGCTGAATCTTTCTTCTCCTCGCATTCCCTCCGCCACCTCCCAACCTGCCAGCATGGATGTTGTCAGGATTCCCCCCATCTCACATAGGCCTCGTGTTGGACTTGAATCCCATCCCCATGGGGCTGGAGTTGGGTTTGAATCTCTTTCCCCCGGTGGGGTGCACTATGCTTAACCCGGCTCCGCTTAGCACCATTGTCAATCGCTTGCAATATTCATACCTGCCACACACACATCAGCCCAACTTCAAATTGCATTTTTTCTCAATTCTCTCGATGTTGTGAGCTGTGTCACTGATCTGCAGCTTGCTGCCTCTCTGCCCCTGCCTAGTCCTTCCCTGAAGGACATGTCTGTAATAAGTGTGTGTCTCTGTTCTTTGCTTCCTCTGATAACATTGCTCCTCTCTCTTGTGTTGAATGATTGACCTTGCTTCCCTTTTCTCCATGTGAAGTAACTGTCTGTTATCTATAATTAAACAGGCAAACTCTGATGGGACAATTAGGTTTATCAGATTCACACAGCAGCCTCTTTCTCTCTTTTTTCCCCGTTGGCTCCGTCTGTTATTGCCTGCTTGATGCTGAAAGTATCAGCCGCATGAGCTGTGTGTAATTGGAGTGAATATGTCTACGTCCAACTCCCCACCACCTCCCCATCCTACCTGTGGAAGGTGGAGCTCTGTACAGTGAGAAATATCACCTCATACCTGAGCCGCACAGTCCCCCCCCACCCTGAGCACTGTCGGCTACAAGCACAGCATTTCTGCGACCATCCCGGTGAGTGAGTGGGTGAGGAGCAATGTTCCCCCTCTCTTTCGCGTGTGGTCCCTTTAACTGGTTGTGCGGCCCATTCAAATTTTTGGGCATGCGTGGTTTCTTCAATGTGAAAGCTGGTGAGCGACCAATGAAGTGTAGTCACTGTTGTAATGTAGGAAACCCAGCCGCCAATTAGTGCACAGCAAGATCCCACAAACAACAATGGGATAATGACCAGATCATTTGTTTTTTAATGTTGGTTGAGGGATAAATAATTGGCCAGCACACCAGGAGAACTCCCCTGCTTTTCTTGGAATAGTATCGTGGGATCTTTTGTGTCCACCTGAGGGAAGACGTCGTTTAACATCTCATCCGAAAGACAGCATCTCCGACAGTGCAGCACTTCCTCAGTACTGCACTGGAGTGTCAGCCTAGATTTTGTGCTCAATTCTCTGGAGTGGGACTTGAACCCACAACCTTCTGACTGAGAGGCGAGTGAGCTACCCACTGAGCCACGGCTGGCACCTCACCAATGTTCCCCCTAAGTTGCACAGCTGCGCAGTAATCTCAAAGGTCCCGTGCTGGCCGCTCACCAGCTTTTACATTGTAAGTATCGCGCATGCACAGAAATTTAAAGGGACCATGCATTAAAAGAAACAGGCCACGCAGAACAAAGCGCAGCTCACAGGGAACATTGCACCTCAGCCAAGTGTCCATTAATTGTGGATGAGCCGAGATGGTGAGTGCTGACAGGCTGTGGAGGGAGTCACGGGCGAGCCTACCGTTCACATGCACATCCTTGTCCAGAGGTGACTGGACAGTGATCAGGAGCAGGACCTTGGTCCATTGTTATTTTCCCTCCAGTGTCCTTCACCACCAGGAGCCTGTGCATGGTGCTCACCCTCAGCTCCTCTCGGTGCTTCAGCTGAGATCAGTAACTCAGCAAGCCGAAGTGTGAGGGTGCAGCCCTGTCCTGCATCACACCCTGTGTGACTGCATCACACCCTGTGGGAACACGGTTTAAAAATGTACTTGCTCTCCTGGTTGCAGTGACCTCCAGTTGCCCTTGGTTCGTTCCATGTGTGGTTTCTACGTCTGTGCTTAATTCTCGCTCAGTAACCAGAGCCGTGCTGTGACATGTTCAGTAACGTATGGTGCCAGTGCCAACCGTAACCAGATTACATCTCTCTCGATTAGCACTGCGAGTCAGCTCACAGGACAGACTGAGACTGTCAGTTAGGAAGTATACCCTAGTGGTTTGGGGCTAGGGTTTGATTCTGTTAGATAGGGGCGTTTGGGGCTGCGCTTTGCTTTGGAGAAAGGTCTCCGAATCGCTGAGGCATCTGTACATCTGCAGCTGCATCAGCCCAAAATCAGTGGTATATACAGTGACATAGGAAATACATTGCATTTACTGTTCAAATGGTTGGTGTGAGAGAGCACAGAGGCCAGGCAGTGATGGTGAGTGGGGATTGGGCCGTGATCGTGTCCCTTAACTGCCCAGTTATTTTCATCTCCGTGAAGGACTTTGGGACATTTTATGACATAAAATGTTTTATTTCTTCAGCTCAGATTATGTGCTCCCAGAGCTGAGAGTATTACCAACTGAGCCAAACTGGCACTGAGTGGCAGGATCCAGGTTAATGGCTGCAGTTACGCGCTCGATCAGTCCTCGCTGCCTTCTGGTGAGAACAGCTGAAGTGAGGCCAGTCCAAGCACAGCGATAGAAATCTGGGAGAGAAGCTGCCCCAGTGAGAGCCAAGAAACACTACCCGCTGCCAGCAGCAGAGGGTGACAGTACTCCATATTCACACCCTGCCTCTCAATGCAGCACATCATTGCTGCAGCACCAGCGCAGTGTGACTGGCCCACCTCCCTGCAATAAACGGAACGAGTACATGGACACCATGGGGGGGGTGGATGGGGTCCGGGGACACTGTTCGAGGCTGAAGCTCTGCTCTGTCCTCCAGATAATGGGGCAATGTCCAGGACTACGCAAGACCATGGGACAATGTCAGAGGAAGGATTCACAGACAGCGATGGGAAATCCAATACAAACTTTGTATGCATTTATTAAAACAAAGAGCCCAGACTTGTACGTTTATGCAGAGTTGTACTGGTTCTGCCTAACGCCCGGGATCCCGCCTGGCACCTGGTGCCCTGCCCAGTGTTCTGCCCCTCTAAACTGCACTAAACTCATCGCTTCCTCATCCCAACCCTGACATTTAGGCAATTGAACACTTCCCCTCAGGACTCTAGCAACTAAGAACGATCAGTAGCTCCCAGCAAGCCCGTCCCTATTTCTCGGATCGACACCACCTACCCTACTTCTCACCATATCCCTCGGTTCTCTCTCTCTCTCTCCACTATTGTCTCTTGAACCTGCTTATACTGCCCGTGTATTGTACATTTCCAGGGGACTTGTGGTGTTGGGGGGGAATAGGGAGCTAAGCTTGAGTTCGGGGCTGACCCAAGGCCCAGGGTCTCGGCTCTCTACCCGCTCTTGGGTCTGGTTCTGTTCAGTTCTGGCATTTCTAGTTTGCTGGTTTGGAGCTCGTTCGGTATTTTGAAAGACTTCAAAGGCAGTGCCTTCCTGAGTGCCGATAATTAACCTTTTGTCCACAGGATCACTGTTTACTTGGGTGAATGTGTCTGTGAGGCGCTGATATTGAAATCAGACGAATACACGCTCTCTCTGCCTCGCACACAAATCTGCTGGTGCAGCCAGCAGTTCCTTGTGATAAGAGGTTCTCATTTGCAGGGTCAGGGCTGTGTTGAGCACAGCGAGCGATGCCAGCCTGTAATCTGTTATTAAGTACCAGTGCTATTCTGACATAATGGACACTCTGATAGGAGTCAGGGAATGAATCAACCTCGGGCTGTCTGGATATTCTGTCTGTGTGCGCCTCTATTGCTCAATCTTTTTCCTTACTCTCTTTTTCTAGCATTCTCTCTCTTTTTTCTTTTGTGTGTCTCTGTCTCCCTCACTCGCGCTCTCTCTCTCTCTCTCTCTCTCTCTCTCTCTCTCTCTCTCTCTCTCTCTCTCTCTCTCTCTCTCTCTCTCTCTCTCTCTCTCCCTCTCTCCCCCTTCCCTGAGGGGCTCGCGCGCACACTATCTTTCGCACCTGTGCTTGGTCGCTCTGTCTGTCCTTTTTCTCTCGCGCTTTCAGTCTCTCTCCCCACACTCTCCCTGCACGCGAGCGCTCTCTCACTGTTGTAATTCTATAAAGAAAGGTTCAAGTATGTGCCGCCTGTTAGCATGTTTAGCATGGCAGTTCCCCCGCCCCCCAACTAACCCCCTACAAATTCCAAAATGCTCCTAACGCTTGTTTCTCTTAACCTGAGTACAAGTATAGAATAGAGTTAGCACAGAGACTTGGTAAGGGATCTGGTATGGCAGGGGGACTCCCCTCTACCTGCCCCTTAATAAGGCACCCTGTACCCAGCCTGCATTGAATGGCACCCTGTACCCAGCCTTCACACTGCTCTCCTACTCCTAGCTGTTAGTGCACCCAGCTGGTTATTTGTACTGTTGGGACCTTTTCCATCAGTACCTTTTCCATCAGTACCTCCTCCCAGACACCTTCCCATTTCCAGTGGATCTGCTACCCATTCCCTGTTACACTTCTGCTCTCCTTTCCTGTTGGCTGAAATCTTTCAATTTCTCCTCCTGTAGATTTATCAAGCTGTTTGGTGTCTTTATTGTAGAGCTGGGTCCTTTTGACTTGATGAAGGTATAACTTCTCTTTTACATCAATGCCTGGCCTCAGTTTCAGAGGCTGGCTTGCTGCAGGGATGAATGTCTTGGTTTGTCTGCCAATAGTTTTTGAGCTGGTGATCTGTGCAGTATCTCACTTGGTGCGTTGTACAGTCAGAAAGAACGAGGTAAGGGCCTTTGCAATTTTCACCAAAACTTCTCTGCATTGCCACCTGACTGGATGCTTTGGGGCACTGGTGACGTGAGTGAGTTTATATTGTGCAAACTATTGGAATTCCATTGAGCTAAATTGTGTTCGATTGCCTCATTTACTGGATAATAATCCAGAGAACATGAGTTCAAATCACACCATGGCAGTTTGAGAAATTGAATTCAGTTTAAAATAAAATTTAAACATCTGGAAATAAAAACTGGTAGCAGTAAAAGTGACCATGAAGCTGTCGGATTGTCGTTAAAAACCCAACTGGTTCATTGATGTCCTTAGAGGAGGAAATCTGCAGTCCTTACCTGGTCTGGGTCTACAAATGACTCCAGTCGCACACCAATGTGATTGACTCTTCACTGCCCTCTGAAGTGGCCTAGCGAGATGCTCTGTTGCATCAAACCGCTACCAATGGCTCACGAAGACAGGCCCACCACCACCTTCTCAGGGCAACATGGGATGGGCAATAAATACCGGCCTCGTCAGCGACTCTACATTCCGAGAATGAATAAAGAATAAAAATTGGAATACCACGGTGTATTAAATGAGCTTTCATCTCCACTTGGACTGAGATGAATGAAGCAGTGGCCAGAACAAATGCGATCGTTTCTTCTGTCCATTTCAAACAGATTGCACCCTATTTTCCCCAGGACTTTGATATTTGGTTCCTTTTGCTGTTTGGCTTGAAATTGCTGGAGTATATCACACTGAGATATATATGTCTCTGTCCTTGTTCATCAGGGGGCAGTAAATCAATTGTCTAGTTCTCCTAAGGCAATCTTGGATTCCGATGTGACTTGAATGATTTAAAAAAAAAAAATGAATTCTCTGGATTAATTGCCCATCCTGAGTATCCCTAGCAGCTTGATGCAATTGTGTGGTTTGCTCAGCCACTTCAGAGAGCAGTTAAAAGCCAATAATTGTGGGATTGGAGTTGCATATAGGCCAGACCGGGTAAAGACAGCAGGACCTTAGTGAATCAGTTGGGCTGTTGGAGCAATCCAATAGCTTCATGGTCACTTTTTTTTTATTGATAGCATCTTTTTATTTCCAAATTTGTTTTTAACTGAATTCAAATTCTCAAACTGCCGTGGTGGGTTTTAAACTCAGCTTCTCTGTTGCGAGTCCAGCAACATAACCATTACACTGCCGCACCCCCATCTTTGCACTTTATTTCTTCTCTCATCCAGAGTGATCGAGCTAAGTGATCGCCCTTGAATATCAGTCCATCCTGTAAGTTGGGTTCTTCTCTTGTGTTGAAATTGTTGCAGTCTGTGGCTGCACTTCTCTCATCATCTTTTGCTAATTGTTAATCTCAACACTTTCAAACCATCATCTACTGCTTAATCTCTGTCATTCCATCCTAAAATACAGGTAAATATTGCAGCTTATTGATAGTTTGATCTCTCTTTCTGCATCCAAATGTGAATGAGTTGACATGACTGTCTCATTGTCAACCTTTCTGGTCATGCTACAACAACAACTTGCATTTATATAGTACCTTTAATGTAGTAAAACGTCCCAAGGCGCTTCAGAGGAGCGTACTTGGACAAAATTTGCCAACAGGCCACATAAAGAAACATTAGGACAGGTGACCAAAAGCTTGGACAAAGAGGTCGATTTTAAGGAGCATCTTAAAGGAGGAAAGAGGCGGAGAGGTTTAGGGAGGGAATTCCAGAGCTTGGGGCCTCGGCAGCTGAAGGCAAGGCAGCCAATGGTGGAGCGATTATAATCAGGGATGTGCAAGAGGCCAGAATTGGAGGATCACAGAGATCTTGGAGGGTTGTAGGGCTGGGGGAGGTCACAGAGATGGGGAGAGGTGAGACCATGGAGGGATTTGAAAACCAGGCTGAGAATTGTAAAATCTAGGCGTTGCTAGACCGGGTGTCAATATCGATCAGTGAGCACAGGGATGATGGATGAGCGGGACTTGGTGCGAGTTAGTGCATATGCTCTGCTCAGCATATCAGCAAGAAACATCTCTCACCTCTTTGTAGACGACTTTAAATTAGTATTTTTGAAGATGTAGCGTCCTTCTCTGGAACATAGGAATAGGAGGAGGCCATTCATCCCCTCAAGCCTGTTCCGCCATTCAATGAGATCATGGTTGATCTGCGATCTAACTCCATCTACCCATTTGTAAGATCTTAATGATCCCTGAGTTCTTGGACAAGATACCAATAGGCAGCAGCCAGTATGTTTGAGCAATAGATCAAGATTTATTAAGCATACAGCGTAATATACTTAATATTAGGCGATAGTTTTAACGAGTAGCTCACAGCCCTTAGTCTCTGGAACCTCTCAGACACAAATGACATCGTCTTAAGTCTGTTCCTTTGTTCTCGCAGTACGTCTGTGTAAAGTTGTTCTTTGAGTATCGAGGTTTTAACCCTTTTCTTATCAACAGTTCGTTTGGCCAGTGTCCATATATGGTCTTTAACAAAATCACCTTTTTTAATTGGTTCGAATGGTCAAAATACCATTGTCACTCAGACTAAGGCAGCATCCCGCCTTTCCAGTATTTTTCCACCAACTTTACCATGTTCAGTGTTATCTTATTTATAGTTTTTCACCCCATTGGAATTTACTTTCTCTTTCATTTCTAGCTTCCCTGGTGCAAGGCCTTTATACCAAGGGCCCATATCAGCACTGTTTCACTAGTCTTGAGGTATCCAAACTATCTCACTTTAATCTACCAGATAAATACCTTATCTCCATGATCTCTCTCATTTTATGTCCTTATACTAATTATCCTTTAAATATTGTTGCAATTAGTTTTGTTAAGCGAATTCTAAGTTCTATACAGCATTATAATATATTTAATGATTTAACCTTCTCTCGCAGTCTGTGGCTGTTTGTTATCAAAACTTAGTCAAAACTGCTTTTGACTGTCTGCAGCTACATTTTGAACAAGTCTTAGCTTTTTAGTTACCCAGGAGTAATTATGGGTAATATTATTTGGTCAATGGCTACACTTGAAGTTATACATATGATTCTCGTCTACTAAATATCTCTAAATATCAGCCTTTCGTACACACCTTTGCCCCATATCTCTTAATACCTTTGGTTAACAAAAAGCTATTCATCTCAGATTTTAAATTAACAATTGATCTAGCATCAATTGCCGTTTGCGGAAGACAGTTCCAAACTTCTACCACCCTTTGTGTGTAGAAGTGTTTCCTAATTTCACTCCTGAAAGGTCTGCCCCCTAGTCCTAGAATCCCCAACCAGCGGAAATAGTTTCTCTCTATCAACTCTATCTGTTCCCCTTAATATCCTGAAAATTTCAATCAGGTCACCCCTTAACTGTCTAAATTCTAGGGAATACAACCCTAATTTGTGTAATCTCTCCTCGTAACTTAACCCTTGAAGTCCGGGTATCATTCTGGTAAACCTACGCTGCACTCTCTCCAAGGCCAATATATCCTTCCTAAGGTGTGATGCCCAGAACTGCTCACAGTGCTCCAGGTGTGGTCTAACCTGGGCTTTGTACAGCTGCAGCATAACTTCTACCCCCTTGTCATAGAGTTATACAGCACAGAAAGAGGCCCATTGTGTTCGCGCCGGCCATCAAGCCCTGTCTATTCTAATCCCATTTTCCAGCACTTGGTCCGTAGCCTTGTATGCTGTGGCGTTCCAAGTGCTCATCTAAATGCTTCTTGAATGTTGTGAGGGTTCCTGCCTCTACCACCCTTTCAGGCAGTGAGTTCCAGATTCCAACCACCCTTTGGGTGAAAAAGTTTTTCCTCAAATCCCCTCTAAACCTCCTGCCCCATACCTTGAAACTATGCCCCCTGGTTATTGACCCCTCTACTCAGGGGAAAAGTTCCTTTCTATCTACCCTATCTATGCCCCTCATAATTTTGTACACCTCAATCTGGTCCCCCCTCAGCCTTCTCTGCTTTGAGGAAAACAACCCCAGCGTGTCCAGTCTCTCTTCATAGCTGAAGCGCTCCAGCCCAGGTAACATCCTGGTGAATCTCCAGTCCTCCAGATATAAAGGCCAGCTTTCCATTAGCCTTTTTGATTATTTTCTGTACCTGTTCATGACATTTTAATGATCTATGTACCTGAACCCCCTCTGGACATCTACTTTTTTTATACTTTTCACCATTTAGAAAGTACCCTGTCCAAAGTGGATGATCTCACATTTGCCTACACTGAAATCCATTTGCCACAGTTTTGCCCATTCACTTAATCTGTCGATATCCATTTGTAATTTTATGCTTTCATCTACACTGCCTACAATAGACACCTGTATTTGTGTCATCGACAAATTTGGATATATGACTTTCTATGCCATCATCCAAGTCGTTAATAAATATTGTGAACAGTTGAGGCCCCAGCACAGATCCCTGCAGGACATCACTAGTCACATCCTGCCAATTAGAGTACCTACCCATTATCCCTAATCTCTGTCTCCTGCCGCTCAGTCAATTTCCTAACCAGGTCAATAATTTGCCCTCAATTCTGTGGGCTTCTACCTTAGATAACAGTCTCTTATGTGGGACTTTATCAAATGCCTTCTGGAAGTCCATATAAATAACATCCATAGACATTCCCCTGTCCACTACTTTAGTCACCTCTTCAAAAAATTCAATCAGGTTTGTCAGGCATGACCTACCTTTCACAAACCCATGCTGGTTCTCTGATCAGCTGAAAATTTGAGGTGTTCAGTCACCCTATCCTTAATTATAGACTCTAGCAATTTCCCAACAACAGATGTTAGGCTAACTGGTCTAGAATTCCCTGGTTTTCCTCTCTCTCCATTCTTAAAAAGCGGAGTGACATGCGCAATTTTCCAATCTAGAGGAACGGTTCCTGAATCGAGAGAACTTTGCAGATGCCCTAACTATAATCTTCCAATGTGCTCACCTACTTCCTTTAAAACCCTGCGATGGAAACCATCTGGTCCTGGGGATTTGTCACTCTTGAGTGCCATTATTTTCTTCATTACTGTTATTTTACTTACGTTAATTTTATTGAGTCCTTGTCCCTGATTCGATATTAGTTTCTTTGGAATTTCCGGCACGCTATCCTCCTCCTTCTACTGTAAATGCTCTGAAACCTTTTGGGTGCACTGGTAAGACCCTTTTACAAAAGCGAGTTTGTCATAACTTTCCAGTGATTTTCGATGTATTGTTCAGAACATAATTTACCTCTGTTTCAGTTCGAGATCTTGAGGCGTAGGCTGCAGTTGCCCGTCTTAGATGAAACATGCTCCAAGTCCTCTTTCAGGTACATCGCACTGTAGAAGCACATCCTTATTGACATTCAAGTACTGGTGCTTAAGATGATGATCTTTGCTTCATTCAGACCCGTTTGCTGCTGACGGTCCCATGTAAAATCAGTGGAGTAGGTTTTTATCGTTACTGCTGGGATGTTGAGGCTTGTCTGGGGGAGCACAGAGACTGGTGGGGAGAGTCGCACACCCCTTACAGAACACAACGGATTTTCCTTCCAATATTTTCAATGGATGGACAATCAGGTGGGTTCAATCCAATCCCTCCCTGCCAGATTTCCCTCCTTGTGCTCCGTCCAGGCGATGCTTAACAATAGGGACAAAAATCCATCCCATGACTTTCTTCAGTAGATCCTGGTGAAGAGCCGTTACATCTGATAATTTTGGAACAAATTGATGCAAATAGTTAGTCATTCCAGGAATTCCCTGGATACCTTGTTTATTGGTGGGAGAAAGCATTGTAACCACTGCTTCAACTTCAGCAGGATCTGGTTGTGGTCCATTCGTAGAGCCTGTGGCTTAAATGGTTTGCTTGCTGTTCCTTGAACCTTATTTTATCCTTGGTCATTTGATAACTTTTTTTGTTGACACTACTTCAACTGGACTTCCAGTTTCTGGTCGTAGTCCTGCTAGTCTGTACTATTGACTAAATTGCCATCCGCGATGACGGTGACTAGTTTCAAACTTTCAACTCCCTCCTCAGGTCTTCTCTGAAATTACTCAGGAGCTGGAGAGATTCCAAAAGGTGTGTGCACATCTACCTCTTTCAAATGGTGTTGAAAAATTAATCAGTAGAGTCAATCCTTCCATCATTCTCTATGCCATGACTATGAATGGCTTTGCTGTCACTAGTTTGGGCACAAGATCTTGTGTGATTTGAAGTGGTTTGTGATTCCGTTTGAGGGCTTTAAGTGTTTTTGGATTGATGCACAGGTGCACTTTTTCATTTCCTTTCATCACCCCATCATTGAGGAGACCCAGTTGGTTGGGACACTGGTTCCTGCTGGAGGTTAAGTGAAATTTTCAAGACAGATCAATAGATTTTTTGTTGGGTAAGGGTATCAAGGGTTATGGAGCAAAGATAAATGTAGTTAAGATACAGATCAGCTGTGATCTAATTGAATGGCGGAACAGGCTTGAGGGGCCGAATGAGTAACTCCTGTTCCTATCAAAAATCTCATTAATGTCCTTCTCAACAAGTTCCTTTACAGCTAGAGGTAACTTTTTGGTTGGCAACCGTAGGTAAGACCTTGGGATTAATTTGAACGCACCATGTGTCTTCTAACTTCCTCTCTCCTTGGAAGGTATCCTGGTACTGGGGCACTACATCTTGTGAATTTTGGTGAATCCCCCATTGTAATATTCCAGTAATTCACTGTCACAAGTTGCATCTGTTGAATGGTTCTAGCCCCCAAAACAGGTCTACATCCATTTGGCACTATCTGAAACTCGATGCTGGATTTGTTCTTGGAGTTTCCAGCATTGACTCTGCTTTCCCCAATGGCTTAATTTCCATTTTGTTGAACATGAGCAGTGAAGAGTTAGAATCCTGAAGTTTTCTGCCACTTACATCATCAAACAGTCTCAGCTATTCATTGTCAGATCGAACCTTGACAGACTGACTGAAATCTAACTTCCTTGCTCATGAGCATGTTGGCATGTAATTTATTAGCATAATTGGTCTTCGATAGATCCAACAACTTCAAGCCTGGGACTGCAATCTTCCTCCGAATCGCCGTCACTTCACCTACAGTATCTAGCTGCTGTTTGCCTTTGTTCCAATTTCTGGACTTTGGACACTGGCTTGAGGAATGGTTGCATTCTCTGCTTTTTAACACCATTGACAGGATGAGCAGTCTTTCTTCCTGCTGTGATGTTTTTGTACTATTCACAGTCAATTTCAGGAGCATTAAAATTTCTTGGAGGTTTCATTAGCTATTTGAACACAAAATTGTTCCAAGAACAAACTCGATCAGCTTTGTCTTCATCTGCCTCGAACTGAATAAGTATTTTCAACAACGACGTCAACAGTTTGCATTTATATAGCGCCTTTAACGTAGTAAAACATCCCAAGATGCTTCACAGGAGCGTTATCAGTCAAAATTTGACACTGAGCCACACGAGGAGATATTAGGACAGGTGACCAAAAGCTTGGTCAAAGAGGTAGGTTTTAAGGAGCATCTTAAAAGAGGATAGGGAGGGAATTCCAGAGATTGGGGCCTAGGCAGCTGAAGGCGCAACTGCCAATGGTGGGGTGATGAAAATTACGGAAGTGCAAGAGGCCAGATTTGGAGGAGCGCAGTGATCTCGAAAGGTTGAGGGCTGGAGGAGGTTACAGGCCACAGAGGGATTTGAACACAAGGATGAGAATTTTAAATTTGAGGTATAGCTGGACCAGGAGCCACTGTAGGTCAGCAAGAACAGGGGGTGATGGGTGAATGCGATTTAGGATATGGGCAGCAGAGTTCCTGCCTGGCTTGGCAGCAGAGTTCCTGCCTGGCTCAGTAGCAGATTCCTGAGATTAGCACAATTAACAAGATCGCCTTGGCACCAACTTGACCAACAGACTTATCCTCCATGTACTTCTCCCTTTTATATGCACTGTAAAGGGAAGTGCTCGGCTCCGGCCCTGTCCTGTTATTGACATCTGCTTTTATCTTGCTATTTTCTCACCAGTGATTTGAGGGACGAATAAACCAATGTTTAATTGGTTTGAATCTGTGCACCTAACCCTGTTCAATAATACTCCATGACCGCGAGCTTCGGTGGTAGGGGGTGGGGTGGTCTCTCTCTGTTTGCTCTGGACCTCCGCCTATGATACTGGGTAGGTACCGCAGCACTGACACTAGATTCTGTCGAGAGGGAAGTTGTGGGAAGCTAGTGCCGGAATTACAGGAGGGGAAGAAACGATGGGTTTGGTCACAGCTGGTTCCTGGCTGGGAAACTGCTGCCGTGTCTCAGAGCTTTATCACTCAGCACAGGCCTGCCGCTTCCCCTGTGGCACAAAGTGCATCTCCACCCACAGCACACCCACCACCTCCTTCAGCAAAAGGCTTGGCCAGAAACTGAGCCTCCTCCAGCACGAGCTGCTCTAGGAAGCCCGTTAGAAATGAGTTAAACAGCTGGTCCACTGCAGGGAGTAAGATTTACTCCAACTCCAGAGTTGCAGATTGGTTTCTTTTTGCCAGTTTTTATTTAGTTTCTGTTGTAAAGTTGCCACCCCGACCCTGAGTAAGGACTGCTGGCCATCCTGACAGAGTAAAGGCAGGGATTGCGAACTGTATGAAAGGGCCGGGAGTGATCCCACCAGAGAATTTTGCAGTAACGTGTTTGCCGGTGAGTGCTTGATGGTATGCTCTAGCGCGCAGTCGGAATATACAAACCTGCCTGTTTCCTGTGAAGTTATGTGGTGATCAGCGAGAAGTGGCAGTGCTGGTGAGCACCCCTGAAACTCAGTGGGTAAAAGTGCCACCAGAGAGGTACTGAGCCGTACAGATCAGGGATGTCCCCAGGTCTGTGCTGTTAGTTGATCCCAGCCCAGGGTGGGGGGCTAAAATTGGCCTCAGTCCCCTGGGTTAGAGTGGGGAATAATCAGTCAGGGTTCCTGCTCCTGATTGCTATCCAGTGATCTCTGCATGGGTGTCCGGTAAGGACAGGGTCAGGTTTGGCTGTGACCTGCCCCACTGGTGGAATATACCACCAGCACTTGCTGTCCAGGTTCATACATGAAGAATAGGGACTTGGGTGAAGTAACCGAGAATGTCCAGCCCAGTGTACTCCGCCTTCAGGGGGGAGTCATTGGGTTTTATGTATCGGAGCATCGAGCACTCTGGAATATGGGAGCTGTGTGTCCTGGTCTGTGTTTTATGTAGAGAGGTGCTGTACTCTGGGAGGGTCAGCTTTATTGTACATAACAGTTGTGGCCTGAAGCAAAAAAATTGGCACTTGGTTGAGTCCAGAAATGTTGCCCCGACCTTTCCGGTGCCCTAGCTTCTTGGGAATAACACACACTTGTACATACAGTCACACATGCTCATACAAAAGCAGAAAATGCTGGAAGCACTCAGCAGGTCAGGCAGCATCTGTGGAGAGAGAAACCGAGTTAACGTTTCAGGTCGATGACCCTTCGTCAGAACTCATACAGAACGCATACTCATACATGTACATGCTCACACATGCAGATATTCTCACTCCCATGCATGCACTCCTGCTGTTGTACTGTTCTGCTTCTCCCCCCTTCCAGTCGGGGTTAATGGTGAATTTGATGCCATAGAGCTGTAAATAAAGCTGAATATTTTTCCTGATAATTACCATAATAGGATGAGAAGCAGAGATCGATCCCACAGGATTTCCCAGAATCTCATCCTGCCCCAGCGATTAGAGCCATGCAGAGTGATTGCACTCCAATTACTGTGATGCGGAGATGCTGGTGATGGACTGGGGTGGACAAAAGTGAGAAGTCGCACAACACCAGGTTATAGTCCAACAGCTTTATTTGAAATCACAAGCTTTCGGAGCGCTGCTCCTTCACCTGACGAAGGAGCAGCGCTCCGAAAGCTTGTGATTTCAAATAAAGCTGTTGGACTATAACCTGGTGTTGTGCGACTTTCCAATTACTGTACCAGTGCCCACTCCCTCTCCTACAGTGTGGGTGACTTATCCCCCATAATAAGTGACGCCGGGGCAGGGCGCGTGCATCCCCCATGGACGGCCCCTTCCTGCACCCTGCCCATTCTCCACAGTCTGAATATATAGCTGTTGTCAGCAAACCACTAGCCACGACTTCTGTTCTGAATATACCCAATGACTGAGCCTCCACCGCCCTCTGGGGTAGAGAATTCCAAAGATTCACCACCCTCTGTGTGAAGAAATTTCTTCTCATCTCAGTCCTGAATGGCCGACCCCTTATTCTGAGACTGTGACCCCTGGTTCTAGACTCCCCAGCCAAGGGAAACATTCTCCCAGCATCCGCCCCATCAAGCTCTGTAATAATTTTGTATGCTTCAATGAGATCCCCTCTCATTCTTATGAATTCAAGAGAATACAGGCCTAGTTTACTCAATCTCTTCTCATACGACAGTCCCGCCATCCCAGGAATCAATCTCGTGTACCTTCGTTGCACTCCCTCTATGGCAAGTATGTCCTTCCTTTGGTAAGGAGACCAAAATTGTACACAGTACTCCAGGTGTGGTCTCCCCAAGGCCCTATATAATTGGAGTAAGACTTCTTTACTCCTGTACTCAAATCCTCTTGTAATGAAGGCCAGCATACCATTTGCCTTCCTAATGGCTTGCTGCACCTGCACATTCACTTTCAGTGACTCATGTACAAGGACACCCAGGACCCTTTGAGCATCTGCATTCCCCAATCTTTCACCATTTAGGAAATACTCTGCCTTTCTGTTTTTTCTACCAAAGTGGATAACTTCACATTTATCCACATTATATTCCATCTGCCATGTTCTCGCCCACTCACTGAGCCTGTCGAGATCCCCTTGAAGCCTCTTCACACCCTCTTCGCAACTGCCACTGCCACCTAGCTTTGTATCATCAGCAAATTTGGAAATGTTACATTTAGTCCCCTCATCCAAATCATTGATATGGATTGTGAATAGCTGGGGCCCAAGCACCGATTCTTGCGGTACCCCAATAGCTGCCATCCTGAAAAAGACCCGTTTATTCCTTCTTTGTTTTCTGTCTGTTAACCAATTCTCAATCCATGCTAGTATATTCCCCCCCAATTCCATGTGCCCTAATTTTGTTCATCAACCTCGTGTGGGACCTTATCGAAGGCCTTCTGAAAATCCAAATACACCACATCTACCGATTCCACTAGTTACATCCTAGCTACATTCAGCTAGCTATTGTGTTCACACCAAAACCACACCTGACAGCTTGAAAAATCTCTGGAGACTCTCAGCAGCCAAGGGATCTGTGGGGATAATTGGAAAGTTGCAGCACATGATCCCTGATGCCATCAGTTTGAGGTGTCGTGATGTTGTACAAGTGGAAACCATTTGCTGCGTGTCATTCCAATTTGGGAGGCAGCACTCCCCTCTTGTCAGCCAAACCACCGACTTGATGAGATGTATAAAGTTATGTTGGGAATAGAGAGAGTGGCTATGAAGGACCTATTTCCCTTAGCAGAGAGGTCAATAACCAGGGGGCTTTGATTTAAAGTAATTGGTAGGAGGATTAGAGGAGAGTTGAGGAGAACCTTTTTCACCCAGAGGGTGGTGGGGGTCTGGAACTCTCTGCCTGAAAGGGTGGGAGAGGCAGAAACCCTCATCACATTTAAAAAGTACTTGGATATGCACTTGAAGTGCCATAACCTACAGGACTACGGACCAAGAGCTGTGAAGTGGGATTAGGCTGGATAGCGCTTTTTCGGCCGGCACAGACACGATGGGCCGAATGGCCTCCTTCTGTGCTGTATATTTCTATGATTTCACCTTCAGAGGTGGCCATGAGTTGGCACAGATTGTCCCTGAACCCTGCTTAGAAGCTGATGAGGGCAGATAGCACCTCAGGCAACAGCTTCAAGTGATATAGTCAGCTGAGTTCTGACCCCAAGGGGCGAGGAACTGTGTTGGTTGATGCAGTCTAGTAAATTCAGTATTTGTAGTGAAATTCTAAACCCTGATTAAACAGCCCAGTAATGCCACTTTATCTGTCCTCAATTTCTTCTATTACGATTTGTTTGTGTCATAAATATTTATAAACCATTTGCGCTGACCTCACATAATGGGGCGTACACATGATAGTTTGTGCAGTGGATGTGAACTGTGCAGTATGTACAGTGTAAAGCGTGCGGTGCAGTGGGATCAGTGTGCAGTATGTACAGTGTAAAGCGTGCGGTGCAGTGGGATCAGTGTGCAGTATGTACAGTGTAAAGCGTGCGGTGCAGTGGGATCAGTGAGCAGTATGTACAGTGTAAAGCGTGCGGTGCAGTGGGATCAGCGTGCAGTATGTGGAGTACCGTGTAATGAATGTAAATGCGCAATGCAGTATAATAGTGCAATGTGTCCAGTGCAGCATAATGGGCCAGATTTTGCTGTAGCAGGGTATCTAACAGCTTCTGCCATTAGTTAGACTTGCCCCTGCACCCTCCAGCTCAAAAAATCATTGCCCACAAAGTTTCTGAACATACAAACTGAGAACGGCGCAGCGAGGGAAACAGGGCATCTGGGACCTCGGTGAACTGGTCATCCAATAGGATATCTCCTTAACCAATGAGGTTTAAGGATTGGGAAATAGTGGAAGGACTGAGAAGGATGGTGAATTCAATGTTAAATCAGTTACAGAAGGAGAAATAAAGAGAGAACATGATTGGATTAAGAGAGCAAAAAGAGACGAGGAAAAGTAAAAAAAAAAATTGAATTTAAAATTTAACATTTTTAAAAATCTGCCAAAAAAATAAAAACCTGAAGGATTGAGGCTCCACGCTTGTAATAGTTTATTTTCAGTGTCCGAGAGATTGATTGGCAGTAATTAACAATTATCACGTTGTTAAAAGTATACGTACACTAATATCTGCAGCGGGTTTAGTTCGTATCTATGGTGTAAATACAGTAACTTCATGACATTCAATGCATGTCAGTGGTGAGGCAGACAGCGATATGCCATTTTGCGAAGCTAACTGCAGAGCGATGCAACTTTTGGATATTCGCATTTAATTGCTCATCTGCTCCTCACCAAGTTGCTGTACCATTTACCCATAAATGACAGTGAGCGCCATTAGCTTCACCATTATTTTGACCGCAAATTGTACTGTGCAGTGTAATGATGAGATTGTAAAGTATGCTATACAGTGTAATAAGTGTAGTGTTGCAGTGCTGTGTACAAATGGTGCACGGTGGGGTGTAATCAGCGTGTGGTGCGGTGTTAAAAACAGTGGAGGTCGAAAGAGACTTGGGGTCCAGGTACATAGATCATTAAAATGTCATGAACAGGTACAGAAAATAATCAAAAAGGCTAAGGGAATGCTGGCCTTTATATCTAAAGGACTAGAATACAAGGGGGTAGAAGTTATGCTACAGCTGTACAAAGCCCAGGTTAGACCACACCTGGAGCACTGTGAGCAGTTCTGGGCACCACACCTTAGGAAGGATATATTGGCCTTGGAGGGAGTACAGCGTAGGTTTACCAGAATGATGCCCGGACTTCAAGGGTTAAGTTACGAGGCGAGATTACACAAATTAGGGTTGTATTCCCTAGAATTTAGAAGGTTAAGGGGTGATCTGATTGAAGTTTTCAAGATATTAAGGGGAACAGATGGGGTAGATGGAGAGAAACTATTTCCGCTGGTTGGGCATCGGACTAAGGAGCATAGTCTAAAAATTAGAGCCAGACCTTTCAGGAGTGAAATTAGGAAACACTTCTACACACAAAGGGTGGTAGAAGTTTGGAACTCTTCCGCAAATGGCAATTGATGCTCGATCAATTGTTAATTTTAAATTGGAGATTGATAGATTTTTGTTAACCAAAGGTATTAAGGAATATGGGGCAAAGGCAGGTATATGGAGTTAGGCCGCAGATCAGCCATGATCTCATTGAATGGCAGAACAGGCTCAAGGGGCTGAATGGCCTCCTCCTGTTCCTATGTAATTGGCGCGCGGTGCACTGCAATCGGCGTAATGTGATCGGTGCCGTGTGATTGGTGCCATGTGATCGGTACGCGGTGCTGTGATATCTCTACATCTACTGTGCAGTGTTGAGTGCAAAGTGCACAATGTGGTAGTGTAATCTGTATATTGCAATGTTTAGAGCACAGTGAATGTGCACTCGAGTTTAATGTGGGCATTGCAGTGTAATCAGTGTAATGTTTATGGATCAGTGTAATATGTAAATTGCAGTGTAATTGAAGTTTGCAGCGTAATCAGTGTTGTGCAATGTGATTATAGTGCAGTATAATCAGTATAAATTTATACTATCAGACAATGTCTACAATGAATGTGATTAATGTAATTGGTACAGTGTGTCGTACGTACAATCAGACTGTAACGTGCAGTGCTATCTGTGTAAATCTGTACAATGCAGTACAAATATCAGTGTAATGTGCACGAGGGTGTGTAAAGAGTAGAGTGCAGTGTCATCTTAGGCAGTCCCTCGGAACCGAGGATGACTTGCTTCCACATTAAAAATGAGTTCTCAGGTGACTGATAAGTCCAATGCGGGACCTACAGTCTCTGTCACAGGTGGGGCAGACGGTGGTTGAAGGGGCGGGTGGGTGGGGTGCTTGGGTTGACGTGCGCTCCTTCCGCTGTTTGCGCTTGGCTTCCGCTTGCTCCCGGCGAAGAGACTTGAGGTGTTCGGCGCCTTCCTGGATGCTTCTCCTCCACTTTGTGCGGTCTTGGGCCAGGTATTCCCAGGTGTCAGAGGGGATGTTGCACTTTTTCAAGGAGGCTTTGAGCGTGTTCTTGAAGCGTTTCCTCTGCCCACCTGGAGCTCTCTTGCCGTGTCGGAGCTCCAAGTAGAGCGCTTGTTTTGGGAGTCTCGTATCGGGCATGCGGACGATGTGGCCCGTCCATCAGAACTGATCGAGCTTGGTCAAAGCTTCGATGCTGGGGATGTTGACCTGAGCGAGAACACTGTGCGCTTATCCTGCCAATGGATTTGCAGGATCTTGCGGAGGCAGCGTTGGTGGTACCTCTCCAGTGTAATGTGTAAAATGCAAATAATATGTATTGTACAGAGTAACAATCAGGATAAATGTGGCCTGTGCAGTGTAATATTTACAGTGCAGTGCAATGATTAGAGTGTAATATTTGGACTTTGAAATAGCTTTTGTTAAAATGCTACATAAGGGACTTTTTAACATTAGGAACCATAATATTTCAGGCAGCATACATGCATGGATTGAAGATAGAAAGTTGGACTAAATAGTTGTTTCTCAGATTGGCCAGAGGCAGCTAGTGGTATGCCACAGGATCTGTGTTCAGCTTCCTTTGTATCTGTAACTGTCTTGCTGTGTGTACCTGTATACACATCCATATATATGTATTATTTAGATAGAGAAAATATCAAAATTTGCTGACACTGAATTAGAGGGTATGGCAATCCGGAGGAAGAATAGGGGAGACTGCCGGAGTTCCACAGAAACAAATGTCAGGTGGTACAGCAGGGAGTGGAAAATATCTTAAACAGTAAAGTTCTCAATGAAGTATGAGATGCACAGATCTCAGAGGCGAGGGGCGGGGGTTTGATGCACAGATCTCGGGGGCGGGGGTTTGATGCACAGATCTCGGGGGTGGGGGGCGGGGGTTTGATCCACAGATCTCGGGGGTGGGGGGCGGGGGTTTGATGCACAGATCTCGGGGGTGGGGGGCGGGGGTTTGATGCACAGATCTCGGGGGTGGGGGGCGGGGGTTTGATGCACAGATCTCGGGGGCCAGGAGGTGGTGGTGAATCTGTACGGACAGTGGTGGGAATACAGCTGGAGTACTGTGTGCAGTTGTGGCCTCCCTATTTTTGGACGGGTATTGGAGCCATGGAAAAGGGATTTACTGAGATGGGACCAGGGATGAGAGGATAGTGTTACGGGAGATTTATGAAACTAGGGCTGTAGTTAGAGAAGGTTAAGGGAGATCTAATAGAATGGATTACAGTAAGCAGCTGTGAAGTGGAGCTAGCAGTGAGCGCCACACGATGGGCCTCTGTGCTGGATTTTCTGATTGGATCATGATGTGTGCAGTTTGGTGATCAGAACTTGGTGTAATGATTACTGTGCGTTGTTTGGGAACAGAGGGCTGACTGCAGTTCTGCTGGGGCTATGTGCATCTGATGATTTAGTTAATTTAAGATAATGAATCCAGTGCACAAGGCCTGCTTTACTCTAGTTAGGGAGGCCAGCACAAGGAGAAAGTGTAGTTCTAATCGGACAGTGTGACTTCTTGTGAACTAAGCAGGAGAGTCCGTTTCAGACATTGTAATCAGCATGTAACGGTGTGGAACTGGAATGCAGTGTACTCATCTGGGAGGGTCTTTAACCCCCCCCCCCACCTATGCACAGGGTACAAGAGTGAGCTGCTTGTCTGATGGGCTGCCGGGCTTGGCCCTCTGCCGCCACCGCAAACCTTGTCTTTCTCAATTTTATGAATACTATTGTCATTTCTCCTCTGAACATTCCTCTCTTGTGCCTCAAGTTCCAGATATTTCCTCCTCCTTGTGTTGACAAAGAGTTAATGCAGGGCCTCTTATTCTTAATTAATCCTTTCCCAGGACGTCAAAACTGTAGAACTCTTCACCACCCTCCATCTTCTTTCTACAAACTACAGGCTTTTAAAACCAGATCTTGGTGTTCTCTAATCCTACTACTTCCTGATTTATCTCATCTTCATTCCTTCTGTCCAACCTCGGTCGTGTCCTGCAATTTGGGTCTCAATAAGAAAAATTCAAAGAAAAGCACCAAACTCCAGAAATCTGTTACGGTAATATCAGGTGACCTCAGGGTGTGCTGCGCCTACATTTTGGGTCGTAAATCTACGCCAGCACGTTATTTGTGTAAATCCAGGAAAGTTCCGAGTTGAGGGGCGATGCTTTGTAAATGAGCGGACATATCTCGAGTGACGCAAATGATTGAGAAAATTCACGTCTACTGATGTTTTGGCATAAAATTGGTGCAAATCAGTTACGTGTGAATATCCTGGGGGGTGCGGGGTGGGCAACTGTGCAGTTATGACAAAACTTTCCAAGAAATTCTGGGCTGATTTAATCGATGTACAGAGACATGTAAGAGAAGGAAAGGTCTCCGCTTAGACCCAGGGAGGAGAGTCTGTAAATGAATCAGACGCTGCTTCTCTTGTACAACGGGAAGTGTTTAACAGACTCTTTCCCCACTAATCAGCTTGCATGGCCACAGTGAAGAAGGAAGACAAGCTGTGGAGACAGGACCAAAAAGTACCGAGTCTCTCTCTTTATTGATGAGCACTGAGGCTTTTTACCCACAATTATGGCAGCAAAGCACTTCCTGCCTCACAGATGTCCCAAGTGCGGACACAGCTGCACTCCCTGATAAACACAGAAGTCACTGCTTTCTGTCATTTCTCTGTCTCACACTCTGGGTTTATCAGCTCGCAACACACCAGGGACTTTCAGGAGGCGAAAACGAGAAGCAGTAACTAGTCACTAAGCGATGTCCGCTCGCTCAGATGGTGGCTGTTTCATTTCACTACTGAACTCTTGACACTATTAAAGGCTAAATACTTTCGACCAGTGACCCCAATTGGCAACCAGTTGCCCAAATCCAGTTTTAGTCAGATAATTTCCAGCAATGGCTTCTCTTCCCACCCTACACCATTCCCTCCAAACTCCCCAAGAATCAATCTTGGTCCTGTCCTCTTCCTCATCTCAATGTTGCCCCTTGGCGACATTATCTGAAGACATGGAGTCAGATTCCACATGTCTGTTGATGACATCCAGTTCTACCTCTCTCGGCCCCTCCACTGCCTCTGCTGTTAGACGGCTTGTACGATATCCAGTCTTGGGTGAGCCAGTTTCCTGCAGTTAAATATTGGGAAGACCGAAGCTATCTTAAGTCCCTGCTACAAATGCTGTTCCCTTTGCACTGATTCCATCCCCCTCCCCAGCCATTGTCTCACATTGAACCTGACCACAACTGGTGGTGTCCTATTTGACCCCGAGCTGAGCTGCTTCTCTCCATCATAAAGACCTTGGCTCAGTGGGTAGCACTCTCCCCTCTGGTTATGGGTTCAAGCCCACTCCAGAGACCTGAACACATAATTTAGGCTGTCACATCAGTGCAGTGTTGACGCAGTGCTGCACTGTTGGAGGTACCATCTTACGAATGAGACGTTAAACCAAGGCCCTGTCTGCTCTCTCAGGTGGATGTAAAAAATCCTATTGCACTATTCGGAGAAGAGTAGGGGAGTTCTCGAGGTATCTTGGCCAACAGTTATGCCTCAACCAACATCACTAAAACAGATTATCTGGTCATTTATCTCATTGCTGTTTGTGGGGCCTTGCAGTGCATAAATTCCCGACATTACAACAGTGACTAAACTTCAAAAGTACTTCATTGGCTGTGAAGCACTTTGGGACGTCCTGAGGTCATGAAGGGCGTCATATAAGTGCAAATTCTTTATTTCTCTTTCTAAAATGGACAGCGTGGGGGCTTTAGAACAAATCCAAAAGAACCCAGGCTCATCCCAAATAACGAATGTCTAATAGTTTGATGCTCAAATCTTCTCATTATGCACTGACCGTTTCCCCCTTGAACTTATGTGTAGTAAAGGTGCTGTTGACTCTGCTTCTCAAAAACAGTGTCCGAGTTATTGGGAAACTGCGTTATTTGAAGTCTGCCATCTGTGTGTTCATGACCGATCGCTGTTCAGTACAATGCACGTCCCATCAGAAATCGGGAGGAAAGTTGTTGACCAGGTTCCCAGTTAAAAGGGAATTAGAGGAGAAAATATTAAAGGGCCCAGGACAATGTTCCCTCTAATTTGCAGTTTAAGTGTGCAGTCCCTTTAAATTTGTTGCGGCTGCACGTGTGATATCTTCCAGCGGCCTGCGCGGGACCTCCCGATTGGTGCGCGGTCTCGCACCATAGGGGGAACATTGGTCCAGGGAAAGAGCAGAAAACGGGATGAGAGTGGACAGCTCAGATGTGGAGTGAGCAGTTGAGCAGGCACGATGGGCTGAATGCCCGTCTTTGATGCTATAATTTCCATGATTGAACTAGAGTTTCTTTCTCGAGGTAGCTGTCTAGGATCTGTCTCAAATAACTTGTCACAGATGTTGTTGTGTAACAAGGGTTCGGTACAGTGGTACTGGACCGATTATACACAACATTATATCTGCTCATTTGTGGGCTGGCACTAGAAAATTACCATTAAAGATTGTTGTAAAAACCCAACTGGTTCACTAATGTCCTTCAGGGAAGGGAACCTTTCATACTTACCCGGTCTAGGCCTACACGTGACTCCGGTCCCACACTGAGAGATTGACTCGATGCCCTCAGTCAACTAAGGATGGGCAATAAATGCTGGCGAAGCCCACATCCCAAGAACAAATTTAAAAGACACATGCAGAATTGCTTTTTATTCAGCAGGGTAAGGGTTTACTCCCGGTGTATCACAGAATGGTTACAGCATGGAAGGCGGCCTGTCGAGCCCGTGCCGGCTCTCTGCAAGAGCACCTCAGCTAGTCCCACTCCCCCGCCCTTTCCCCGTAGCCCTGCAAAAAATTTTCCTTCAGGTACTTATCCAACTCCCTTTTGAAAGCCGTGATTGAATCTGCCTCCACCACACTTTCAGGCAGTGCATTCCAGATCCTAACCACTCGCTGAGTAAAAAAGTTTTTCCTCATGTCGCCTTTGGTTCTTTTGCCAATCACCTTCAATCTGGTTCTCGACCCTTCCGCCAATGGGAACAATTTCACTCTATCTACTTTGTCCAGACCCCTCATGATTTTGAACACCTCTATCAAATCTCCTCTCAATCTTCTCTGCTCTAAGGAGAACAACTGCAGTCTATCCATGTAACTGAAGTCCCTCATCCCTGGAACAGTGCAGTTACTATTCATTCTGCAGGGTAAGGGTTACTCCGTGTTTGACGGGAAAAAAGAGACTTGGACTCACGAGCGCAGGGCACGTTCAGTCAGAGTTCTTGTGTATCCCAGCCCAGGTCTCCGGTAGTATGTCCACTCTCTCTCCTCCCCCTGAGCAGCCAGGCACCTGCGCTGGGTGTTGTCTTCTTCCTTAATTTCACTCTATCTTTATTGAAAGTGATTTTCAATAGAGTGACCCCTATACTAACCAGTAGATTAATGAAGAAGAAACGCCAGTATTTTAAATGTTGGTGCAGCCTTAAGTCAAAGAAACTAGTCAGTAAGATTGCTGCTGGTGCCGAGCATTGCAGGTGTTGGGAGGTTAAAACCCCGCTCTGCCTGTAGTGGTGAGGTTGCAGATGTCCGTGGAGTAGCTGTGTACATACTCACAGCTGCAAACACAAACTCCTATTAATAACTCGTACTTCCTGCTCATGCCAGCCACATGACACAAAGGGGAGGACTGTCTGACATCAGCCCTGTCCCCACAGGGATCGCACTAGCAGTTTGGGGCCACGTTATTCTGGCAGTCCCAGCAGATGTGAATTGAGACGGGTGAGTACGCAATCATTTATTTAATGTGTTTATTTTTTTTTTCAATCTTCCCAAGACCTGGTTCCTCTACACAACCTCCTTCCCCTGCCACTGTGGGTCGATCAGGAGCATGGTGTCCTCTCCTGGCACTGGCATCTGGGCAGTGAAGGGGTTATCTGGTGTATCCTTGCCTTGGCACAATGGGCAGAGAGGGGCTTTCTACAGTCTCCTTCCCCAGCACAGCATGGGGCTATAGTAGATACCGAAGTCACGGAGTGGAAGGCAGGAGCAGGTTAGGGGTCGTGTTATCTTTGCGAATGCCAACAAACCAAAATGGTTTGTCATTTCCTCCCGTGACCCCCAAAACAACTGTGTGCTCAACAGAGCAGTTAGGATAAGTATAAAGGGTGGGTTTAACGAGAGAATATTGAAATAAGGACCGAAGGATTAAGGTTCAAGACATTTTAAATTGTGTTAAGCCAGTAAACAGCACTGAGGCCGACCTGAACATGTTGAAAGTAACTCTTAAAACTGTAAAATAAGTTGGTGTGCAAGTGAGAGGGCACTTCAGCTCCCAGAGGCCAACTGTATGAAAAGGTACACAGTGGAATTTGAACTGAGAGAAGGTGAGAGAGGAAGTTCGGTGCTAAGGAGGAGAGAGCCTGAACCCAGGACCAGGGCAGGTATGCAAGAAAATGAGTCCCAAAGTTAATACTCGTGAATAACACAACAGCTTGTGGGTATAGACATGGGGCCAGGAGCTAGACCAGTGATGGGTGTGTGTTGTGTAGGAGTGTGAGCGTGTGATGGGGAGTATCCTGGATTTGCACATTATCCGGTACACGTGCAGAAAGTGTCAGAGGGTTCAGCTGTTCGAGCAGCGGAATGCAGAGCTGGGGGGGCGGGCTGGTTGCACTTCCCTAAACACTTGGGCAGGAAAGGTTTCTGGAAGATACATTCCAGAAGGGGTCACCCCACAGATGGGGTAATTGGTGAAGCAGAAAGGGAGGGGGGAGAGCGAATTGCATGATTACCCTCGGGGGAATCACCGTGGGAAAACGCTCGAGTCTGGACTCATCCAGTGGGTGTACTGTCTTGACACTGTCTTGAGGAGGACAGGGATGAAGGCACAGAGTGACACCACAGCACTGGAGCAAAGGGTTACCCATGGGGAAGAGAGAGATGTCATCCACAAGATGTGTGTTAGGGGGATTCCATAACTGGCGAAATAGATGTGCTTGTTTGCAGCCGTCACCAAGAGTACATGAGATGCCTCTCTAACAGAACGGATAGGAGGGAATCCAGCTAGAATTCATGGTGCACACAGCAACCAGTAATACAGGAAAGAGTGGGGTTAGATTCCAGATTGGAGGGCACGATCTCGAGGGTAATCTCAGGATTACTCCCACTGCCTTGTGCTGGACCAGTCAGACAGAAACGGATTGAATTCATCAACTCATGATTCACTTGAACTGGACCAGTGCCAGACTCCTTGTGGAGAGGCTAAATCGGGCAGTGGGGGAGGATTTAAACTGGTAATGTGGAAGGAGAGATAATAAAACAGAGATCAAATTAGAAAAGGAATGCTGTGAAGGATAGGTTTAGTCTACATGTGCGAAAGCTGGAATATACTGAACTCAAGGCTATTGTGGCAGTTGGGAAGTATGATGTAACAGGGATGTTGAGCCCAGTGGTGGAGAGGAATGCAACATGCATAACAGGACAGACTGCACAGGAAAGGAGGTGAAGTCACTCAGTGTCAGGGAGGGGAAAAACCCATTGGTACATGATAAGCCTCCCAATGAGGTAGAGTTGCTGGAATTACATAGTGCAAAGAGAGCAGAGATAATTCTAGGTGTTTGCTATAAACATGTGAATGTAAGTTGTGAGGAGGATGCAAAGAGGCTTCAACAAGCTAAGTGAGTGGGAAAGAACATGGCAAATGGAATATAATGTGGAGAAATGTGAAGTTATCCACTTTGGTAGGAAAAATAGAAAAGCAGAGTATTTTTTAAATGGTGAGATTGGGAAATGTTGGTGTTCAGAGGGACCTGGGTGTCTTTGTACATGAATCACTGAAAGTTAACATGCAGGTACAGCAAGCAATTAGGAAAGCAAATGGTATGTTGGCCTTTATTACAAGAGGATTTGAGTATAAGAGTAAAGATGTCTTACTGCAATTATATAGGGCCCTGGTGAGCCCTGGAGTATTGTGTACAGTTTTGGTCTCCTTACCTAAGGAAAGATATACTTGCCATAGAGGGAGTGCAACAAAGGTTCACCAGACTGGTTCCTGGGATGGGGGGATTGTCTGATGAGGAGAGATTGAGTAGACTAGGCCTATATTCTCTGGAGTTTAGAAGAATGAGAGGTGATCTCATTGAAACTTACAAAATTCTTACAGGGCTTGACTTGGCTGGGAAGTCTAGAACCGGGTGTCACAGTCTCAGAATAAGGGGTCGGCCATTTAGTACTGAGATGAGGAGAAATTTCTTCACTCAGAGGGAGGTGAATCTTTGGAATTCTCTACCCCAGAGGGCTGTGGAGGCTCAGTCGTTGAGTATATTCAAGATAGAGATCGATAGATTTTTGAATATTAAGGGAATCAAGGTCATAAGACAAATAGGGCCATAGTACAAAAACATGTTAAGATGTCTAAAAATGTTAAGACAAATCTAAAGGCACTGTATCTGAATGCATGAAGCATTCGTAATAAGGTAGACGAATTAACAGCGCAAATAGATGTAAACGGATACGATATAATTGCAATTACGGAAACATGGCTGCAGGGTGATCAAGGATATTCAATATTTAGGAAGGACAGGCGAAAAGGAAAAGGAGGTGGGGTGGCCTTGTTAGTAAAGGATGAAATCAGAGCAATAGTGAGAAAGGATATTGGCTCAGAAAATCAAGATGGAGAATCAGTCTGGGTGGAGCTAAGAAGCACCAAGGGGCAGAAAACATTGGTGGGAGTTGTCTATAGGCCTCAACAGTAGTGGTAATGTAGGGGATGGCATCAAACAGGAAATTAGAGATGCATGTAACAAGGGTACTACAGTAATCATGGGTGACTTTAATCTGCATATAGACTGGCCAAACCAAATTAGCAATAATACTGTGGAGGATGAATTCCTGGAGTGTGTACGAGATGGTTTTTTAGACCAGTACGTTGAGGAGCCAACTAGGGAACAGACTATCCTAGATTGGGTATTGTGCAATGAGAAGGGGTTAATTAATAATCTTGTTGTGAGGGGTCCTTTAGGGAAGAGTGACCATAACATGATAGAATTCTTCATTAAAATGGAAAGTGAAGACGTCCAATCCGAAACTAAGGACCTTAATCTAAAAGGAAACTACGATGGTATGAGGAGTGAGTTGGCTATTGGGAGCTTCATTAAAAGGTATGACGGTGGATAGGCAATGGCTAACATTTAAGGAACAAAGGCATGAATTGCAACAGTTATACATTCCTTTCTGCCGCAAAAACACAAACGGAAAAGCGGCCCAACCATGGCTAACAAAAGAAATTAAGGATAGTATTAGATTCAAGGAGGAGTCATATAAAGTTGCCAGAAAAAGTAGTAAGCCTGAGGATTGGGAGCAGTTTGGAGTTCAGCAAAAAAGGACCAAGAGATTGATTAAGAGGGGAAAAATGGAGTATGAGAGTAAACTTGCAAGGAACATAAAAGCGATTGTAAAAGCTTCTACAAGTATGTAAAAAGAAAAAGATTAGTGAAGGCAAATGTAGGTCCCTTACAGTCAGAAACGGGAGAATTTATAATGGGGAACAAGGAAATGGCAGAGCACTTAAACAAATACTTTGGTTCTGTCTTCACAGAAGAGGACACAAATAACTTCCCAGAAATGCGAAGGAATCAAGGGTCTAGTGAGAAGGAGGAATTAAAGGAAATTAGTATTAGTAAAAAAAAAGAGTGCTGGAGAAATTAATGGGACTGAAAGCTGATAAATCCCCAGGGCCTGATAATCTGCATCCCAGAGTACTAAAAGAGGGAGCCATGGAAATAGTGGATGCATTGGTTGTCATCTTCCAAAATTCTATAGATTATGGAACAGTTCCTGCAGATTGGAGGGTGGCAAATGTAACCCCACTATTTAAAAAAGGAGGGAGAGAGAAAACCGGGAACTACAGACCGGTTAGCCTAACATCAGTAGTAGGGAAAATGCTAGAGTATTATAAAGGATGTGATAACAGGACACTTAGAAAATATCAACGGGATTAGACAAAGTCAACATGGATTTATGAAAGGGAAATTGTGTTTGACAAACCTACTGGAGTTTTTTGAGGATGTAACTGGTAGAATAGATAAGGGAGAACCAGTGGATGTGGTGTATTTGGATTTTCAGAAGGCCTTTGATAAAGTCCCACATAAGAGGTTAATGTGCAAAATTAAAGCACATGGGATTGGGGGTAATATACTGGCATGGATTGAAAATTGGTTAACAGACAGGAAACAGAGAGTAGGAATAAATGGGTCTTTTTCGGGGTGGCAGGCGGTAACTAGTGGGGTACCGCAGGGATCAGTGCTTGGGCCCCAGCTATTCACAATATATATCAATGATTTGGATGAGGGAACCAAATGTAATATTTCCAAGTTTGCTGACGACATGAAACTAGGTGGGGTTGTGAGGAGGTTGCAAAGAGGCTTCAAGGCGATTTAGACAAGTTGAGTGAGTGGGCAAATACATGGCAGATGCAGTATAACGTGGATAAATGTGAAGTTATCCACTTCGGTAGGAAAAACAGAAAGGCAGAGTATTAGTTAAATGGTGATAGATTGGGAAATGTTGATGTACAAAGGGACCTGGGTGTCCTTGTACACCAGTCACTGAAAGCAAACATGCAGGTGCAGCAAGTAGTTAGGAAGGCAAATGGTATGTTGGCCTTCATTGCAAGAGGATTTGAGTACAGGAGCAAGGATTTCTTACTACAGTTATACAGGGCCTTGGTGAGACTACACCTGGAGTACTGTGTGCAGTTTTGGTCTCCTTACCAAAGAAAGGATATACTTGCCATAGAGGGAGTGTAGCGAAGGTTCACCAGACTGATTCCTGGGATGGCAGGACTGTCGTATGAGGAGAGATTGGGTCGACTAGGCTTGTATTCGCTAGAGTTTAGAAGAATGAGAGGGGATCTCATTGAAACATATAAAATTCTGACAGGGCTAGACAGACTGGATGCAGGGAGGATGTTTCCCCTGGCTGGGGGGGTCTAGAACGAGGGGGTCACAGTCTCAGGATACGGGGTAGGACATTTAGGACTGAGATGAAGAGAAATTTCTTCAGTCAGAGGGTGGTGAACCTGTGGAATTCTCTACTACAGAAGGCTGTGGAAGCCAAGTCACTGAATATATTTAAGAAGGTGATAGATAGATAGATTTCTAAACACAAAAGGCATCAAGGGGTATGGGGAGAGAGCAGGAATATGGTATTGAGATAGAGGATCAGCCATGATCATATTGAAGGGCCGAATGGCCTACTCCTGCTCCTATTTTTCTATGTTTCTATGATATAGGGGATAGTGCAGGAAAGTGGAGTTGAGGTAGAAGATCAGCCATGATCTTATTGAATGGCGGAGCAGGCTCGAAGGGCCCAATGGCCGACTCCTGCTCCTATTTCTTATGTTCTTATAAGGACCCCCATCACTAAGGACCCCCATCCCTAACGACACAACAACTTGCATTTATATAGCGTCTTTTGACATCATATGTCCCAAGATGCTTCAGAGTAGCGTTCTCAAACAAAATTTTACACTGAGCCACATGAGATATTAGGCCAGGTGAGTAAAAGTAAGTTTAAAGGAGGGGATAGAGAGGCACAGAGGTTTAGGGAGGCAATTCCAGAGCTTGGGGCCTAGGTGGGTGTAAGCGCGGCCGCCAATGGTAGAGCTATTAATATAGAGAATGCTCAAGAGGCCAGAATTGGAGGAACGGAGAGGGCTTGGAGGGTTGGAGGTGGTTACAGAGATAGGGAGGGGTGAGGCCATGGAGGGATTTGAAAATAAGGATGAGAATTTTAAAATTGAGGTTTTGCTGGACCGGGAGCCAATGTAGGTCGGCCAGCACAGGGGTGATGGGTGAATGGGACTTCGTGTGTGTTAGAACACTGGCATCAGTGTTTTCGAAGAGCTCAAGTGTATGGAGGGTGGAAGGTGGGAAGCCGGCTAGAAGAGCGTTGGAAAAGTTAAGTCTAGAGATTTATTAAGGCATGGATGAGGGTTTCGGCAGCAGATGAGCTGAGGTAGGGGTGGAGTCGGCCGATGTTACGGATGTAGAAGTAGGCGGTCTTGGTGATAGCGCGAATATGTGGTCGGAAGCTCATTTCAGGGTCAGATATGACAGCAAGGTTGCGAGTGGTCTGGTTCAGCCTCAGACTGTTCCCAGGGAGAAAGATGGAGTCGATGGCTAGGGAACGGAGTTTGTGGCAGGGAATGAAGACCGTGGTTTGGTATTCCCAATATTTAGTTGGAGGAAATTTCTGCTCATCCAGTACTGGATGTCGGATAAGCAGTCTGACAATTTAGAGACCGTGGAGGGGTCGAGAGAGGTGGTAGTGAACTAGAACTGGGTGTCGTCAGCGTACAAGTGAAACCTGATGTCGTGTTTTTGGATGATGTCGCTGAGGGGCAGCATGTAGATGAGAAATAGGAGGGGGCCGAGGATAGATCCTTGGGGGACCCTAGAGGTAACGGTATGGGAGCAGGAAAGAAGCCATTGCAGTGAATCTCTGGCTACGACTGGATAGGTGGGAATGGAACCAGGCGAGTGCAGTCCCACATAGCTGGACGACGGTGGAGAGCAGTTGGAGGAGGATGGAGTGGTCAACTATGTCAAAGGCTGAAGACCGGTCAAGAAGGACGAGGAGGGATAGTTTACCAAGGTCACAGTCACATAGGGTGTCATTTGTGACTTTGATCAGGGCCGTTTCGGTTCTGTGGCGGGACAGAAACCTGATTGGAGGGATTCAAACAAGGAGTTGCGGGAAAGATGGGCACGGACTTGGGAGGCGCCAACAAGTTCAAGGACTTTGGAGTGAAAGGGAGGTTAGAGATGGGGCAGTAGTTTGCAAGGACAGAGGGGTCAAGGTGGGATTTTTTGTGGACCAAGCATCTCTAATGACACAATATAAGGACCACCATCTCTAATGACACAATATAAGTAACCTGATCAATAATGATACAATACAAGGACCCCTGGCCCTAACAGGCTAAAAAAAAAGAAAGACTTGTATTTACGACCACCGGACATTCAAAAGCACTCAATAGCCAATTAAGTACTTTTTGAAGTGTAGTCACTCTTGTAATGGTCCTGAAGTGAATTGGTGCAGTTTTGGAAAAATGTTTTACTTTTTATATTTTAGGCTGTTGGCGTGGGACGAATGTCCTTTTACGTTCTCTGGTTGTGCGCGACTGTTTTTTGCAGAGGCTGTTGTAGTCCAAATGGCAGCGATGGTATTGGTCAAGAGCTAGGGCACTGCCTATTCCACATGGCCATAGTGGGTACAGCAGAGCCTTTGTAGCCTCCGGTCACCGTGAGCCTAACGACGAGTGCCCTGCTGGCACTGATGGTGGGATGCTGCTCTTTGTTATGGAGTTGCTGTGTCTGTCCCTCCCCTGTCATGCGAGAGACAGATATCCGTCTGCAGCAACAGCACTTCTCCATTTCCCTCGCTTGGCCCAACCACATGATACACGCAACGAGCTGTTATCTGTGTTCCTGCTGCTCAGATATCCGGAGTCTCCAAACCTGCGGTCCGCTCCTTTCCTGCCAGCTTGCTATCTCCACTATAAGGAGGTTCCTCTTACTCGGATAGCTTGCTTTAGACAAGGAAGCTGCATCCTGTCTGTCAGACGGTGCCCTCCTATCCAGGCTCGCGTGGGGTGTGTCACTTTGCCAGGGCCACTTTGCCCGGTGTCCCAGTGCCTCGTTGCAGGCCCTATTTTATTTACTATCTGGGCTATTTCTCGAACTATCTGTTGGCAGCATCTCTGAGTTAGTAGAAAGTGGCAGAGCCTGTGATTTGTGGAGTTGCTAACACAAATGGTTCAGTTTGTGGATGTAGATTTGTCGCTTTCACTGAAGGATATCCCACCACTAACTACTCACCCGGGAACTGCGCAGTTCTTTACTGAACTGGCAAAAATCTACATAACCAATGGAGAGCAGGATGGTGGGAAACAGGCCAGAGCTCAAGGGAAGGGAAGGGGGGGGGGGAGGGAATGGGTGGTGGTCAGCTTGTTTCACCCAGTCTTCTCTCTTTCCCCCCCCCCCCCCCCCCCGCCCCCAAAACCTGTCCTCGATGTCAGATATTGTAAAACCAGGCAACAAGCAGCATTTCCGCGGTGACCACTTCTATCACATCTGTGTAAGAAGTAATGAGATTCAGAGATCCGCTCCCATCATTTCCAATTCCCTCTCTGAAAATGTGAGCACCTCACAATCCCACACTCTCATTACTCAGCCTAATTGATTTTTTTGCAGTAAATTGAAGCATTTTGTTCTGCAGATAACTGAGTAAATATCACTATCATAATTAACCCTGGAGTGCTGGGCTGCATTTCCCCTCAGCTGCTCACATATACTCAGTATACTCTTCACCTGAAGCATGATTCACCTAATTGCTATGATGGTCTGCGGGTGAAGAAGGTGGCTTCTCTAGGGCAATAAATGCTGGCCTTGCCAGCGATGCCCACATCCTGTGAATAAATAATTAAAATTAAATGTGAGACACAGGGATCAAACATTTTTTCACCTTTGTTTAGAAACTTAATCTTCTGCCTGAGCATGGACTGTCGGCGCTCAGCTGCCTCTCTGGCCAGTGCGATGCTGCTGGTGATCATGTTCGTCTGACGCTGCAGAGAAGAGGGGGAGGAGAGCGGTAGAGAAATGTACACACCATGGAAGTAATGAAACCGAGCATCCCCATCATGGACTAGCCTGTCCTGCCTTAGAAGCTTTGCATGCTAGCATTAACTATGCAGAGAACCCCAGTGCTGGACAAATGTGGGACACCTTCTAAATGGAGCCCCCCACTCACCTGTCCAGGTTCTTCACAGTATGGTAGCATAGTGGTTATGTTACTGGACTAGTAATCCAGAGGCCTGGACTAATGATCCGGAGACATGAGTTCAAATCCCACCGTGGCAGTTGGAATTAAATAAATTTGGAATTTAAAGACTAGTATCAGTAATGGTGACCATGAAACTACCGGATTATTGGAAAAACTCAGCTGGTTCACTAATGTCCTTTATGGAAGCAAACCTGCCGTCCTTACCTGGTCTGGCCTATGACTCTAAACTTCCCTCTGAAATGGCCTAGTAAGCCACTCGGTTATATCAAACTGTCACATAAAAGTATATTAAGAATAAAACCAGACGGACCACCTGGCATCGACCTGGGCATTGGATTCGGACAAAACAAAGGCACACCCAGCCCAGTAAAGTCCTTCTCACTAACCTCTATGTGCCAAAACTGGGAGAGCTGTCCCACAGACTAGTTAAGCAGCAGCTTGACATTTCAGGCAATGACCTAGACTCCTCCATCATCATCCCTGGGATTGTCCTGTCCCACCAGCAGATCAAACCCACCAGAGGTAGTGGCACAGTGGTATACAGTCGGGCCAGAGTGGCCCTGGGAGTCTTTAACATTGACTCCGGACCCCATGACATCTCATGGCTTCAGGTCACATATGGGCAAGGAAACCTCCTGCTGATTACCACCTACTGCCCTCCCTCAGCTGATGAAGCCGTACTCCTCACTGGAAGAACTGAGGGTAGCAAGGGCACAGAACTGGGTGGGGGACTTCAATGTCCATCAGCAAGAGTGGCTCGGTAGCACCACCACTGACCGAGCTGGCCAAGTCCTGAGCTGCCAGACTGGGCTTGCGGCAGATGTTGAAAGAACCTACTTGATCTCGCCCTCACCAATCTACCTTTCGCAGATGCATCTGTCCATGCCAGAGTGACCACCGCATAGTCCTTGTGGAAACAAAGTCCCGTCTTCACACTGTGTTCCATCGTGTTGTGTGGCACTACCGCCATGCTAATTGGGATAGATTCAGAATAGAATCTAGCAGCTTAAAACTGGGCATCCATGAGGCGCTGTGGGCCATCAGCAGCAGCAGAATTGTATTCCACCACAATCTGTAACCTCATGGCCCGGCATATTATCAAACCAGGAAACCAGCCCTCGTTCAATGAAAAGCATGCACCAGGCATACTTAAAAATAAGGTGCCAACAGTGTTGAGTCGTGAGTGGTGGTGGACAATTAACCAACTAACTGGAGGAGGAGGCTCCATAAACGTCCCCATCCTCAATGATAGTGGAGCCCAGCATGTGAGTGTAAAAGTCAAGGCTGAAGCATTCGAAACCATCTTCAGCCAGAAGTACCGAGTGGATGATCCATCTCTGCCTCCTCCTGAGGTCTCCATCATCACAGATGCCACTCTTCAGCAAATTCTATTCATTCCACATGATATCAAGAAACGGCTGAGCACACTGGATACAGCAAAGGCCCAGACAACATCCCGGCTGTTATGCTGAAGACTTGTGCTCCAGAACTAGCCGCGCCTCTAGCCAAGCTGTTCCAGTACAGCTACAACACTGGCATCTACCTGACAAAGTGAAAAATTGGCCAGGTATGTCCTGTCCAATCCAGCCAATTACCGCCCCCCCCCCCCCTCAGCCTACTCTCAATCATCTGCCAAGTGATGGAAGGTATCATCAACAGTGCGATCAAGCGGGATTTACTCACCAATAACCTGCTAACCGATGCTCAGTTTGGGTTCCACCATGATCACTTGGTTTCAGACCTCATTACAGCCTTGGTTCAAACATGGACAAAAGAGCTGAATTCCTGGTGAGCTGAGAGTGACTGCCCTTGACACCAAGGCAGCTTTTGACCAAGTGTGACACCAAGGAGCCCTAGTAAAATTGAAGTCAATGGGGATCAGGGGGAACACTCTTCACTGGCTGGAGTCATACCGAGCACAAAGGATGATGGTTGTGGTGGTTGAAGGTCAATCATCACAGCCCCAGGACATCACTGCAGGAGTTCCTCAGGGCAGTGTCCTAGGCCCAAACATCTTCAGCGGCTTCATCAATGACCTTCCCTCCAACATAAGGTCAGAAGTGGGGATGTTCGCTGATGACTGCACAGTGTTAAGTTCCATTTGCAACTCCTCAGATAATGAAGCAGTCCGAGCCCGCATGCAGCAAGACTGGACAACACCCAGGCTTGGGCTGATAAGTGGTAAGTAACATTTGTGCCACACAAGTGCCAGGCAATTACCACCACCTACAAGGCATAAGTCAGGAGTGTGATGGAATATTCTCCACTTGCCTGGATGCGTGCAGCTCAAACAACACAAGAAACTCAACACCATCCAAGACAAAGCAGCCCGCTTGATTGGCACCCCATCCACCACCTTAAACGTTCACTCCCTCCACAAATGGCGCACCGTGGCTGCAGTGTGTACCATCTACAAGATGCACTGCAGCAAGTTGCCAAGACTTCGTCGACAGCACCTCCCAAACCTGTGACCTCTACCACCTAGAAGGACAACGGCAGCAAGCGCATGGCAACACCACCACCTCTAAGCTCCCATTCCAGGTCCCACTGTTGTTGGGTAAAAATCCTGAAACTCCCTCCCTAACAGCACTGTGGAGCACCTTCACTACAGGGACTGTAGCGGTTCAAGAAGTGCTCACCAGCACCTTCTTGAGGGCAATTAGAGATGGGCAATAAATGCTGGCCATGCCAGCGACGCCTGCATCCTGTGAATGAAAAAAAAACTCTGGTTAGCAGAGCAGGGGGACATGTTCATGTGCAACCAGGTGCTTGATTAGAGAGGATGCCAGGTGCGGGATTGGAGAGGTCACCTGCACCAGGTGCGGGATTGGAGAGGTCACCTGCACCAGGTGCGGGATTGGAGAGGTCACCTGCACCAGGTGCGGGATTGGAGAGGTCACCTGCACCAGGTGCGGGATTGGAGAGGTCACCTGCACCAGGTGCGGGATTGGAGAGGTCACCTGCACCAGGTGCGGGATTGGAGAGGTCACCTGCACCAGGTGCGGGATTGGAGAGGTCACCTGCACCAGGTGCGGGATTGGAGAGGTCACCTGCACCAGGTGCGGGATTGGAGAGGTCACCTGCACCAGGTGCGGGATTGGAGAGGTCACCTGCACCAGGTGCGGGATTGGAGAGGTCACCTGCACCAGGTGCGGGATTGGAGAGGTCACCTGCACCAGGTGCGGGATTGGAGAGGTCACCTGCACCAGGTGCGGGATTGGAGAGGTCACCTGCACCAGGTGCGGGATTGGAGAGGTCACCTGCACCAGGTGCGGGATTGGAGAGGTCACCTGCACCAGGTGCGGGATTGGAGAGGTCACCTGCACCAGGTGCGGGATTGGAGAGGTCACCTGCACCAGGTGCGGGATTGGAGAGGTCACCTGCACCAGGTGCGGGATTGGAGAGGTCACCTGCACCAGGTGCGGGATTGGAGAGGTCACCTGCACCAGGTGCGGGATTGGAGAGGTCACCTGCACCAGGTGCGGGATTGGAGAGGTCACCTGCACCAGGTGCGGGATTGGAGAGGTCACCTGCACCAGGTGCGGGATTGGAGAGGTCACCTGCAGAAGTGGCAGCTCTTTCCTGGCACCTCGGTACGGATACCTTCCCCCGCCACTCCCCCATTACTGTTACTTGTATCAGATGGCTTGGTGTCAGCTGACTCCACTGGGTTACATAAGAACATAAGAACATAAGAAATAGGAGCAGGAGTAGGCCAATCGGCCCCTCGAGCCTGCTCCGCCATTCAATAAGATCATGGCTGATCTGATCCTAACCGCCAATCTACTATCTATCACAGAACCATCTCCTGCATCTAACAGAATTGCACACACGAAATAGGAGCAGAATCAGGCTACACAGTCCCTGGGCCCGCTCCACTACCCACAGGGCCATGACCGATCCGAACCTAGACTCATGTCCAAATTCCTGCCCGCTCCCCGTAACCCTTAATGCCCTTTACTTCTAGGAAACTGTCTATTTCTGTTTTAAATTTAATTAATGTTGTAGCTTCTACAGCTTTTTGTGGCAGCATATTCCATGGACCTACCACCCTCTGAGTGAAGTAGTTCCTCCTCATCTCAGTTTTGAAAGAGCAGCCCCTTATTCTAAGACTATGTCCCCTAGTTCTCGTCTCACCCGTCATCGGGAACATCCTCCCCGCATCCACCCGATCCAACCCCTTCACAATCTTATATGTTTCAATAAGATCGCCTCTCATTCTTCTGAACTCCAATGAGTAGAGTCCCAATCTACCCAACCTCTCCTCATATGACCACCCCCTCATCCCTGGGATTAACCGAATGAACCTTTTTTGCACTGCCTCGAGAGCAAGGATGTCTTTCCTTAAGTAAGGACACCAAAACTGTATGCAGTATTCCAGGTGCGGTCTCACCAATACCTTGTACAACTGAAGCAATACCTCCCTATTTTTATATTCTATCCCCCTAGCAATGAAAGCCAACATTCCATTTGCCTTCTTAATCACTTGCTGCACCTGCATACTAACCTTTTGAGTTTCGTGCACCAGGACCCCCAGATCCCTTTGCACTTCAGTACTCTCCAGTTTCTTGCCATTAAGATAATAAATTGCTCTAGGATTTTTCCTGCCAAAGTGCATCACCTCACACTTTCCAGTGTTGTATTCCATCTGCCAAATCTCTGCCCACTTACTTAGCCTGTCTATGTCCCCTTGCAGGTTTTTTATGTCCTCCTCATTCACTACTTTCCCTCCCATCTTTGTATCATCTGCAAATTTTGATATGTTACACTTGGTCCCTTCCTCCAAATCGTTAATATAGATTGTGAAGAGTTGGGGACCCAGCACTGACCCCTGTGGAACACCACTAGTTACTGATTGCCAGTCTGAGAATGAACCATTTATCCCAACTCTTTGCTTTCTGTTAGATAGCCAATCCTCTATCCATGCCAGAATATTACCCCCAATTCCGTGATTTTTTACCTTAAGTTATACAAAGACTGAGTGCCTTGGAGACAGTTCAACATCAGAGCCTTCAGATCATGGCTCAATGTCGTTGAGAACCAAAGGGGGAAGTAGAGAGTGGGAGACGGTGTGCGCGGGAGGGAGAGAGCGTGCGTGTGGGTGTGTGAGAGAGCGTGTGAATGTGTGCATGTATGACCTAGCTGGGGTGAGGGGGCACAGATGAACCGATGCCTATGTTGGCATCAAGGGCTGAGAGGAGAGGCACAAGTGCAAGATTACTCCATTAGAATGTTTCAATATTAAAGATGTCTCCCTACTGGGAGTTTGGAACGTGATACGGTTTTTAAACCTCCCCCTGAATAATTCAGCACTAGCTGCACGTGTTAAACCACAAAGAAGCAGAAGTAACCATCCCCTGCACTGTGATGGGGTTACCCATCAGTACAAACAGCTCCCTCATCATAAACCCCCCCCCCCCATGTGTAGTCTCAGCAGGCCATTGAATCGAGGAGCTGAAACCTCTGACAGGAGGACTGATGGGCAGGGCCTGTGAATTTTAATCCTCAGCCTAAGTTTGTGTCCACTTCCATTGCTGAGACCACCATGTCTTCATTCACATTATCTTCACCTTCCCCCTCACCTGCTGACTCCTATTGGGTCTGCTTCATGTGTGAGCCAAGACACGTTAGCAGGATATTCGACCAAGGACCCACACTGCCAAACTGGACTCTGTCCTCAGCCGGCGCCCACTCACACAGTGATCGGAAGCCCTGCTGATTCATGTTTCTCTCCCCTCCCTCCAAACCCAGGGGTACTGAGGCCAGTTGCAGCTGCTGCAGCTGAGCATGGGATTAATAACATTCACACTGAGAGGCAGGTGAGGAGCTACAGTGTGGAAAATGTCGCCAAAGCACTCGACTGTGTCAAGTTTCCCCTGCAAAATGTCCAAGCTGTTCCAGGAATGGGCAGCTGACAAGCGCCAGCTTCATTGCTGTCACTTACACATTTAAAGCTTGAAGCTGGTTGTGTGAGAGAGATTTGAGCAGCTCTGTGACTGGGTTGTTCGAGGAGCAGCTTGAGTTTGAATTGAAAATCAAAGGGAAGAAGTTGCATTTCTGCAGCACCTTTCATGACCTCTGGACGTCCTAAAGCGCTTTACAGCCAATGAAGTACTTTTGAAGTGTAGTCACTGTTGTAATGTAGGAAGCGCAGCAGCCAATTTACACACAGCAAGCTCCCACAAACAGCAATGTGATAATGACCAGATCATCTGTTTTAATGATGGCTGAGGAATAAATATTGGCCAGGACACTGGGGAGACCTCCCTTGCTCCTCTTCGAAATAGTGCCCTGGGATCTCTTGCGTCCACCTGAGGGGGCTGACGGGGCCTCGGATTAACATCTCATTCGAAAAATGGTACCTCCGACAGTGCGGCGCTCCCTCACTACTGCCCCTCCGACAGTGCGGCGCTCCCTCAGCACTGCCCCTCCGACAGTGCGGCGCTCCCTCAGCACTGCCCGTCCGACAGTGCGGCGCTCCCTCAGTACTGTCCCTCCGACAGTGCGGCGTTCCCTCAGTACTGTCCCTCCGACAGTGCGGCGCTCCCTCAGTACCGCCCCTCCGACAGTGCGGCGCTCCCTCTATATTTGTAGGGCGTTAAAGAGTTTGAAGGCTGTGGCTGGTGATGGGTTCAGTCAGGGACTGCTCTCCATCCTAGTCTGTTTTACAATTACACACATTTGGAGCTGAATCGCTGTCTGACAGCCGGTCCATTATTTTTCCACTAACTGGGAATTTTTGCCTAATTTTTAACACATGGAGGAGAAACCTCAGCCAGCCTGGTAGGGAGATATTGGAGGGGCCTGTGTTTATAGGAGTATTGAGAGTGCTCTGTGCGTTGTTTCACGACCTCTGTCCGCAGGCGTGGGCGGCAGCGTTAAACTTGCCGCAACCTTGTGAAGCAACAGTAGAGAGAGGCTACGCCTGACATCAGAGGCTTGATGCTGGAGATCTACTGTTAACCTCTTCTTGCCTGCAACGGCTGTAGATACCGATTGGAAAATAACGGCAAACGGATCTAGGAACAGCTCGTGTGGTCAATGCCCCCGCCCCCATAAATTAATGATACTCGTGTTTGCCAGGTTGAGGAAGATTTATATAAATTTTATATTTCCTTTGACAAGCATTTTGGGACAGGAAACCAGATATTGGGCACTACCTGCTCCTCCAGGCCCCTATAAGTGAGTGGGAACTGGCACAAGTTAGGGGTGTGTGTGTGTACATCACAGTTCCGTCTTAAAGGCTGTAGTTGGTGGACTGGTCATGGTTACAGGTTATGATGGGCACTAGGTACACACTACTGCCAGCACGAGGCGGTGAGGTTCAGTGTGACAAAGGGAGTGGGGGACGCGCACAAGACTAGAATTAGAGGAACTCCGAGATTGCGGATGGCTTTACGAATAGAGGTTACAGTGATCGGGATGGGGCCATAAAGGGATTTGAACACGAGGATGAGAATTTTACATTTCAGGTGTTGTTGGAGCCAATGTAGGTCACTGAGCACAGGGGTGCTGTGAGGATACAGGATGAACCTGCTGCACATCTTCACAGTGCCTTGGGATCGTTTATATCCACATGAACAATGGGACACAAATTTAACCTCTGACAGTGCAGCACTCCCTCAATACTACACTCATTGACATGTATAAAATTCTTAGGGGGCTTGACTGGGGTAGATGCTGAGAGGCGGTTTCCCCTGGCTGGAGAGTCTAGAACTGGGGGTCATAGCCTCAGGATAAGAGGTCAGCCATTTAGGACTGAGATGAGTAGAAATTTCTTCACTCAAAGGGTTGTGAATCTTTGGAATTCTTTAAAAACAAAATGCTTGAAATACTCAGCAGGTCAGGCAGCATCTGTGGACAGAGAAACCGAGTTAACGTTTCAGGTTGATGACCTTCGGTATTCTTTACCCCAGAGGGCTGTGGATGCTCAGTAGATAAGTATATTCAAGACAGAGATCGATGAGATTTTAGGGCACTAAGGAGTTAAGGGATATGGCGATAGGGCGGGAAAGTGGAATTGATATGAAAGATCAGCCATGATCTTGAATGGTGGAGCAGGCTCGAGGGGGCCATATGGCCTACTCCTGCTTCTACTTGTGTTCTTAGAATGTCAGCCTAGATTATGTGCTCTGGTCTTGGAGTGGGTTTCTAACCCACAACCTTCTGATTCAGAGGGAAGAATGCCCACACCCCTCGCTCCTCACCTCCCTCTCCCGCCCCCTCGCTCTCCCTGGCAGCACATTGTGTTGCCAGACGCAAACCAGATGGAGCTGCAATTCCTTCCACTCTTATCTACAAAATGTTTCTTGGCTGCCTTATCCCTTGGAGAGCAGATCCGAAATATTTTCCTTTATTTAGGAAGGACCCGTGTTTGAATCCTGTTTCCGCAAACATCTGGTTTTCATTTACAGTCGCTGGGAAGCCTGAAGGAGCTGCTTTGTGTAACAGTCACTCAGTCAGGACTGGCCTGAGAGGCATGGGGAACGGGGAGGAGGGAGGGTGAGTGTGGAGCAGACAGTAAATCCTTATACAATATTCTGTAACTCTGGATTTGGAGGGGTGGGGAAGAACAGATGTGGGGAAACACCACCGAGCTGGCAGAGCCTGGGGTTGTTCTCCTTAGAGCAGAGAAGGTTGAGAGGAGATTTGATAGAGGTGTTCAAAATCATGAGGGGTCTGGACAGAGTAGATAGAGAGAAACTGTTCCCATTGGCGGAAGGGTCAAGAACCAGAGGACACAGATTTAAGGTGATTGGCAAAAGAACCAAAGGCAACATAAGAAAAGACTTTTTTACGCAGCGAGTGGTTATGATCTGGAATTCACTGCCTGAAAGGGTGGTGGAGGCAGACTCAATCCCGGCTTTCAAAAGGGAGTTGGATAAGTACCTGAAGAAATTTTTTTTGCCATGCTGTGGGGAAAGGGCAGGGGATGGGACTAGCTGAAGTGCTCTTGCAGAGAGCGGGCACAGGCTCGACGGGCCGAATGGCCTCCTGTGCTGTAACCATTCTGTGAATGAATCTGACACGAACAGTCCCGTGGAATTTGCGTCCCATCAAACAATTTTAGCCAAAGCAGCTCGGCCTCGATGTCCTGCGGGTGGGAAGCCGGCAGTCGCTGAGTATCTGTATAGAGCAGCGTGTAAAACTGTCCCGTTCACTCACTGAAGGAGCACCAAGACACGTGGCCCTCCTCTGGCTCATTGCAAGCGTGGAGCAGCCACGTTGGTGTGTGGCCAGAATATGGTGAACTGCTCTTAAAAAAAAAAAAAAAAAAAAAATGAGGGATTCTTGTGGGCAATATGTGGGTGCTTTATAGGAACATCATGTGGAAAATGTGTGGGTGGCACTGTGTGGAATGTCTGTGAGCTGTATGGTGGCACAAGCTGCTGTGCCAATACTATGAGGACGCAATGGTGATACAGCGCCAACTCGTTTACATAGCCCTCTGGCAATATCTAGTGGCAGAGTGCAAGTGCTGCACTTGGCACTGACTATCACTGGGGAGATCAGGAAATTCATCCCACCACATGCTTGTGTGGTTTTCACTACTCTCTCCTCTCTCTCACCCGTGTTCTATTTCTCTCTCTCCTCTCCTCTTCCCCCCCCCCCCCCCCCCCCCGCCCCCCACCCCAAACATTCTCTCATGGCCCCAGCCGTTCTTTTCTCTTCCGCCCCCCCCCCCACCACCACCACTCCTCTCCTCCTCCTACCCCGCTCCCAGCGTTCTCGTCCCAAAACGTGAGAGAATGAAAGTGTGTGAAAGCTATATACAGAGAAAACAAGTGAGAGTGATTGTGTGAGCCTTATACAGAGCGAAAGCAAGTGAGAAGGTGACAGTGTGAGAGCAGTGCTCCAACTTGCCTTGTTTGGTTTGAGCTGTAATCTGTGCAGACACTCGGTGGAGGAGGCTGAGTGATAGGCCCAGGTGCCAGTCCAGTTGGTCAGAAGCATCAAGCTCCAGTAACAGTTCCAGCCTGCAGTGAAGGGAGCAGGCAGGCGGCAGCAGAGCAAGGCACCAGGTGCATTCAGTGGGAGCTGCCCTCTGTCTCTTTACCTTATTCCCTATTTTCTCCTGCCCGCAGTGGCACTGTCAGTGTCTACGGAAATTCTTCTATTTATTTAGGGAGTGAGATAACCCTGTGAAGTGGCGAAGTGCTCGGTGTGGTTAGACTGGTAAACTGTCCCAACAGCCCTGTGTCTTGCCCCGTCAGCTGCTCCCCACAAGTGCTGGTAGCATTGTCCCAGTTGCCTAAACGGTACAGTTTGTAACTCGATGGGACCTGAACTTGTGAAAGCTATTAGTAGACACCCAGCTGCAGGCTTGCAGATCAGAGGGGGTGATTCCTCGTGGTGACTCCCTGTCTCAAACTGTGAACGGGATCCAGGATAAAGTGGTCCGGGACAGCTCTGCAGCAGTTCTGCGTTTAACACCGGGAGCTACAACTGGATTTACTCCTGTTTACTTAACACTTACTGCCAATGGTCCACTTTAAAATGGGAGCCTCCTAAAGGAGTGAGTGGAAGCTATTCGCCGTCTCCATTAAACAGAGCGGGCAGAGAGTGGGCGACTGACCTGTGTTCAGCCGATGGTCCCGCTGTTTACAGGCGTGGTCTGTGACAGAAGTACAGCAGGAAACACTGTCTGGGTAAGCTGTGCAAATTGGGTGAATGGGCTAAATGTGCGAGACTGCGGTTTTACAAAGGCTGACCTGCCCAACAAGCTGAACCCAGACTCTGTTGGTGCTGCTCTCTCCCACAGTACGTTCTGCACGCACATCGGGCGATGTAGGATGTCACTGGCTTGCCCTGAAACGATGCTTTGTGCTGGTTAGAGCTGGCTGGCCTCTGGTACCTCTTCATGTGTGAACCTCGACAGTGACTGCTAGCAGTCTATTTCAATCATGGTGGGCACCGCAGGCAACCTCAAGCCCGCCCTCCCTCCCCCGATGCCCACAAGCATGTACATCTTTCCAGTAGAATACACGGGTGTGGAGGAGGGGTGAAGAACGGAGTCCTGCAGAGTCTGTTCTGATCTTTAGTCTAAGACAGAGTTGGGTTCACTGCTTTCATAGAATCATATAATTCTGCAGCACAGAAAGGGGCCCATCACACCTGTACCGTCGCTCTAAGAGCTAATTCAGCTCAAAAGCTTAAAGAGCTATTCCATTCCCCTTCCCTTTCCCCATTTGACCCGTCTTTTCACTGTTTTTCACGCAATGTACTTCATATTTCTCTGAATGAAACTGTTGGCAACTTCAGAGTCCTATTCGACCCCGAGATGAACTTCCGACCCCATATTCTCTCCGTCACAAATATCACCCACCAACGTTCCCGTTGAGCTGCGCAGCCACGCAGTGGTCTGGATCCTGCGCAGGCCACTCGCCAGCTTTTATATGGGAGAAACTGCGCATGCGTGAAAATTTGAATGGACTGTGCAGCCACTTGAAGGGACCGTGTACCACTGAATCCCTCATCCATGCTTTTGCCACCTTCAGACTCAACTATTCCAATGCTCTCCTGGCTGGTCTCCCATTCTCCACCTTCCGTAAACTTCATCCAAAACTCTGCTGCCCGTGTCCTAACTCGCACTAAGTCCCGTTCACCCATCACCCCTGTGCTCGCTGACCTACATTGGCTCCCGGTCCACCAACACCTCAAATTTAAAATTCGCATCATTGGGTTCACAATCTTTCATAACCTGTATATAAATGCAAGTTGTTCTTGAACTGCATCTGCTCCTCCGCCAGCCTGTCTACACACTGCAATCTACTGCCTTTCTCCTCACAGACTTGGCTCAGTGGGTCGCAATCTCACCTCTGACTCATAAGGTCGTGGGTTCAAGTCCCACTCCAGATTTGATCACATGATGCAGGCTGACACTCCAGTGCAGTACTAAGGGAGTGCTGCACTGTCTTTCGGGTGAGATGTTAAACCGAGGCCCCATCTGCTCTCTCAGTTGGACGTAAAAGATCCCATGACACTGTCTGGTTATTATCTTACTGTTGTTTATGGGACCTTGCTGTGCGCAAAATGCCTGCCGTTTTTCCTACATTACAACAGTCACTACACTTCAAAAGTACGTCATTACCTGTAAAGTGCTTTGGGACATCCTGAGATCGTGAAAGGCGGTTATATAAATGCAAGTTCTTTCTTTTCTATGTTCCCTAATTTGATATAAAATATTCCGCAGAACACGACAGTTTTAGTTCCGGAATTATTTTGAATGTGTGTTCGGGATGTAGGTGACATTGAAAGGCTATATTTATTGTGTATCCCTACTCTGATCAACTGCATGGTGGTGGACCTTCTTGGGCCGCTGTGGACCTTGTGGTGAAGGTGCTTCCACAACGGTGTTAGGTAGGGAATCCCAGCAACGATGAAGGAACGGTGATGATACCATATAATAACATAAGAAATAGGAGCAGGAGTAGACCATTTGACCCCTCAAACCTTCTCTGCCATTCAATAAGATCATGGCTGATCTTCTACCTCAACTCCACTTTCCTGCATTATCCCTATATCCTTTGATTCCCTTAATATCCAAAAATCTATCGATCTCTGTCTTGAATATACTCAATGACTGAGCCTCCACAGCCCTCGGGGGTAGAGAATTCCAAAGATTCATCACCCTCTGAGTGAAGAAATTTCTCCTCATCTCAGTCCTAAATGGCCGACTCCTTATTCTGAGACTCTGACACCTGGTTCTAGACTCCCCAGCCAGGGGAAACATCCTCCCTGCATTTACCCTGTCAAGCCCTGTAAGAATTTTGTATGTTTCAATGAGATCACCTCTCATTCTTCTAAACTCCAGAGAATATAGGCCTAGTTTACTCAATCTGTCCTCATAGGACAATCCTCCCAGCCCATTAACCAGTCTGGTGAACCTTTGTTGCTTTCCCTCTATGACAAGTATATCCTTCCTTAGGTAAGGAGACCAAAATTGTACGCAATACTGCAGGTGTGGTCTCACCAGGGCCCTATATAATTGCAGTAAGACGTCTTTACTCTGATACTCAAATCATCTTGTAATAAAGGCCAGCATACCATTTGCTTTCCTTATTGCTTGCTGTACCTGCATGTTAACTTTGTGATTAGTGTACAAAGACACCCAGGTCCCTCTGAACACCAACATTTCCCAATCTCTCACCATTTAAAAAATACTCTGCTTTTCTATTTTTCCTCCCAAAGTGTATAACTTCACATTTCTCCACATTATATTCCATTTGCCATGTTCTTGCCCACTCACTTAGCTTGTCTATATCCCCTTGAAGCCTCTGCACCCTCCGAACAACTTACATTCCCACCCTTTGTGTCATCAGGAAACTTGGATATGTTACATTTGGTCCCCTCATCCAAATCATTGATATGGATTGTGAATAGCTGAGGCTCAAGCACTGATCCTTGCGGTACCCCACTAGTTACAGCCTGCCAACCTGAAAATCACCCGTTTATTCCTACTCTCTTGTTTTCTGTCCGTTAACCAATCCTCAATCCATGCTAGTATATTACCCCCAATCCCATGAGCCCTAATTTTGTTTAATAACCTCTTGTGTGGCACCTTATCGAATGCCTTCTGAAAATCCAAATACACCACATCCCCACCAAGAGGTTGGTGAACAAAATTAGGGCACATGGAATTGGGGGTAATATACTAGCATGGATTGAGAATTGGTTAACAGACAGAAAACAAAGAGCAGGGATAAACGGGTCTTTTTCAGGATGGCAGACTGTGACTAGTGGGGTACGGCAAGGATCGGTGCTTGGGCCCCAGCTATTCACAATCTGTATCAATGATTTGGATGAGGGGACTAAATGTAACATTTCCAAATTTGCTGCTGATACAAAGCTAGGTGGCAGTGTCAGTTGTGAAGAGGCTTCAAGGGGATCTCGACAGGCTCAGTGAGTGAGCGAGAACATGGCAGATGGAATATAATGTGGATAAATGTGAAGTTATCCACTTTGGTAGAAAAAATAGCAAGGCAGAGTATTTCCGAAATGGTGAAAGATTGGGGAATGCAGATGCTCAAAGGGATCTGGGTGTCCTTGTACATGAGTCACTGAAAGTGAATATGCAGGTGCAGCAAGCCATTAGGAAGGCAAATGGTATGCTGGCCTTCATTACATAGAAACATAGAAGATAGGAGCAGAAGTAGGCCATTCGCCCCCTCGAGCCTGTTCCCCCATTTAATGAGATCATGGCTGATCATCCAAATTCAGTAACCTGTCCCTGCTTTCTCCCCATATCCCTTAATCCCTTTAGCCTTAAGAAATATATCTAACTCCTTCTTGAATCTATTTAATGAATTGGCCTCAACTGCCTTCTGTGGTAGAGAATTCCACAGGTTCACCACTCTCTGGGTGAAGAAATTCCTCCTTATCTCAGTCCTAAATGGCTTACCCCTTATCCTTAGACTGTGATCCCTGGTTCTGGACTCCCCCGTCATCGGGAACATCCTTCCTGCATCTAGTCTGTCTAGTCCTGTTAGAATTTTATAACTTTCAATGAGATCCCCTCTCATTCTTCTAAACTCTAGCGAATACAAGCCCAATCGACCCAATCTCTCTTCATACGACATTCCTGCCATCCCAGGTATCAGTCTGGTGAATCTTCGCTGCACTCTCTCCATGGCAAGAACATCCTTCCTCAGATAAGGCGACCAAAACTGCACACAATACTCAAGGTGTGGTCTCACCAAGGCCCTGTACAACTGCAGCAAGACATCCTTGCTCTTGTACTCGAATCCTCTCGCTATGAAGACCAACATACCATTTGCCTTCTTAACCGCCTGCTGCACCTGCATGCTTACCTTCAGCGACTGGTGCACAAGGACACCCAGGTCTCGTTGCACTTCCCCTTTTCCCAATCTATTGCCGTTCAGATAATCTGCCTTCCTGTTTTTGCCACCAAAGTGGATAACCTCGCATTTATCCACATTATACTGCATCTGCCATGTATCTGCCCAATCACTCGCCCAATCACCCAACCTGTCCAAATCATCCTGGAGTTTCTCTGCATCCTCCTCACAGCACACACGCCCACCCAGCTTTGTGTCGTCTGCAAATGTGGAGATATTACATCTAGTTCCCGCGTCTAGATCATTAATATATATTGTGAATAACTGGGGTCCTAGCACCGATCCCTGCGGTACCCCACTAGTCACTGCCTGCCACTCAGAAAAAGACCCGTTTATTCCAACTCTTTGCTTCCTGTCTGCCAACCAGTTCTCTATCCAAGTCAGTACCTTACCCCCAATCCCATGTGCTTTAACTTTGCACGCTAATCTCTTATGCGGGACCTTATCAAAAGCCTTCTGAAAGTCCAAATACACCACATCCACTGGTTCTCCCATACCTATTCTACCAGTTACATCCTCAAAAAATTCCAGTAGATTAGTCAACATGATTTACCTTTTGTAAATCCATGTTGACTTTGTCCGATCCTGTCACTGTTTTCCAAGTGCTCTGCTATTACATCTTTTATAATGGACTCTAGCATTTTGCCCACTACCGATGTCAGGCTTACCGGTCTATAATTCCCTGTTTTCTCTCTCCCACCTTTTTTAAATAGTGGGGTTACATTAGCTACCCTCCAATCCATGGGAACTGTTCCAGAGTCTATAGAATTTTGGAAGATGACCAGCAATGCATCTACTATTTCTCGGGCCCCTTCCTTAAGTACACTAGGATTTGAGTACAGGAGTAAAGAAGTCTTACTCCAATTGTATATAGGGCCTTGGTGAGACCACACCTGGAGTACTGTGTACAATTTCGGTCTCCTTACCTAAGGAAGGATATACTTGACATAGAGGGAGTGCAACGAAGGTTCACGAGATTGATTCCTGGAATGGTGGGACTGTCGTATGAGAAGAGATTGAGTAAACTAGGCCTGTATTCTCTTGAATTCAGAAGAATGAGAGGGGATCTCATTGAAGCATACAAAATTATTACAGGGCTTGATAGGGTGGATGCTGGGAGAATGTTTCCCTTGGCTGGGGAGTCAAGAACCAGGGGCCACAGCCTCAGGATAAAGGGTAGGCCATTCAGGACTGAGGTGAGAAGAAATTTTTTCACACAGAGGGTGGTGAATCTTTGGGATTCTCTACCCCAGAGGGCTGTGGATGCTCAGTCATTGGGTATATTCAAAACAGAGTCGATAGATTTCTGACTAGTAAGGGCATCAAAGGATATGGCGATAGGGCCGGTGAATGGAGTTGAGGTAGAAGATCAGCCATGATCTCATTGAATGGCGGAGCAGGCTCGAAGGGCCGAATGACCTACTCCTGCTCCTATTTCTTATGTTCTTATCCTCTGGTTCCCCCTTACCTATTCTGCTAGTTGCAACCTCAAAAAACAGGTTTGTCAGACACGATTTCCCTTTCATAAATCCGTGTTGACTCTGCCCAACCCTATTATTATTTTCTAAGTGCCCTGTTACCACGTCCATAATAATAAATTCTAGCTATTGATGTCAGGCTAATTGGTCTGTAGTTCCCCATTTTCTCTCTCCCTCCTTTCTTAATTAGTGGGGTTCCATTTGCCAGATTCCAATCCGTGGGAACTGTTCTAGAATCTATGGAATTTTGGAATATGACAACCAATGCATCCACTATCTCTATAGCCACCTCTTTCAAAACCCTAGAATGTAGGCCATCAGGTCCAGGGGATTTATCGGCTTTCAGTCCCATTAATTTCTCCAGTACTATTTTTTTTAAATTAATACTAATTTCTTTCAGTTCCTCATTCTCACTGGATCCTTGGTTCTCCACTATTTCCGGGAGGTTTTTTGCGTCTTCTGTGAAGACAGACACAAAATACTTGTTTAATTTCTCTGCCATTTCCTTATTCCCCATTATAATTTCTCCTGTCTCTGCCTGTAAGGGACCCACATGTAATTTTGCTAATCTTTTCCTTTTTACATACCGAAAGAAGCTTTTACAGTCTGTTTTTATGTCTCTCGCTAGTTTACTTTCATTCTATTCCCTTTCTTTATCAATTTCTTGGTCCTCCTTTGCTGAATTCTAAAATCCTCCCAATCCTCAGGCTTACTACCTGTACTCTTTTTGGCAACATTATAAGCCTCTTCCTTTGATCTAATGCTATCTTTAATTTCTCTTGTTAGCCACGGTTGGACCACTTTTCCTGTGGGGTTTTTATTCCTTAAAAGAATGCATATTTGTTGTAAATTATGTATTAATTCTTTAAATGCTATCCATTGCTTGTCTACCGTCATACCTTTTAATGTGGTTTGCTTTGTTTAGATTTAAGACCCTAGTTTTGGATTTAACTAAATCACTTTCAAATTCAATATAAAATTCTATCATATTGTGGTCACTCTTCCCTAAAGGCCCCTTTACTACAAGGTTATTAATTAACCCTTTCTTGTTGTATGATACTAGATCTAAAATAGCCTGTTCCCTCAACATACTGTTCTAGAAAACTATCTTGCAGACATTCCATGAATTCATCCTCCACACTATTACTGCAAATTTGGTTTGCCCAGTTTATATGTAGATTAAAGTCCCCCATGATTACTGTATTACCCTTGTTACCTGCGCCTCTAATTTCCTGATTTATACTCTGCCCTACATTACAACCACTGTTTGGGGGCCTTTAAACAACTCCCACCACTGTTTTCTGCCCCTTGCTGTTTCTTAGCTCCTCCCAAACTGATTCTACTTCTTGATTTTCGGAGCTAAGATCCTTTCTCTCTACTGTCTTTATCCCATCCTTTATTATCAGGGCTACCCCTCCTCCTTTTCCATTTTGCCTATCTCTTCTAAAAGTTAAGTATCCTAGAATATTTAGTTCCCAACCTTGGCCACATTGCAATCACGTCTCCGTAATGGCTATTAGATCAAACCTGTTAATTGCTATCTGTGCTATTAATTAATCTATTTTGTTGCGAATGCTTCGCGTATTCAGATATAGTGCCTTTAGCTTTGACTTATTTCTATTTTTCCCTGATGTCACCTTAGTCACTGATGCCTTATTACCTTTGTTACTCTCTCTGTCCCTTCCTGACCCACTCTGCTTATTTTTACCCAAAACTCTACTCTGCTCTAGAGCCTTGACATTTCTCTTGCTGCTTTTAAATTTACTTTTTCCTGAATCCTCCCACTTTCCCTTCATTCGTTTAAAGCCCTGTCTACTGCCCTAGTTATTCGGTTCGCAGGACACTGGTCCCAGCCCGGTTTAAGTGGAGCCCGTCCCAACGGAACAGCTCCCTCTTTCCCCAGTACTGGTGCCAGTGCCCCATGAACTTAAACCCCTTCCTCCCACACCACTCTTTGAGCCACGCATTTAAACCTCTAATCTGTTTGTCCCTATGCCAATTTGTGTGTGGTTCAGGTAACAATCCAGTGATTATTACCTTTGAGGTTCTGCTTTTTAATTTGGATCCTAGCTCCTCAAATTCCCTCAGCAGAACCTCATTCCTAGTTCTACCTATGTCATTGGTTCCTACGTGGACCATGACAACTGGATCCTCCTCCCTCCCACTCCAAGTTCTCCTCCAGCCGTGAGGAGATGTCTTTAACCCTGGCACCGAGCAGGCAACACAACCTTCGGAACTCCCAGTCGCGGCTACAGAGAACAGTATCTGTCCCCCTGATTATACTGTCCCCTACCACAACTACATTCCCTTTCACTCCCCCCCCCCACTTGAATGGCCTCCTGCACCATGGAGCCATGGTCAGCTTGCTCACCCATCCTGCAGGCTTTTCCCTCATCCACACAGGCAGCAAGAACCTCATACCTGATGGACAAGGGCAAAGGCTTGAGGCTCCTCCAAGGTCCCTAGGGTCCCCTTACCTGCCTGAGTTGCAGTCACACCCTCCTGTCCTTGACCACTAACCAGACCTGTACCACTACCTAACCTAAGGGGTGTGACTGCCTCCTGGATCAAAGTGTCCAGGTAATTCTCCCCATCCCTGATGCCCCGTAATGTCTGCACTTCAGACTCTAGCTCAAAAACTCTGAGCTGAAGTTCCTCAAGATGCAGGCACTTACTGCAAACGTGGTTGTCTGGAATCACAATGCTCTCCATAAACTCCCACGTGCTGTAGTTGCGGCACACCACCTACACTGCCGTCCCTATATGACGTTGTTTTATTTTATTAAATTTAATTCAATTTGTAATTAGGTAACTTAGTTTACAATGTAGTTTCTTTACTACTTACTTGATCTAGATTAAGTTAAGGGCACTGAAATTAAATATCTACCTGTAACACAAAATACTACAAGTAATGTAGGCAAAAAGCAGCAACTCCTTCCCCCTCTTCTCCGAATTCCACTGTTTCCAAATTCCCAAATAAAACACTCTGTTTAAGTCCACTCCGTTTTAATCCCGCTCTGTGCAGACTGCTCCATGATGATGGTGTGACTTGCACAGGAACTTGGAGGTGATGGTGTTCCCATGACATCGCTGCGCTTATCCTTCTGCTTGGCAGAGGTTGGAAGTTACCGCATTGCATCTGGTAGATTGCAGTGCGCTGGTGGTGGAGGGAGTGGATATTGCGTTCAGTGCAAGGGCATCAAGTGGACTGCTCTGTCCTGGATGGTGTCGTTGTGGTTACACCTATCCAGGCGAGTGGTGAATATTCCTTCCTACTCCTGTAGACGGAGAGGCTTTGAGGGGTCAGGAGCTGAGCCACTTGTTGCAGAATACCTAGACACAGTGATATGACTGGGCCAGGACTCCTGGAGATAGTTGAACTAATCAGGGTTTAATAATGTTGATTGTGATAGTCGACTGAAATCTGGGAGTTTCATTCCTTTGCTTTCAGGGTCAGGGGGAAATGTCAGACTTCCCTGCTACTGTCCATTTTCCCTCTGATTTCTCACTTCCCCAGGTCCTGCGCTCCCAGTGGGTCCCTTCGAGTACTGGGACCGTGGGTTGAGAGAATTTACTCTGAAGTCGATGAGGGAGAGCGTGACTGGGCAGCGTGTGCAGGGTCTGTGTAGGGCCTGTGGGCGGCGTGTACAGGTCCTCTGGGCAGGGTCTCTGCAGGGCCTGTGGGCGGCGTGGGCAGGGCCTGTGGGCAGCGTGTGCAGGGTCTGTGGGCAATGTGGGCAGGGCCTGTGGGCGGCATGTGCAGGGTCTGTGGACAATGTGGGCAGGGTCTGTGGGCAGCGTGTGCAGGGTCTGTGGGCAATGTGGGCAGGGTCTGGGCAGCGTGTGCAGGGTCTGTGGGCAGCGTGGGCAGGGCCTGCGGGCAGTGTGGGCGGCGTGGGCAGGGCCTGTGGGCAGCGTGGGCAGGGCCTGTGGGCGGCGTGTACAGGGCCTGTGGGTGGTGTGTGCAGGGTCTGTGGACAATGTGGGCAGGGTCTGTGGGCAGCGTGTGCAGGGTCTGTGGGCAATGTGGGCAGGGTCTGGGCAGCGTGGGCAGGGCCTGCGGGCAGTGTGGGCAGGGCCTGCGGGCAGTGTGGGCGGCGTGTGCAGGGTCTGTGGGCAGCGTGGGCAGGGCCTGTGGGCGGCATGTACAGGGCCTGTGGGTGGTGTGTGCAGGGTCTGTGGACAATGTGGGCAGGGCCTGTGGGCAGCAGTGTGCAGGGCCTGTGGGCAGGGTCTGTGGGCAGCAGTGGTGTTGATGGGGCAAACAGCATTTTCTTCTGCTTTATTATGTTAATGTGTACATTCTGCAACACCCCAACTGCTGCCCTCCTCCCTTCTGTTTCCTCCCTCAGGCCCTGTGCTAGTCTCTCCCTCTTCCCCCTACATGTTGGTGTATTAGGTCATTCTATAAATGATTGATGAGAGCAGCTTTCAGTGTGCCGTGTTCTCGTTCCCACAGGCAGTGCTGGAATAAAGCTCGGAACAATGTCAGATTCACCCGCTGATGTTAAAGCTCAGTCCCGATCGACCCCCCCAGCGATGCCGCCACCACCTCCCACCATCACGCAGGGACCCACTCGAAACGCTTCCTTCACTCCGGCAACCAGTGAGTAAGACCAATGAGTATGAGATCTGCCCAAAATACAAACAGGGTCTGCCCGTCGACTCTCCATCCCACACTAGCATCACAGGGCTTTATCTGAATCCATACTTAAATCTATTTCAACCCATTGAGAGCAGTTTCTATAATTTTCAGGGATAAACATATGGGGCCCCAGAGGGAGAGCTGATGGAAAAAGCTCCCCTGTGTCCCTATGCTAGGTGTTGCTCATGACCTCTGTAACTGACCGGTCTGACGCTCTGTAACTGACCGGTCTGGCGCTCTGTAACTGACCGGTCTGGCGCTCTGTAACTGACCGTTGTCCCCAGTGCGATGAGCAGCCTGGGCCATGTGTGCGAGTGATGCACCTGCCCATTGGGGACCTTCCTACAGCACCAATCCCTTTTGTATGGTATTGTGGTTTCTTCACTAGCCCGTTCCCTCACTCCCTTTGGAAACAGTCTTGTCAGACTGGGGAATCCAACAATCACTACACATGCAAAAATGAGAGATTTTGAAATGTTTTTGCGGAACACAAGTGACACAGCTGCGTAATGTAGAGGGAAACAGCCCAACGTCTCTTTCACAGTGCAGGACACTACCAATGTTGCAAAGAGTGGGAGAGATGATGAGCTAAATCACAGAGTAATAGTTTTAAAAGCCTGTAAGTTGTAGGAAGAAGGGAGGTCTGAGGGATTCCATAGCTTCGGGTTTTGTGAAAGAATGAGATAGAATAGGAAATGGTGCAATGAGTCTTGAGGAAGCGGGTGTAGAATAGAGCATCTGGAGCTGTATTTCCTTTTGCCTCATGCAGGCTCCAGCACCCCCGCTCCAGCAAGTGGTCACACGTCTGTGTACAATGGAGCTGTAGGTCTGTGGGAGGGTGCTGTAGGTAGAATGGACAGAAAGTTCCTGAGGGATGATTAAGGGGTCGTGGTGTGTAAAGGTTCATTTCTGGGATTCCAAAGGGTCTTGTTGGGCCGATGCAGGATGTTGAGGTGCTGATGCAGAAACTGCTGTACATGGAGTCTGGCTGAAGTGCCAAGAATTCCTCCTGTGGCGGACAGACACCCTGCCCACATCTCTGCAATGCTGTAGTAGACAATGTTAAACCAGTCCCACTGCTCTACGTGTACCGAACCCAGGAGCAAGAGCTGGTTTCTCCCCAAAGCCTGTCAAACTGGACAGTGATATTGAAGTAAGTACAGAATGCTGGAAACACTCAGCAGGTCAGGCAGCATCTGTGGAGAGAGAAACGGAGTTAACGTTTCAGGTTGATGACCTTTCAACAGAACTGGAAAAAGTTAGAGATTAAACAGTGCTTCGTCAAACGATGAGGGGCTGTTCCTCGAGTTTTGACAGAGTAAATAAAGAGAAACTGTTTCCAGTGGCAGGATGGTCAGTAACCAGAGGACACAGAATTAAAGTAAAAACAGAAAATGCTGGAGACACTCAGCAGGTCAGGCAGCATCTGTGAAGAGAGAAACAGAGTTAACGTTTCAGGTCGATGACCTTTCGTCAGAACTGGAAAAAAGCAGGAAATGGAACAGATTTTAAAGCAAGTTTAGGGGCTGGGAAATGGGGGAGGGGATGAAAGAACAAAAGGGAAGGTCTGTGATAGGATAAAAGGCAGGAGAATTAAAGAGACAGTAAGAGATATTCAAGGCAAAAGGAGATGGTAATGGGACAGGTTAAGAAACAAAGGATGGCTCTAGATGAAGTGTGAATTGCGCTGGCAGAATGAAAGACCGCTGCCATGTGGGAGGGAAGAACAAAAGGCACAAACAAAAAGTGTGGATAAAAAATATATATATGATAGGGGCCGAGGTTATGATCTGAAATTGTTGAACTCTATGTTGAGTCCAGAGGACTGTAAAGTGCCTAATCGAAAGATGAGGCGCTGTTCCTCGAGCTTACGCTGAGCTTCCGTGGAACAATGCAAGAGGCCGAGGACGGTGAGGTCTGAGTGGGAGTGGTGCGAAGAATTAAAGTGACAAGCGACCGGAAGCTCGGGGTCCCCCTTACGGACTGAACGGAGGTGTTCCACAAAGCGGTCACCCAATCTGCATTTGGTCTCCCCAATGTAGAGGAGACCACATCATGAACAGCGAATACAGTATACTAAAAACAGGATGGCCTGAGGGCGCTCTGCTTCTTCCTTGAACAGAGGCCCAACCAGTCCCCATCCACCACCACCCTCCTCCGCCTGGCTGAACTTGTTCTCACATTGAACAACTTCTCCTTTGACTCCACTCATTTCCTCCAAATCAAAGGTGTTGTTATGGGAACCCGCATGGATCCTAGCTATGCCTGCCTTTTCGTGGGATATATGGAACACTCTTTGTTCCAGTCCTATTCGGGTCCCCTCCCTCACCTCTTTTTCCGGTACATTGATGACTGTAATGGTGCCGTTTCCTGCTCTCGCCCTGAACTAGATAATTTCATTCACTTTGCTTCCAATTTCTACCCTTCCCTCACCTTCACATGGTCCATCTCCGACTCTTCCCTTCCCTTCGACCTCTCCGTCTCCATCTCTGGGGATAGGTTATTGACAAACATTCACGACAAGCCCACTGACTCCCACAGCTACCTGGACTACACTTCCTCCCACCCCGCCTCCTGTAAGGACTCTAGTCCATTCTCCCAGTTTCTCCGTCTCCGCCGCATCTCCTCTGACGATGCCACCTTCCATACCAGTGCTTCCGACATGTCTTCCTTTTTCCTCAACCGAGGATTCCCCTCAACTGTGGTTGACACGGCCCTTGACCGTGTCCATTCTATCTCCCGCACTTCTGCCCTCATCCCTGCCCCTCCCTCCCGGAACCACGATAGAGTTCCCCTTGTCCTCACCTTTCACCCCACCAGCCTCCACATTCAACGGATCATCCTCCGCCATTTCCGCCACCTCCAGCGTGATCCCACCACCAAACGCATCTTCCCCTCACCTCCCCTTTCAGCATTCTGCAGGGACTGCTCCCTCCGCGACACCCTAGTCTACTCCTCTATCACCCCCAGCACCCCTTCCCCTTCACCCGGCACCTTCCCATGCAAGCGCAGGAGATGCAACACATGCCCTTATACCTCCCCCCTTCCCACTGTCCAGGGCCCCAAACATCCCTTCCAGGTGAAACAGCGATTTACTTGTACTTCTTGCAATTTAGAATACTGTATTCGCTGTTCACGATGTGGTCTCCTCTACACTGGGGAGACCAAATGCAGATTGGGTGACCGCTTTGTGGAACACCTCCGTTCAGTCCGTAAGGGGGACCCCGAGCTTCCGGTCGCTTGTCACTTTAATTCTTCGCACCACTCCCACTCAGACCTCACCATCCTCGGCCTCTTGCATTGTTCCACGGAAACTCAGCGTAAGCTCGAGGAACAGCGCCTCAGCTTTCGATTAGGCACTTTACAGTCCTCTGGACTCAACATAGAGTTCAACAATTTCAGATCATAACCTCGGCCCCTATCATATATATATTTTTTATCCACACTTTTTGTTTGTGCCTTTTGTTCTTCTCTCCCACATGGCAGCGGTCTTTCATTCTGCCAGCGCAATTTTACACTTCATCTAGAGCCATCCTTTGTTTCTTAACCTGTCCCATTACCATCTCCTTTTGCCTTGAATATCTCTTAATGTCTCTTTAATTCTCCTGCCTTTTATCCTATCACAGACATTCCCTTTTTGTTCTTTCATCCCCTCCCCCATTTCCCAGCCCCTAAACTTGCTTTAAAATCTGTTCCATTTCCTGCTTTTTTCCAGTTCTGACAAAAGGTCATCGACCTGAAACGTTAACTCTGTTTCTCTCTTCACAGGTGCTGCCTGACCTGCTGAGTATCTCCAGCATTTTCTGTTTTTATTTCAGATTTCCAGCATCTGCAGTATTTTCTTTTTGTACAGTAAAGTAATTGGCAAAAGAACCAGAAGCGACTTGAGAATTTTGTTTACGCAAAGAGTTGTTGTGATCTGGAATATACAACCTGAAAGGTCGGTGGAAGCAGATTCAATAGCAACTTTCAAAAGCGAATTGGATAAATACATGAAGGGGAAAAATTTCCAGGGCTTTGGGGAAAGCAGGGGAGTGGGACTAATTGGAGAGCTGGCACAGGCACGATGGGCCGAATGGCCTTCTGTGCTTTATGATTCAGTGATTCTAGAGGGAGGAACAGCATCATCAGAAGGGAGTGTCGTGACAGAGAGAGAAATTATAGCGAGGAGGAAGGCAGATAATCCCGAGGTATATTACACACAGGGGGAAGGGAGGAGTTTCCAAGTGATGTTGCTAATTTGAGCTTGGAACATGAGCAGAATTGTAATAGGGAGGCACCTGTTCTCTGTGTGAAGGTTCTTGCGGTGATGCCATATTTAGCAACAGTTTAACTCGCTGCTGAAATGGTGCAGGCTTACACAGCAGCAGTGGGAGAGAGGAGGCTTTAATGGGAATGGTGGTTAAAGAGCCCTTTGCATCCCTGGGAGTGTGTCCGTATATACAGGTGTTCCCTTGAGGGGCTGAATGGCTGACTCCTGTTCCTAATGTTCTTCACGTATAACAGCCATTCACAGCAATGATGCTCCTTGATGACGTCATTGGCATAGCAATGTGACATCATCATTATCGGGGTGTGGCATCACCATTATCAGGGTGATGGAGTACCATCAGCCAGTACCAGCCTCACCGTGGACTGGCATTAAGCCCACCTCTTTCTGTTTCTCTTAGCAGTGATGAATGGGAACAGTCACTCGCCGACTGCAATCAGTGGAGCTCCATCCACCCCCAACGGGTTCAGCAACGGTCCCGCCACCTCAACCACTGCCTCTCTCACCAGTCAGCAGCTACCACCCGCCTGTGGAGCCAGACAGCTCTGCAAACTGAAGCGCTTCCTGACCACACTGCAGCAGTTCGCCAACGATATCTCCCCGGAGATCGGAGAGCGTGTGAGGACCTTGGTGCTGGGACTCGTGGTAGGTAGTTCCCCGATCTTAATTGATCAATCCTCTGCAGATCTTTAGCTAATAAATGGGCCCTTCCTTAATTCTCCGAGGGCAGCAGTGACACAGACCCAGTGATAATGGGCAGTGATTCAGTTTCTGCCTTACTCAGGGTTTATTGAAGTTGAAGAATTATTCCCTGCAGCTTTGTACTGGACTGTATCGTACAACTGGTTCCCTAATGTCCTTTAGGAAAGGAAACCTGCTGCCCTTACCTGGTCTGGGCCTATATGTGATTCCAGTCCCACACCAACGTGGTTGATTCTTATCTGCCCTCTAGTAGCCTAGCAAGTCACTCAGTTGTATTAAACTGCTAGTGGTTCGGGTAGGGTTCTTAATGAATACTTTGCGTCTGTTTTCACAAAGGAGAGGGGCGAAGCTGACATTGCTATCGGGGGAGGAGTGTGAAATATTAGATGAAATAAACATAGTGAGAGAGGAAGTATTAAGGGGTTTAGCAGCTTTAAAAGTGGATAAATCCCCAGGTCCGGATGAAATGTATCCCAGGCTGTTAAGCGAAGCAAAAGAGGAAATTACAGAGGCCCTGACCATCATTTTTCAATCCTCTTTGGCTTCAGGTGTGGTGCCGGAGGACTGCTAATGTGGTACCCTTGTTTAAAAAGGGAGAAAAGGATAGACCGAGTAATTACAGGCCAGTCAGCCTAACCTCGGTGGTGGGAAAATTATTGGAAAGATTTCTGAAGGACAGGATAAATCTTCATTTAGAAAGACAGGAATTAATCAAGGATAGTCAGCACGGATTTGTTAAGGGAAGGTCATGTCTGACAAACTTGATTGATTTTTTTTGAGGAGGTAACGAGGGTAGATGAGGGTAGTGCATTTGATGTAGTTTATATGGAGTTTAGCAAGGCTTTTGATAAGGTTCCACATGGCAGACTGGTCACGAAGTTAAAAGCCCATGAGATCCAGGGCAAAGTGTCAAGTTGGATTCAAAACTGTCTCGGAATCAGGAAGCAGAGGGTAATGGTTGATGGGTGTTTTTGTGACTGGAAGGCTGTTTCCAGTGGGGTTCCGCAGGGCTCAGTACTAAGTCCCTTGCTTTTTGTGGTATATATCAATGATCTAGACTTGAATATAGGGGGTATGATTAAGAAGTTTGCAGATGATACTAAAATCGGCTGTGTGGTTGATACTGAAGAAGGAAGCTGTAGATTGCAGGAAGATATCAATAAATTGGTCAGGTGGGCAGTACAGTGGCAAATGGAATTCAATCCAGAGAAGTGTGAGGTAATGCATTTGGGGAGGGCTAACAAGGAAAGGAAATACACATTAAATGGTAGGACACTGAGTAGTGTAGAGGAACAAAGTACCTTGGAGTGCATGTCCACAGAGCCCTGAAGGTAGCAGGCCAGGTAGATAAGGTGGTTAAAAAGGCATACGGAATGCTTGCCTTTATTAGCCGTGGCATAGAATACTAGAGCAGGGGGGTTATGCTTCAACTGTATAAAACACGAGTTAGGCCTCAGCTAGAGTACTGCGTGCAGTTCTGGTCACCACATTACAGGAAAGATGTGATTGCACTAGAGAGGGTACAGAGGAGAATTACAAGGATGTTGCCGGGAGTAGAGAATCTTAGCTGTGAGGAAAGACTGGATAGGCTGGGTCTGTTTTCCTTGGAACAGAGGAGGCTGAGGGGAGACCTTACTGAGGTGTATAAAATTATGAGGGGCATAGATAAAATGGATAGAAAGGACCTATTTCCCTTAGCAAAGGGGTCAAAAACCAGGGGGCACAGATTTAAAGTAATTGGGGGAAGGTTTAGAAGGGATTTGAGGGGAAATTTCTTCACCCAGAGGGTTGTGGGGGTCTGGAACTCACTGCCTGAAAGGGTGGTAGAGGCAGGAACCCTAACCACATTTAAAAAGTACTTGGATGTGCACCTGGGATGCTCTAACCTGCAGGGCTACGGACCAAGAGCTGGGAAGTGGGATTAGGCTGGATAGCTCTTTGTTGGCTGGCGTGGACACGATGGGCCGAAATGGCCTCCTTCCGTGCTGTAACTTTCTATGATTCTATGATGACAACAAACCACCACCACCTCAGGGCAACCATGGATAGGCAATAAATGCCAGCCTTGCCAGCGATGCCCACAACCCGAGAATGATTGATTTTTTTTAAAGTCTCAATCCAGTCGTGGAGGGTACGGACACTGAACAAAGCTTCTAATTCAGCACGAATGTTGCACTTAATTGGAGAATGCCACTCGGAGCGGCCATCTGATGACTGGTGCAGGAAGTGGCAAAGTGTGCAGTAGGCAGTGTTCTTTGGAGTTCTGGGCTGAGGATAATGTTGTTTTATTCCATATCTGTGTTTGATGGGACAGTGTAGAGGGAGCTTTACTCTGTATCTAACCCGTGCTGTACCTGCCCTGGGAGTGTTGGATGGGTTGATCCCTGGTACCATTCCAGTAAATCTCTTCTGTACTCTCTCCAAAACCTTCACATCCTTCCTAAAATGTGGTGCACTTGGACACAATACTCCAGCTGGGGCTGAACTAATGTGTTATATAGGTTTAGCATAACTTTCTGGCTTTTGTACTCTGTCTCTATTTATAAAGCCCAGAATCCCATTTGCTTTATTAACTGCTTTGTTAACCTGTCCTGCCACCTTCAAAGATTTGTGCACTAACACCCCCAGGTCTCTCTCTTCTTGCACCTGTTGTGGAGTATCAAAAGACACGCGACATGGAGACGGCTGATGGTACAAACAAGCAAAGGTTTATTCAATACAAGTATGCATACAGGAGATACAGCTCGCTCGATCAGTTCGAGAGAGAGAGAGACTGCTCGACGATGGCTGTTTGCTTTACATATTTATACACTCTTGCAAAAGCGCCTATGTGCCAGCACATGTATTCTGCTTATCACAGGTCTATAAGACAAGACGAAAGGTTTGTTAAAGCTGTGCAAAACTAATCAAGTCTAAACCCTTAAATTAGTCAGGTCTCAACCCTTAAATTAATCAGGTCTCAATCCAGCTAGTTTCAGATCTTGCTTGATTTCTTTTAACCCTTTTAATGCCTACAGCTAGGTGTCACGATCATACTGAGCTTACAGTTCTATTTCCCCTAACATGTACTTTTCCACTCCACATATCTGTCTTAGCTATTTTTTTCCCTACACACCCCTTTGAAATTGTACCATTTAGCTTGTATTGTCTCTCCTCATTTTTCCTACAAAATGTATCACCTCACACTTTTCTGCATTGAATTTCATGTCCATTCCACCAGCCTGTCTATGTCCTCTTGAAGTCAATTGCGGATCAATAATAAAGGCACAGATTAATCTAGGACAGTCAACATGGATTTGTTAAAGAAAGGTTGTGTCTGACTAACTTGATTGAATTTTTTGAGGTGGTACCAAGGAAGGTCGATGAGGATAGTGCATTTGATGTCGTCTACATGGATTTTAGCAAGGCTTTTGACAAGGTCCCACATGGCAGACTGGTCAGAAAAGTAAAAGCCCATGGGATCCAAGGGAAAGTGGCAAGTTGGATCCAAAGTTGGCTCAGTGGCAGGAAGGAAAGGGTAATGGTCGAAGGGTGTTTTTGTGACTAGAAAGCTGTTTCTAATGGGGTTCTGTAGGGCTCAGTACTGGGTCCCTTGCTTTTTGTGCTATATGTCAATGTCGGGGGCATGATTAAGAAGTTGCAGATGATACAAAAATTGTCCGTGTGGTTGACGGCGAGGAAAAAAGCTGTAGACTGCAGGAAAACATCATTGGACAGGTGGACAGAATCATGGCAAATGGAATTCAACCTGGAGAAGTGTGAGGTGATGCATTTGGGGAGGGCTAACAAGGCAAGGGAATACACTATAAATGGTAGGGCACTGAGAAGTGCAGAGGATCAGAGGGACCTTGGTGTGCATGTCCACAGATCCCTGAAGGTAGCAGGACAGCTAGATAAGGTGGTTAAGAAGGCATACGGGATACTTGCCTTTATTAGCTGATGATGCGGAGATGCCGGTGTTGGACTGGGGTGGACAAAAGTGAGAAGTCGCACAACACCAGGTTATAGTCCAACAGTTTTATTTGAAATCACAAGCTTTCGGAGCTGCTGCCCCTTCGTCAGGTGAAGTGACGAAGGGGCAGCAGCTCCGAAAGCTTGTGATTTCAAATAAAACTGTTGGACTATAACCTGGTGTTGTGCGACTTCTCACTTTTATTAGCTGAAGCATAGAAGATTAGAGCAGGGAAGTTATGCTTGAACTGTATGAAACACTAGTTAGGCCACAGCTAGCGGACTGCGTACAATTCTGGTCACCACATTACAGGAAAGATGTGATTGCAGTAGAGAGGGTACAGAGGAGATTTACGAGGATATTGCCAGGACTGGAGAATTTTAGCTATGAGGAAAGATTGGATAGGCTGGGGTTGTTTTCTTTGGAACAGAGGAGGCTGAGGGGGGATTTAATTGAGGTGTATAAAATTATGAGGGGCCTAGATAGAGTGAATAGGAGGCACCGGTTTCCCTCAGCAGAGAGGTCAATAACCAGGGGGCATAGATTTAAAGTATTGGTAGAAGGATTAGAGGGGAGTTGAGGAGAACTTTTTTCCCCAGAGGGTGGTGGGGGTCTGGAACTCACTGCCTGAAAGGTGGTAGAGGCAGAAACCCTCATTGCATTTAAGAAGTACTTGGATATGCACCTGAAGTGCCGTAACCTACAAGACTACGGACCAAGAGCTGGAAAGTGGGATTAGGCTGGATAGCTCTTTTTCAGCCAGCACAGACACGATGGGCTGAATGGCCTCCTTCTGTGCCATAAACTTCTATAATTACTATCTTACTCACTGTTTACTCCACTTCCAAGTTTTGTGTCATCTGCAAGTTCCAAAATTGTGCCCTGTGCCTCCCACCACCCCCCCGCAAGTCGAATTAATGTATATAAAAAACAGCAGTGGTCCTAGCACTGAACCCTGGGGGACACCACTGTATACCTTCCTCCAGTCCATTCACCACAACTCTCTGTTTCCTATCCCTTAGCCAATTTTGTATCCATGCTGCTACTGCCCCTTTTTTCCCATGTGCTTCAATTTTGTTAACAAGTCTAATAGGTGGTACTTTTTGAAAGTCCGTATACACAGCATCAACTGCACTACCCTCATCCACCCTCTGCTACCTCATCAAAAAACTCAATCAAGTTAGTCAAACACGATTTTCCCTCAACAAATCCGTGCTGGCTCTCTTATTACTCCTTGCTTGTCCAAGTGGCCGTTAATTTTCTCCCGAATTATTGTTTCTAAAACCTTCCCCACCACCGATGTTAATCTGACTGGCCTGTAATTGCCAGGTTTAGCCTTCTCCCCTTTTTTGAACAAGGGTGTAACATATGCAATCCTGCAGTCCTCTGGCACCACCCCTTCATCTAAGGAGGATTGGAAGATTGTGGCCAGCACCTCTGCAATTTCTACCCTTACTTCTCTGAGCGACCGAGGATGCTCCTGGTCTCCCTCTCCCCCTGCTTCTTCCCCGTCTCCCCCCCTCCTTCCTCCCCGTCTCCCCCCGCTTCCTCCCCGTCTCTCTCCCCCGCTTCCTCCCCGTCTCTCTCCCCCGCTTCCTCCCCGTCTCCCCCCCCTTCCTCCCCGTCTCCTCCCCGCCTCCCCCCAGTCTCCCCCCCCCCTTCCTCCCCGTCTCTCCGCCCCCTTCCTCCCCGTCTCTCCGCCCCCTTCCTCCCCGTCTCTCCGCCCCCTTCCTCCCCGTCTCTCCGCCCCCTTCCTCCCCGTCTCTCCGCCCCCCTTCCTCCCGTCTCTCCGCCCCCCTTCCTCCCCGTCTCTCCGCCCCCTTCCTCCCCGTCTCTCCGCCCCCTTCCTCCCCGTCTCTCCGCCCCCTTCCTCCCCGTCTCTCCGCCCCCTTCCTCCCCGTCTCTCCGCCCCCTTCCTCCCCGTCTCTCCGCCCCCTTCCTCCCCGTCTCTCGCCCCCCCTTCCTCCCCGTCTCTCCGCCCCCTTGCTCCCGTCTCTCCGCCCCCCTTCCTCCCCGTCTCTCCGCCCCCTTCCTCCCCGTCTCTCCGCCCCCTTCCTCCCCGTCTCTCCGCCCCCTTCCTCCCCGTCTCTCCGCCCCCTTCCTCCCCGTCTCTCCGCCCCCCTTCCTCCCCGTCTCTCCGCCCCCTTCCTCCCCGTCTCTCCGCCCCCTTCCTCCCCCGTCTCTCCGCCCCCTTCCTCCCCGTCTCTCCGCCCCCTTCCTCCCCGTCTCTCCGCCCCCTTCCTCCCCGTCTCTCCGCCCCCTTCCTCCCCGTCTCTCCGGCCCCTTCCTCCCCGTCTCTCCGCCCCCTTCCTCCCCGTCTCTCCGCCCCCTTCCTCCCCGTCTCTCCGCCCCCTTCCTCCCCGTCTCTCCGCCCCCTTCCTCCCCGTCTCTCCGCCCCCTTCCTCCCCGTCTCTCCGCCCCCTTCCTCCCCGTCTCTCCGCCCCCTTCCTCCCCGTCTCTCCGCCCCCTTCCTCCCCGTCTCTCCGCCCCCTTCCTCCCCGTCTCTCCGCCCCCTTCCTCCCCGTCTCTCCGCCCCCTTCCTCCCCGTCTCTCCGCCCCCTTCCTCCCCGTCTCTCCGCCCCCTTCCTCCCCGTCTCTCCGCCCCCTTCCTCCCCGTCTCTCCGCCCCCTTCCTCCCCGTCTCTCCGCCCCCTTCCCCCCGTCTCTCCGCCCCCTTCCCCCCCGTCTCTCCGCCCCCTTCCTCCCCGTCTCTCCGCCCCCTTCCTCCCCGTCTCTCCGCCCCCTTCCTCCCCGTCTCTCTCCGCCCCCTTCCTCCCCGTCTCTCTCCCCCCCCTTCCTCCCCGTCTCTCTCCCCCCCCTTCCTCCCCGTCTCTCTCCCCCCCCCCCTTCCTCCCCGTCTCTCTCCCCCCCCTTCCTCCCCGTCTCTCTCCTCCCCCCTTCCTCCCCGTCTCTCTCCCCCCCCCCCCCTTCCTCCCCGTCTCTCTCCTCCCTTCCTCCCCGTCTCTCTCCTCCCTTCCTCCCCGTCTCTCTCCTCCCTTCCTCCCCGTCTCTCTCCTCCCTTCCTCCCCGTCTCTCTCCTCCCTTCCTCCCCGTCTCTCTCCTCCCTTCCTCCCCGTCTCTCTCCCCCCTTCCTCCCCGTCTCTCTCCCCCCCTTCCTCCCTGTCTCTCTCCCCCCCTTCCTCCCCGTGTCTCTCTCCTCCCTTCCTCCCCGTCTCTCCCCCTGTCACTTCTCTCTGCGCCTGCTCCCCTCTCCCTAACTCTGTTCGTTTCAGCTCATTGTGTTGCGACTGTAACACAGTATGAAACTCTCCTTTTCATTTGAAAGGTCTGGATTTGAAACCCACAGTTGATGCTCAGGTACAGTACCTCAGCTGGCCCAGCTCTATTTCTGCTAGAGAAACTATTTGCCATTTTGTGTCTCAGTGCTGGCCATGGCTATGTTTAATATATCCACGTGTTAGAATGAAATAGCTCATGATTGTGCATTGTTGGTGTGGTGTATCAATGTGTGGCTGCTTTTGGTGATCTGGGGCTGATCAAACGTTACTTCCGTGTGTTGCAGAATTCTACCCGGACCATAGAGGAGTTTCACTCAAAGCTGCAGGAGGCAACCAACTTCCCCCTGAGACCTTTTGTCATTCCTTTCCTGAAGGTAGGGAGCAGCATCACTCAAAAAGCCACCTCATTGTATGATCTCTCACGGGTAAGGTGCTGGTCTGAAGGTGTGATCTTTGTAAAGGAATTGTAGCTTTGGGAGCACCAGAATTCTGTTGAGGCTGAGGCATTTAATATCAGTTTGAGTGCGTCTAAGTTATAAAGGAGAAGCTTACATTTATACAGAAAATGCTCGAAACACTCAGCAAGTCAGGCAGCGTCTGTAAGGAAAGGAAAATATTGATGTTTCAGACAATAGCCCGTTTACAGAACAGATAAGCAGCTTGTAAGAAGGAACAGAGTGAGGGAAATAGTGGGGGGCAACGCATAGAGACACAGAGCCTTGGTCGATAACCAGAGGGCACAGATTTAAGATGATTGGCAAAAGAACCAGAGGCGACGTGAGAAAAAACTTTTTTACACGAGTGGTTAGGATTTGGAATGCACTGCCTGATAGGGTGGTGGATACAGATTCAATAGTAGCCTTCAAAATAGGCAATGGCAAACATTCAAAGACCGCATGGACGAACTACAGAATTTGTTCATCCCAGTTTGGCACAAGAATAAAACAAAAAGGGTGACTCAACCGTGAGTGCGAGCCAGCACTGAGTGCAAGTCAGCAGAGAGTGCTGAGCTTGGGTAAGTGGGAGTAGTTCTTTAATTGTTAGTTCTCTTTAAATCATTCTTGATAAGAGTACTTAAGCAGTTTAAGTGAAGGGGAAAAGTTAACTATTTGGGATTCTGTTGGTTTAAGAAGAGTAAAACAAGGTTACACTGCAGCAGGAGTAAATTGGCACAGCAGGCAGTGGAAACCAGTTTTCTAATCAATCAGCAGGGGTGACTCATTTGGCTGTAAACAAACAAACAGTGTAAAAAGACAAGTGCTAGTGCAAGTCAGCAGAGAGTGCTGAGTTTGGGTAAGTGGGAGTTCGGGTGAGTGGAGTTAGGGTGCTCTTTTTAAACTTAAACTCTGTGAGTTGTAGTTAATAAGGCCTTTCTGGTGCAGAGTGACTGTTGGTAAACCATTTAACTGGTGTAATTTGGATTTAATTTAAATCCAATTAATTAGAGGGGATACTAGCATCTATAATCGGGCAGAGAGTGTCCATAACTAACAATAAAAAATTTAATTAATTACATAGAATGGAGCAGGTGATGTGTTATTGTTGCGAGATGTGGGAGCCGGTGGACCCCATTGAGGCTCACGGTGATTACATCTGTGACAAGTGTCTGCTGTTACAGGAACTCCAGCTCCGTGTTGATGAGCTGGAGTCTGAGCTTCAGACACTGCGACACATCAGGGAGGGGGAGAAGTACCTGGACTCTGTGTTTCAGGAGGTGGTCACACCTATGAAGTTAATTAATTCAGATGTAGCCCATGGTCAGGGACAGGACGGTGTGACTACGAGTGAGGCAGGTACGGGGATCCAGGAGGTAGTGTTGGAGGAGCCGCAGCCCTTTCTCTTGTCCAACAGGTTCGAGGTTCTTACTCCCTGTGGGGACAGGAGCAGGGACTGCAGGGAGGATGAGCAACCTGGCCACAGCACCGTGGAACGGGGGGCCATTCAAGAGCGGGGAGTAAATAGAAATGTTGTAGTGGTAGGGGATAGTATTATTAGGGGGATAGATAGAGTTCTCTGCAGCCGAGAGCGAGAGTCCCGTAGGCTGTGTTGCCTGCCCGGTGCCAGGGTTAAGGACATCTCCTCTGGGCTGGAAAGAAACTTGCAGTGGAAGGGGGTGGATCCAGTTGCCGTGGTCCATGTTGGTACAAACGACGTAGATAGGACAAGGAAGCCGGTTCTGTTAAAGGAGTATGAGCAGCTAGGGGTCAAATTAAAAAACAGAACCTCAAGGGTAATAATCTCTGGATTATTACCTGAGCCACGAGCGAATTTGGCTAGGACAAATAAAATTAGAGAGTAAAATGAGTGGCTCAAAGACTGGTGTGGGAGAAATGGGTTTTGCTTCCTGGGACACTGGCACCAGTACTGGGTCAGGAGGGGGCTGTTCCGTTGGGACGGGCTTCACTTGGCCAGTGCTGGGACTAGAGTCCTGGCGGATCATATAACTAGGGCTGTAGAGAGGGCTTTAAACTAACTAGTGGGGGGGAGGTTCCTAGAGAGCAAATAATAAAAATGACAACAGAGAAGGACTTAGGTAGCAGTGGGGAAATTAAAAACCAGAGTGTGTCAGGAAGAGGCAGAAGGTATGGAGTAAAAGGTAAAGTAATAAAAAGGGCAAAAGCAGGAACTAAGTGTCACAAAACATATTTGAAAGTTCTCTATCTGAATGCACGACGCATTCGTAACAAAATAGACGAGTTAATGGCACAAATAACTACATATGGGTATGATCTTGTGGCCATTACAGAAACATGGCTGCAGGGTGACAATGCCTGGGAATTAAACATACCAGGTTATTTAACGATCAGGAAGGACAGGCAGGAAGGAAGGGGAGGTGGGGTGGCTATGTTAATAAAGGAAGGAATCACTGTAATACAGAGAAATGATATTGGGTCAAAAGATCAGGATAATGAAACAGTTTGGGTGGAGATAAGGAATAATAAGGGGAAAAAAACACTAGTGGGCGTAGTCTATAGGCCTCCGAATAGTTGCAACTCTGTTGGACAGAGTATCAATCGGGAAATAGTTGAGGCTTGTAATAAGGGAACATCTATAATTATGGGGGATTTTAACTATCATATTAATTGGACAAATCAAATTGGGCAGGGCTGCCTTGAGGATGAGTTCATTGAGTGTATTAGGGATGGGTTTCTTGAGCAGTATGTAACTGAACCGACCAGGGGGCAAGCAACCTTAGATCTGGTCCTGTGTAACGAGACAGGATTAATTAAAAATGTCCTAGTAAAGGATCCCCTTGGAATGAGTGACCATAACATGGTTGAATTCCATATTCAATTAGAGGGTGAGAAGGTTGGATCTCAAACAAGCGTGCTAAGCTTGAATAAAGGAGACTATGAAGGTATGCGAGCGGAATTTAGTCGAGTGGATTGGGAAAATAGATTAAAGGGTAAGACGATACATGATCAGTGGTGTACATTTAAGGAGTTATTTTACAACTTCCAAAAAATATATATTCCACTGAGAAGAAAAGGGTGTAAAAGAAAAGACAGTCATCCGTGGCTAAGTAAAGAAATTAAGGATAGTATTCGACTAAAAACAAGGGCTTATAAGGTAGCCAAATCTAGTGGGAGGATAGAGGATTGGGAAAACTTTAAAAGACAGCAAAAAATAACAAAAAGATTGATTAAGAAAGGGAAGATAGATTATGAAAGTAAATTAAATTAGCAAAAAATATAAAAACAGATAGTAAGAGTTTTTATAGTTATATAAAAAGAAAAAGGGTGGCTAAAGTAAATGTTGGTCCCTTAGAGGATGAGACCGGGAAATTAATGGTGGGAAATATGGAGATGGCAAATACACTGAATGAATATTTTGTATCAGTCTTTACAGTAGAGGACACTAAGAATATCCCAACACTGGACAAACAGGGGGCTATAGGGGGGGAGGAGCTAAACACGATCAAAATCACTAAGGAAGTGGTACTCGGTAAAATAATGGGACTCAAGGCGGATCAATCACCTGGACCTGATGGCTTACATCCTAGGGTCTTGAGGGAAGTGGCGGTAGGGATTGTGGATGCATTGGTAATAATTTTCCAAAACTCCCTGGACTCAGCAAAGATCCCGGCAGACTGGAAAACTGCTAATGTAACACCCTTATTTAAAAAGGGCAATAGACAGAAGGCTGGAAACTATAGACCGGTTAGCCTAACATCTGTGGTAGGTAAAATTTTGGAGTCCATTATTAAGGAGACAGTAACGGGACATTTGGATAATCATAATTTAATAGGACAAAGTCAGCATGGTTTTATGAAGGGGAAGTCATGTTTGACAAATTTGCTGGAGTTCTTTGAGGAAGTAACACACAGGGTGGATAAAGGGGAACCAGTGGATGTGGTGTATTTAGACTTCCAAAAGGCATTTGACAAGGTGCCACACAAAAGATTATTGCTTAAGATAAAAAATCACGGGATTGGGGGTAATATTCTGGCATGGATAGAGGATTGGCTATCTAACAGAAGGCAGAGAGTTGGGATAAATGGTTCATTCTGAGACTGGCAATCAGTAACTAGTGGTGTTCCACAGGGGTCAGTGCTGGGTCCCCAACTCTTTACAATCTATATTAATGATTTGGAGGAGGGGACCGAGTGTAACATATCAAAGTTTGCAGATGATACTAAGATGGGAGGGAAAGTAGTGAGTGAGGAGGACATAAAAAATCTGCAAGGGGACATAGACAGGCTAAGTAAGTGGGCAGAGATTTGGCAGATGGAATACAATACTGGAAAGTGTGAGGTTATGCACTTTGGCAGGAAAAATAGTAGAGCAAGTTATTCTCTAAATGGCAAGAAACTGGAAAGTACTGAAGTACAAAGGGATCTGGGGGTCCTGGTGCACGAAACTCAAAAGGTTAGTATGCAGGTGCAGCAAGTGATTAAGAAGGCCAATGGAATGTTGGCTTTCATTGCTAAGGGGATAGAATATAAAAATAGGGAGGTATTGCTTCAGTTGTACAAGGTATTGGTGAGACCGCACCTGGAATACTGCATACAGTTTTGGTGTCCATACTTAAGAAAAGACATACTTGCTCTCGAGTCAGTACAAAGAAGGTTCACTCGGTTAATCCCGGGGATGAGGGGATGGACATATGAGGAGAGGTTGGGTAGATTGGGACTCTACTCATTGGAGTTCAGAAGAATGAGAGGCGATCTTATTGAAACATACAAGATTGTGAAGGGGTTGGATCGGGTGGATGCGGGGAGGATGTTCCCGATGATGGGTGAAACTAGAACTAGGGGGCATAGTCTTAGAATAAGGGGCTGCTCTTTCAAAACTGAGATGAGAAGGAACTACTTCACTCCGAGGGTGGTAGGTCCATGGAATATGCTGCCCCAAAAAGCTGTAGAAGCTACATCATTACATAAATTTAAAACAGAAATAGACAGTTTCCTAGAAGTAAAGGGAATTAAGGGTTACGGGGAGCGGGCAGGAATTTGGACATGAGTCTAGGTTCGGATCGGTCATGGCCCTGTGGGTAGCGTAGCGGGCCCAGGGGCCGTGTAGCCTGATCCTGCTCCTATTTCGTGTGTCCAATTCTGTTAGGTTCAGGAGATGGTTCTGTGATAGTAGATTGGCGGTTAGGATCAGATCAGCCATGATCTTATTGAATGGCGGAGCAGGCTCGAGGGGCCAATTGGCCTACTCCTGCTCCTATTTCTTATGTTCTTATGTTCTTATAACAAGGGAAATTAGGGATAGCATAAGATCCAAGGAGAGGGCATATAAATTGGCCAGAAAAAGCAGTAACCCTGAGGATTGGGAGCAGTTTAAGATTCAACAAAGGAGGACAAAGGGATTAATTAAGAAGGGGAAAATAGAATACGAGAGTAAGCTTGCAGGGAACATAAAAACTGACTGTAAAAGCTTTTATAGATATGTGAAGAGAAAAAGATTAGTGAAATCAAGCATAGGTCCCTTGCAGTCAGAATCAGGGGAACTTATAATGGGGAACAAAGAAATGTCAGACCAATTAAATACATATTTTGGTTCTGTCTTCACAAAGGAGGACACAAATAACCTCCCAGAGATGTTGGGGAACATAGGGTCTGATGAAAGGGAGGAACTGAAAGAAATCAGTATTTGTAGGGAAATGGTGTTAGGGAAATTGAAGGGATTGAAGGCCGATAAATCCCCAGGGCCTGATAATCTACATCCTAGGGTACTTAAGGAAGTGGCCCTAGAAATAGTAGATGCATTGCTGATCATCTTCCAACATTCGATGGAATCTGGAACAGTACCCATGGATTGGAGGATAGCTAATGTTACCCCACTATTCAAAAAGGGTGGTAGAGAGAAAACGGGGAATTACAAGCCTGACATCGGTAGTGGGGAAAATGCTGGAGTCCATTATAAAAGATGTAATAGCTGAGCACTTGGAAAACAGTGACAGGATCGGACAAAGTCAACATGGATTTACAAAAGGTAAATCATGCTTGACTAATGTACTGGAATTTTTTGAGGATGTAACTGGTAAAATAGATAAGGGAGAACCAGTGGATGTGGTGTATTTGGACTTCCAAAGGCTTTTGATAAGGTCCCGCATAAGAGATTAGCGTGTAAAGTTAAGGCACATGGGATTGGGGGCAAGGTATTGACTTGGATAGAGAACTGGTTGGCAGACAGAAAGCAAAGAGTTGGAATAAACGGGTCTTTTTCCGAGTGGCAGGCAGTGACTAGTGGGGTACCGCAGGGATCGGTCCTTGGACCCCAGCTATTCACAATATATATTAATGATCTAGAGAAGGGAACTAGATGTAATGTCTCCAAGTTTGCAGACGACACAAAACTGGGTGGGCATGTGTGCTGCGAGGAGGATGCCGAGAAACTCCAGTATGATTTGGACAGGTTGGGTGATTGGGCAGAAGCGTGGCAGATGCAATATAACGTGGATAAATGCGAGGTTATCCACTTTGGTATCAAAAACAGAAAGGCAGATTATTATCTGAATGGCAATAGATTGGGAGAAGGGGAAGTGCAACGAGACCTGGGTGTCCTTGTGCACCAGTCGCTGAAGGTAAGCATGCAGGTGCAGCAAGCGGTTAAGAAGGCAAATGGTATGTTGGCCTTCATAGCGAGAGGGTTTGAGTACAGGAACAAGGATGTCTTGCTGCAATAACAACAGAAAACGCTGGAAAAACTCAGCAGGCCAGACAACATCCGTGGAGAGAGAAAGAGAGTTAACGTTTCAGGTCGATGACCTTTTGTCAGAACTGGAAAGAGCCGGAAATCAAATAGATTTAAGGCCAGGATAAAGCTGGGAAAAGGGGGAGGGGATAAAGGAACAAAGGGGGAGAAAAAGAGACATTCAGAGACATTAGGAGATATGCAAGGCTCGAGGTGGTGTTAATGTGACAGATTAAGGCTGAAAGAAGTGTGAAATCCACTGGCAGAATGAAGGACAGCTGCCAGCTTCTAGGAGGAAAAAAAAGTGGGGGGGGGGGGCCAAATAAAAGGGTGGATGAAAAAATAAAATATAAATGTGATTGGAGCTGAGGTTATGATCTAAAATTGTTGGACTCGATATTGAGTCCAGAGGGCTGTAGCGTGCCTAAACGAAAGATGAGGTGCTGTTCCTCGAGCTTACGCTGCGCTTCCGTGGAACAGTGTAATCGGCCGAGGACGGTGAGGTCAGAGTGGGAGTGAAGCGGTGAATTAAAGTGACAGGCGACCGGGAGCTCGGGGTCCCCCTTACGGACTGAACGGAGGTGTTCCGCAAAGCAGTCACCCAATCTGTGTTTGGTCTCCCCAATGTAGAGGAGACCACATCGTGAGCAGCGAATACAGTATACTAAATTGCAGGAAGTACAAGTAAATCGCTGTTTCACCTGGAAGGGGTGTTTGGGGCCCTGGACAGTGGGAAGAGGGGAGGTATAAGGGCATGTGTTGCATCTCCTGCACGTGCACAGGAAGGTGCCGGGCGAAGGGGAAGGGGTGCTGGGGGTGGTAGAGGAGTGGACTAGGGTGTCGCGGAGGGAGCGGTCCCTGCGGAATGCTGAAAGGGGAGGTGAGGGGAAGATGTGTTTGGTGGTGGGATCACGCTGGAGGTGGCGGAAATGGCGGAGGATGATCCGTTGAATGTGGAGGCTGGTGGGGTGAAAGGTGAGTGGGGTGAAAGATGTCTTGCTGCAGTTGTACAGGGCCTTGGTGAGACCACACCGTGAGTACTGTGTGCAGTTTTGGTCGCCTTATCTGAGGAAGGATGTTCTTGCAATGGAAGGAGTTCAGCGAAGATTCACAAGGCTGATACCTGGGATGGCAGGAATGATGTATGAAGAGAGATTGGGTCGATTGGGCTTATACTCGCTGGAGTTTAGAAGAATGAGAGGGGATCTCATCGAAACTTATAAAATTCTGACAGGACTGGACAGACTAGATGCAGGAAGGATGTTCCCGATGGTGGGGGAGTCCAGAACCAGGGGTCACAGTCTAAGGATAAGGGGTAAGCCATTTAGGACAGAAATGAGGAGGAATTTCTTCACCCAGAGAGTGGTGAACCTGTGGAATTCTCTGCCACAGAAGGCAGTTGAGGCCAATTCATTAAATATATTCAAGAAGGAGTTGGATATATTTCTTAAGGCTAAAGGGATCAAGGGATATGGGGAGAAAGCAGGGACAGGGTACTGAATTTGGATGATCAGCCATGATCGCATTGAATGGTGGAGCAGGCTAGAGGGGCCGAATGGCCTACTCCTGCTCCTATCTTCTATGTTTCTATGATTCTATGATTCAAAAGGAAATTGGATAAATACTTGAAGGAGAAAAATTTGCAGGGATATGGGGAAAGAGCGGGGAGTGAGACTAACTGGATTGCTCTTCGAAAGAGCCGGCGCGAACTCGATGGGCCGAAAGTGCTTCTGTGCTGTGAGATTCAAGGATTCTTCCACTTGGGGAGAAGCCAGTTTATTGATTTCAGCTGAAAATGACGAGCCCTCTTCCTTTTTTTATACATTTTTTAAGTTGCCGCTGGTTCATTGTTTGGTTCCCTATCTGTTCAGTTGTAGTTTATTGCTGTTTTATGATTTTTCACTGGCACGATGGGCTGAATGGCCTCTTTCTATGGTGTATGATTCTGTTATAAAAGACAGAGGGGGGACATTATCCAGGACTTCTAAATAATGAAAGGTACCGATGAGGTTGAGGTAAACAAGCTATTCAAGTTGGACAGTGAGCAGAAGTCCAGAGAATACAAGTGTAAAAGTTACGACCTCGAGCGAGATGAGAAAAACTTTCCGCACAGGATAGTGGATGTGGAACAGGATCCTCAGCGAAGGTGATTCTGGTTCAGTTGACACCTTTGAAAGAAGCTGGATCAATATCTGTTGTGAAAGGGGGTTGAGAGTTTGTGAGAGATTAACAACACCGCTGGATTTTTTCAGGGGAGGTCGGGGAAGGAAATGTGTCCCTTAAAACAAGTGGAGATGGGAGGGTGGTGAGACAGTCTATGATGGAAAAATCATCCGTGACCTCTAGATGGGGTGGAACTGATGGGCCTTTTCTCATGCTGGTCTTTGTTTTTATTCTGTTTAATTTCAGGCCAATCTGCCACTGTTACAGCGGGAACTCCTCCACTGTGCTCGGCTGGCAAAGCAAACACCAGCTCAGTACCTGGCCCAGCACGAACAGCTGCTTCTCGATGCCAATAGCACCTCACCCATTGACTCCTCGGAAATCCTGCTGGAACTGAATGAGAATGGTAAACGAAGGACCCCTGACAGGTGGGTGTGGCATCACCTGATTGAGACCTCGACCGCCCTCAGGCTACCTGCACCTTCCATTCAGTCACCTCCCAGGGCAGAGCTGAAAGCCTGTGCTTACAGAGTGTCCACCAGTGTGACGCTGTCATGCCATGTGTCTCTAATGCCCACACCTGTGTGTTTTATAGGCCCATAATCCTCTCAAGCAGGGGTGCTGGTAGTGCGATGCCCTTTGTTGAGTCGGGTCCAATCACAGACATGCAGACACCTGGCAATTTAAGTAAATGGAACCTTGATTTCTGATGATACGCAATCAAACATTCAGCGAGATCACAGGAACAGGAGGAGGCCATTCAGCCCAATGTTCCTTGTAATTTTTTTCAGGCCACACGGCCCCTTCAAAAAAGGTTGTGCCCCCTTGTTCTGGACTCCCCACCAGAGGAAATAGTTTCTCTCTACCCTATCAACCCCTTTAAACATCTCAATCAGATCACCCCTTAATCTTCTATACTCAAGGAAATACAAGCCTAGTCCATGCAACCTGTCCTCGTAATTTAACCCTTTTAGCCCCGGTATCATGCTGAACACTGTTTCATTGAGGTTGCTGAATGACATCCAGATGCATGATTGTTGTTGTAACCCTAATCCATGCCTTCATTACCTCAAGGCTTGTCTCTGTCTCAACCCATCACAACCTTCAACACATCCAAAACATTGTGGCCCATGTCCTGTCCCGCGCTCGGTGCCCCGCACTCATGCCCTGACAAGTATAAGCTGATGAAAAAAGTGTCAGCATGGATTTGTGAAGGGTAGACCATGTCTGACTAATCTAGTTGAAGTTTTTGAAGAGGTCACTAGCCTGGTGGATAGGGGAGTGTCTACGGATGTTGTCTATATGGACTTCCAGAGGCATTTGATCAGGTTCCGCACAAGAGATTATTTGCAAAAATGAAAGTGCATGGAATTGGAGGTAACTGCGTGACATGCGTCGGTAATTGGTTGGGAGGGAGGAGACAGAGAGTGGGGATAAAGAGTTTGTTCTCTGATTGGTGCGATGTGACAAGTGGTGTTCCCCAGGGATCTGTACTGGGATCTCTGCTTTTCACCATATTTAACAATGATTTGGATGAAGGATTAGAGAGTGTATATCCAAGTTTACAGATGATACTAAGTTAGGAGGCACAGTAAGTAGTGTAGATGGGAGCAGGAAGTTACAAAGGCAGATACAGATTAAGTGAGTGGGAGTTCAGTGTGAGCTGGGGCATTCACAGAGTCATCACAGCATCAGTACATTGAGCTTTTAAGCAAATATATTAAACGTTGAAAACTAGTGATGAGATATGAGCATGCTCTCTGGCTAACGCTGGACTTTGTCACTGATTCTTTTACAGGACCAAAGAGAACGGGTTAGATCGTGACCCGCTACACGCAGAACACCTCAGTAAAAGGCCGTGCACGCTCAGTCCCAGCAACGGGCTCAACCACCAAGCCAACGGACTGCCGCACCCAGCACCACCTCAACCACAGCACTACCGGCTGGAGGACATGGCTCTGGCCCACCACTACAGAGACACTTACCGGCACCCAGAACACCGGGAACTCAGGGATCGGCACCGGCCGGCAGGTCAGTTAATCCAATACCCGCCTGCGGTTACTCACTGCCCACACTCCGATACCCGCCTTTCGGTCACTAACTGCCCACACTCTACCATGCTGGATGTGGGTAGAGGCAGAATGCCTGTCTGTGGAGTCCAAGCTCTTTAACTAATTAAATAAATAAAGTAGGGCTAGACTAAGATATGGCAGGGCAAGTTGTGTGTCTGAACTGCAGTATGTGGGAGTTTGTGGACAGCGAGACTGTCCTGAGTGAACACATCTGCAGGAATCATAGAATCATAGAAATTTACAGCACAGAAGGAGGCCATTCGGCCCATCTTGTCCGTGCTGGCCGACAAAGAGCTCTCCAGCTTAATCCCACTTTCCAGCACTTGGTCCGTATCCTTGGCGGTTACAGCACTTCAAGTGCAGATCCAAGTACTTTTTAAATGTGATGAGGATTTCTGCCTCTACCACCCTTTCAGGCAGTGAGTTCCAGACCCCCACCACCCTCTGGGTGAAAACATTTCTCCTCAAATCCCCTCTAAACCTCCTACCAATTAGACATAGACATAGAACAGTACAGCACAGTACAGGCCCTTCGGCCCTCGATGTTGTGTCGAGCATTGTCCGAGACCAAGATCAAGCTATCACACTCCCTATCACTCTGGTGTGCTCCATGTGCTTATCCAATAACCGCTTGAAAGTTCCTAAAGTGTCCGACTCCACTATCACAGCAGGCAGTCCATTCCACACCCCAACCACTCTCTGAGTAAAGAATCTACCTTGGACATCCCTTCTATATCTCCCCCCATGCACCTTATAGTTATGCCCCCTTGTAACAGCTGCCTCTACCCGAGGAAATAGTCTCTGAACATCCACTCTATCTATCCCCCTCATCATCTTATAAACCTCTATTAAGTCGCCTCTCATCCTCCTCCGCTCTAAAGAGAAAAGCCCCAACTCCCTCAATCTTTCCTCATAAGACCTCCCCCCCAAACCAGGCAGCATCCTGGTAAATCTCCTTTGCACTCTTTCCAATGCTTCCACGTCCTTCCTATAGTGAGGTGACCAGAACTGCACACAATATTCCAAATGTGGTCTCACCAAGGTCCTGTACAGTTGCAGCATAACCTCACGGTTCTTAAACTCAAACCCTCTGTTAATAAACGCCAACACACCATAGGCCTTCTTTACTGCTCTATCCACTTGAGTGGCAACCTTCAGAGATCTGTGGATATGAACCCCCAGATCCCTCTGCTCCTCCACGTTCCTCAGAACCCTGCCGTTGACCCTGTAATCCTTATTCAAATTTGCCCTACCAAAATGAATCACCTCGCACTTATCAGGGTTAAATTCCATCTGCCATTTTTCGGCCCAGCTCTGCATCCTATCAATGTCTCTTTGCAGCCTACAACAGCCCTCCACCTCATCCACTACTCCACCAATCTTGGTGTCATCAGCAAATTTACTGATCCACCCTTCAGTCCCCTCCTCCAAGTCATTGATAAAAATCACAAACAGCAGAGGACCCAGCACCGACCCCTGTGGCACACCGCTGGTAACTGGTCTCCAGTCCGAAAATGTTCCATCCACCACCACCCTCTACCTTCTATGAGATAGCCAGTTACTTATCCAATCGGCCAAATTTCCCTCTATCCCACAACTCCTTACTTTCTTCATGAGCCGACCATGGGGAACCTTATCAAACGCCTTACTAAAATCCATGTATACGACATCAACTGCTCTACCTTCATCTACACACTTAGTTACCTCCTCAAAGAATTCAATCAAATTTGTTAGGCAAGACTTACCCTTCACGAATCCGTGTTGACTATCCCTGATTAAGTTGCCCCTTTCCAAATGGTCATAAATCCTATCCCTCAGGACCTTTTCCATTATCTTACCAACCACCGAAGTAAGACTAACCGGCCTATAATTACCAGGGTCATTCCTATTTCCTTTCTTGAAGAGAGGAACAACATTCGCCACTCTCCAGTCCTCTGGCACCATTCCCGTGGACAGTGAGGACCCAAAGATCAAAGCCAGAGGCTCTGCAATCTCCTCCCTTGCCTCCCAAAGAATCCTAGGATATATCCCATCTGGCCCAGGGGACTTATCGACCCTCAGGTTCTTCAAAATTGCTAAAACATCTTCCCTTAGAACATCTACCACCTCCAGCCTATCCACCTTTATCACACTCTCATCCTCAAGAACATGGCCCCTCTCCTCGGTGAACACTGACGAAAAGTATTCATTCATCACCTCTCCTATCTCTTCTGACTCCATGCACAAGTTCCCACTACTGTCCTTGACCGGCCCTACCCTCACCCTGGTCATTCTTTTATTTCTCACATAAGAGTAAAAGGCCTTGGGGTTTTTCTTGATCCGATTACTTTAAATCTGTGACCCCTGGTTATCGACCCCTCTGCTGAGGGAAATAGGTGCTTCCTATCCACTCTATCTAGGCCCCTCATAATTTTATACACCTCAATTAGGTCTCCCCTCAGCCCCCTCTGTTCCAAAGAAAACAACCCCAGCCTATCCAATCTTTCCTCATAGCTAAAATTCCCCAGCCCAGGCAACATCCTCGTAAATCTCCTCTGCACCCTCTCCAGTGGAATTACATCCTTCCTGTAATGTGGTGACCAGAACTGCACACAGTTCTCTAGCTGCGGCCTAACTAGTGTTTTATACAGTTCAAACATAGCCTCCCTGCTCTTATATTCTATGCGTTGGCTAATACAGTAAACTCTTGTTTAAATGGCACTTTATCATCCGGAATACTTTAATAACCGGCAAAATAGATATATCTCAAAACAAAACAACACCTCAATAACCGGTAATCTTGCCGAATCCATCCAGCACTCATTTTGCCGAGTCCGAGTCTCCCGCGCTGGCCGAGTTAGCAGTGATGGTGAGTGGAAATTGCCTTGGTAGGTATACCTCTCTGTTATCCAGAATTTTTCATCAACCGGCACCATCCTGGTCCCATTGGTGCTGGATAAGAAAGAGTTTACTGTAGTATCCCGTATGCCTTCTTAACCACCTTCTCTACCTGTCCTGCTACCTTAAGGGATCTGTGGACATGCACTCCAAGGTCCCTCTGATCCTCTGCACTTCTCAGTGTCCTACTATTTATTGTGTATTCGCTTGCCTTGTTAGCCCTCCCCAAATGCATTACCTCACACTTCTCCGGATTGAATTCCATTTGCCATTGTTCTGCCCACCTGACCAGTCCATTGTTATCTTCCTGCAGTCTGCAGCTTTCTTCTTCATTATCAACCACATGGCCAATTTTTGTATCATCTGCAAACTTCTTAATCATACTTCCTACATTCAAGTCCAAATCACTGATATATCCCACAAAAAGCAAAGGACCCAGTACTGAGCCCTGCGGAACCCCATTGGAAGCAGCCTTCCAATCACAAAAACACCCTTCGACCATTACCCTTTGTTTCCTGCCTCTGAGCTGATTTCGGATCCATCTTGCCACTTTACCTTGGATCCCATGGGCTTTTACTTTCATGACCAGTCTGCCATGCGGGACCTTATCAAAAGCCTTGCTAAAATCCAGATAGACTACATCAAATGCACTACCCTCATCGACCCTCCTTGTTACCTCCTCAAAAAATTCAATCAAGCTAGTCAGACATGACCTTCCCTTAACAAATCCATGCTGACTGTTCCTGATTAATCCGATGACTCCATCTCGAATCTCTCCGGCTCAGAGTCATTGAGCTGGAGTGTGAATTGGAGACACTCCGACATATAAGGGAGAAGGAGGAATTTCTGGACAGTTTTATCCAGAATGCAGTCACACCCCAGAGGAAAGCACAGGTTCAGGAAGGGGAAGGTGTAACTACTAGGGAGCCGGGTAGCGGGGATTTAGGGGAGGTTGAGAAGGAGGTCCTGCAGACACTGGTCCTGTCCAACAGGTACGAAGTACTCGCTACCTGTGAGGACAAGGAGAAAGACTGCGGGGAGGACAGCCACAATGCAGACCAAGGCACCGTGGCTCAAAAGGCTGTCCAAGCGGGGGGAAGAGCAGAATAGAAGTGTGGTAGTGATAGTGGACTCTATAATTAGGGGGATAGATAGTGTCCTCTGCAGCCGAGAATGAGAATCCCGGTCCTCACGGCGGCTGGAGAGGAATTTGGAAAAGGAGGGGGTAAATCCAGTTGCCGTTGTCCATGTTGGAACAAATGACATAGGTAGGAACAGGGAGGAGGTCCTGCTGAAAGAGTATCAGGGGTTAGGCTCTAAATTAAAAAGCAGGACCTCGAGATCAACAAATTAGCATAGAAGCAGACAGATCAGGAGAATTAACACGTGGCTAAAGGACTGGTGTGGGAAAGAGGGGTTCCTTTTCATGGGACACTGGCACCAGTTCTGGGATAGGAAGGAGCTGTACCGATGGGACGGGCTCAACCTGAACCGGGTTGAGACCCGTGTCCTAGCGGAAAGGGTAAATAGGGAGGTGGCAAAGGCTTTAAACTAGTAAGAAGGGGGGGAGGGGATCTCCAAGAAACGTAACCAGCCAAATTATAAACAAAACAGGAAAAGAGAGCATAGGAAAGAATAACGTAAGGGAAGATATTGATGGCAAGGGAATAAATAGAGTTATAGAACAGGAGTCTAAAAAGATGGTTAAACATAAAGTGAGAGGAAATCCTATTAAAAATGAGTTAAACTGTCTGTATAGCAATGCACACTGTCCGTAATAAAACAGGGGCGCTGCAGGCAATCGCGCGTTGGGAGGAACCAGACATATTAGGGATTACTGAGACATGGCTACAGAAAAATCAGGACTGGGAATTAAAAAGGGGTGGTTTACATCGGATATACAGCACAGAACAGGCCATTCGGCCCAACCGGTCTATGCCGTCGTTTATGCTTCACTCGAGCCTCCTCCCGTCTTTCCTCTTCTAAATCTATCAGCATAACCCTCTATTCCCTTCTTCCTCATATGCTTGTCTAGCCTCCCCTTAAATGCATCTATACTTTTCACTTCAACCACTCCCTGCGGTAGCGAGTTACACATTCTCACCACTCTTTGGGTAAAGAAGTTTCTTCTGAATTCCCGATTGGATTTCTTGGTGACTATCTTATATTGATGGCCTCTAGTTATGCTCTTCCCCACAAGTGGAAACATTCTCTCTCTATCCACTCTATCAAAACCTTTCATAATTTTAAGACCTCTATTAGGTCACCCCTCAGCCGCCTTTTTTCAAGAGAAAAAGAGATCCAGCCTGCTCATCCTTTCCTGATATGTATACCCTCGCATTTCTGGTATCATCCTTGTAAATCTTCTCTGCACCCTCTCCAGTGCCTCTATATCCTTTTTATAATATGGCGACCAGAGCTGTACGCAGTACTCTAGGTGTGGTCTAACCAAGGTTAGATACAGGTTTAGCATAACTTCCCTAATTTTCAATTCTATACCTCTAGAAATAAACCCGAGTGCTTGGTTTGCTTTTTGTATGGTCCTGCTAACCTGTGTCGCAACTTTGTGATTTGTGTATTTGTATTTCCCTTTGTTCCTCTACCCCACCTAGACTCCCACCCTCCAAGTAATAAGTGACCTCCCTATTCATCCTACCAAAATCTAATACCTCACATTTATCTGTGTTGAAGTTCTTTTGCCAATTATATGCCTATTCTGCAAGTTTATTAATGTCCTCCTGTAATTTGTTGCAGTCCTCTTCTGTATTGACTATCTCCCCCAATTTGGTGTCATCCGCAAATTTAGAAATTGTGTTTTTGATTCCAAAGTCTAAATTGTTATTATAAATTGTGAACAACAGTGGTCCCAGCACTGATCCTTGTGGACCGCCACTACCCACCTTCTGCCACTGTGAATAGCTACCTTTTACCCGTACTCTCTGCTTTCTATCTTGAAGCCAGCCAGCAATCCATTCTGCTACTTGTCCCCTGGCTCTGCATTCTCTGACCTTGTTCATCAGTCTATTATGGGGTACCTTATCGAAGGCCTTTTGAAAAGCTGGATAAATTATATCTACTGCATTACCATTGTCTACTCTCTTTGTTAGCTCTTCAAAAATTCAATAAGGTTGGTCAAGCAAGAATTCCCTTTTGAAATCCATGCTGACTATTCATTACTATGTTTTTGGTTTCTAGATGTTCTTCTATTTTCTCCTTTAGAAGGGATTCCATTATTTTCCCTACCACCTCTGTTAAGCTGACTGGTCTATAATTCCCTGGACATGTTCTATCCCCCTACTTAAATATCGGTATTACGTTAGCTATCTGCCAGTCCTCTGGCACTACACCTTTTTCTAAAGAATGATTAAATATGTGTAGTAATGCCTCTGCTATCTCTTCCCTAGATTCTTTTAAAATGTGTGGATGCAATCCATCCAGACCAGGGGTTTTATCCTCTGAGTTTGATTAATTTATTTAATATATCCCCTTTTTTTATTTTAAATGCACTTATCTCATTACTAATCTCATCATCCAATGTAATGTCCACCTGTTCTATCTCCCTGGTAAATACTGAAGTAAAATAATTATTTAGCATTTCTGCCATCTCTCTATTGTTACCTGAGGTGTTATCCTGTCTGTCCCTTAATGGCGCTATTCCCATCCTAACCTTTTTTTATTGATGTGCCTGTAAAATATGTTACTATTTTGTTTTATATTCCTTGATAATTTAATGTCATAGTTCCTCTTTGCCTTCCTATCTTTTTTTTAATTTCTCTCCTAATCTCTTTGTATTCTCCCTTATGATGCACTCCCCTGCTGTCTGTGTACTTAATGTACGCCTCTTTCCTTACCCTCAGTTGTTCGCTTATAGCTTTATTCATCCATGGAGTCTCATTAGTGTTTAGTTTGTTCTTTCCTTTTAGCGCTCTGTTGAACACCGTTTTAAATGTTATTGCTGTTGTACATCGTTGTTTGCCAATATTGTTGCCCATTTTATTTTCCCAAGTTCTAGTCTCAGCCCCTCAAAATCAGCTTTTCTCCAATCTATTACCCTGGTTTTCATCATACTTATGTCCTTCTCTATTATCATCTTAAAGCGTATTATATTATGGTCACTATTGCCTAGATGTTCCCCTACTTTTACTTCTCTTATCTGCTCTGGTTCATTCCCCATTACTAGATTCAATAGCGAATCCTCCCTTGTTGGGTTTTTTACATATTGGGTTAGAAAGAAGTCCTGTACACATTGTAAAAAGACTGGAGGAGGCTCAAGTGGAGCATAAACGCCAGCAGGGACTGATTGGGCCGAATGGCCTGTTTCTGTGCTGTCCATCCTATGTAATGCTATGTAAAGCTCAGTCTGTGTTGTCCAGTGTGGGGTTATGGTTTCCAATCTCTGGCTGATTTTGATGTTTTGTGTCATTCCAGCTCCAGGAGTACACGGAACCCGACAGGAAGAAGTAATTGATCATCGCTTGACGGACAGGGAATGGGCAGAGGAATGGAAGCACCTGGATAATGTAGGTGTGGCGAGTTTACACGCACTGGTCGGGTGAAAGATTACATGACAAACAACCTTGTGGGAGGTACTGCTCTAAAATGAGCAGAAGCAGAGAGCTGGATGTTCAGTAGTTTTAACTGCTATTATTTTCCTCCCCATCTCTCCTGAAGGAGCTGATTCAGGCTGGGGGCGGTTTTGCGGGCGCTGGCTGGGGGCTGTTTCGCGGGCACTGGCCGGCTATTTCCATCCTCCATAATATCGCCCGTTTCCGCCCCGCCTCAGCCCATCTGCTGCTGAAACCTTCATCCACGCTTTTGTTACCCCCAGAGTCGACTATTCCAATGCTCTCCTAGCTCTATTACATTACACTGTCCTGTATTACACTACTATGTTGTATTACATTACATCATACTGCACAGTACTCTTAACTGTATTATGTTACACCATATCTTTACACTATAACACCATATATTGCACTGGTCTGTATTACACTAAACTGTACTGCACTGTAGTTGACAGATTAACTGGTCATTTATCACGTTTGTGGGATCTAGCTGTGCACAAACTGGCTGCTGTGTTTACCTATATAAACAGTGTTTACACTTCAAAATAATTCTTTAGCTCCATGTGACATCGTGAGGATATGAAAGTGCCATAGGAATGCAGGGTTTGTTCTGTTACATTGCAGTTTTCCTGCTGCTCAGCCCCTCTCTGCTTTCACTTGGCTGATTTCTGCCTTTTGCCCTCAGCTCCTGAACTGTATAATGGATATGGTGGAGAAGACTCGGCGCTCACTGACTGTGCTGAGGCGTTGCCAGGAAGCTGACCGGGAAGAACTTAATCACTGGATCCGTCGCTATAGTGACACTGAAGATATGAAAAAAGGTGGGAACTCTACGCAGCCTGCTCAGAACTCCTCCAATCCAGAAGGCCCCCAACTAGGTACAGAGTTTCCATTCCATGATTTACAGGTAGTGCCAGTCTGTCCTGGTCTGTGTGCAGTAATGTCCTGCAGAGCAGGGGTTCCCAACCTTTTTGCTTCTGAGGCCCCCCTCCCATGTTATAAAAATTCTACAAACACCCTGTAACACAACACAAATATTTATTCTGTATAAAAATTTTCTTAGCGCCGCTCCTACTCACCGTGTTACTGCTGCTATTGCATGCCAGGGGATCTCAGAGACGCCGTAATCGTGACCATCTTCAAGAAAGGTGACAAGTCCAATTGCGGTAATTACACAGGAGTCTGCCTGCTGTCTGCCACAGGGAAAGTCATCGCAAGAATCCTCCTCAATCGCCTTCTCCCAGTGGCTGAAGAGCTCCTCTGAGTCGCAATGCGGATTCCGCCCACTAAGGGGCACAATGGACATGATCTTCACTGCACGTCAACTACAAGAGAAATTCAGGGAACAGCACCAACCGCTGTACATGGCCTTCTTTGACCTCACAAAGGCCTTCGACACCGTCAACCGTGAGGGATTATGGAGTGTCCTCCTCAAATTCGGCTGCCCTCAAAAGTTTGTCGCCAACCTCCACCTGCTTCACGACGACATGCAAGCCGTGATCCTGACCAACGGATCCACCACAGACCCAAATCACGTACGGACCGGGGTCAAGCGAGGCTGTGTCATCGCACCAACGCTCTTCTCGATCTTCCTTGCTGCAATGCCCCATCTCACCCTCAGTAAGCTTCCCGCTGGAGTGGAGCTAATCTACAGAACAAACGGGAAACTGTTCAACCTCTGTCGCCTCCAGTCCAGATCCAAGGTCGTTCCCATCCTCTGTCATCGAATTACAGTATGCAGATGACGCTTGCGTCTGCGCACACTCTGAGGCCAAACTCCAAACCATCGTCAACACCTTCACCGAAGCGTCCGAGAGCATGGGCCTTACACTAAACATCCATAAGACAAAGGTCCTCTACCAACCTGCCCCCGCCACACAGTACTGCTCCCCGATTATCAAAATCCATGACGAGGCCTTGGACAACGTGGATCACTTTCCATACCTCGGGAGCCTACTGTCAACAAGGGCAGACGTCGATGACGAAGTCCAACACCGCCTTCAGTGTGCCAGTGCAGCCTTCGGTCGCCTTCGGAAGAGAGTTTGAAGACCAGGACCTCAAACCCAGCACCAAGCTCATGGTCTACAGAGCAGTAGTGATACCCGCCCTCCTGTATGCCTCAGAGACATGGACCATGTACAGCAGGCACCTCAAAGCACTGGAGAGGTACCACCAACGCTGCCTCCACAAGATCCTTCAAATCCATTGGCAGGATAGGCGCACCAACGTCAGTATTCTCGCTCAGGCCAACATCCCCAGCATCGAAGCTTTGACCACGTTCGATCAGCTGCGATGGACGGGCCACATCGTCCGCATGCCCAATACGAGACTCCCAAAACAAGCGCTCTACTCGGAGCTTCGACACGGCAAGAGGGCCCCAGGTGGACAGAGGAAACGCTTCAAGGACACCCTCAAAGCCTCCTTGAAAAAGTGCAACATCCCCACTGACACCTGGGAATCCCTGGCCCAAGACCGCACAAAGTGGAGGAGAATCCACGAGTCTCTTCGCCGGGAGCAAGCGGAAGCCAAGCGCAAACAGCGGAAGGAGCGCACGTCAACCCAAGTACCCCACCCACCCGCCCCTTCAACCACCGTCTGCCCCACCTGTGACCGAGACTGTAAGTCCCACATTGGACTCATCAGTCACCTGAGAACTAATTTTTAGTGTGGAAGCAAGACATCCTCGGTTCCGAGGGACTGCCTAAGAAGAGATGATGATGATCCCGGCACTGCAGAAATACTGGTCCCCACGCCCATCCCAATCCCTCTTTCCCTTCACATGAGCCCCAATCACCTCACACGCCCCCCCCCCCGTCTCCCTCTTTCCCCTGACTCCCTCACCGATTGTTCCTGGCACATTAGCCAGTCCTTGTTCTCTGCCTGATTGTCAGTCAGAAAGCCTCTCTCCCCCATCGCCAATATTTTCGTAACTAATAAAAGTGTACAACGAAAATGGGGAAAAAAACCAATTTTTTAAGGCCCATATGATTTTTCTCCCAAATTGCTGACAGCAGTGTCCAGATTATAATGTTTTATTCCTGGTGACTCCAGGACAATCCTGGAGGGTTGGAATCCTCGCTGGAAGCCAACATTGTGCGTGAATAATCAGGTCTGTCTGTGATGCCCTCCTTGGTAGAGCAAGACTGCTAACACTCAAGGACAGCCAGCACCCTTGTAATTATACTACAGTGTGCTAAAATCTAGCGGCTAATCGGGAGTTTCCGATTTGTGTAGAATAAGTTACGGGTGCAGTCGGACGCTTTTGGTCGTGAGTCTAGATGTCGAATCGGTTGGACACATAGGTGGTTGTGGCGGCGCTCTGCCGGTTGTACTGTAATTGTTTGGCCAGCAAGCCAGTCTGCCCATATATACAGCGGGATCTGGCGAGAGGAGAGCGGAGGACGGAGAGCTTGGGCCGGCGAATCTGCTCTCAATGACCAGCAACTGCCGCCTCTCTCCCTTCTCAGCGAGCCGGGGCCTGGTCTCGGCGGCGCTGAATTTGCACAAACGTTCGGGAGGGGTGAAACAGGTCCGAGTCGGGGCCGGAGCTGCCTGGTTGCACAGCTCCATCCCACCTTTACGCGACAGTGTATTTTTTTTTAAATCCCGGAGGCTATTTATGGCGGAGCCCCTGACACCCCCTGCTGCAGAGGATACTGGCAGGTACAAGCGCTGAAATCTCGGTCACAATCACAACCAATGTTCCCTTTAATTTTTTTTCCATGTGCCCTCCCTTTAATTTTGCTGCATGGTATCCAGCGGCTGGAGCTGGTGGGCTGCCTGCGCGGGACCTTGCGATTTATACGGGGTCGCGCACCTCAGGGGGACCATTGATCACAACTACACAGGATTATCCCATACACTGCTAATCCCGTACAGTAATAGTGAGCTTAATATTGATGCAGAAAATCAGATGGGGTTTGAACAATTTTATGTCCTCCATGGAAGAAGCAAAGTGTTTATTTTCCCCCTCTCGATTACTGTTCCTCCCTCTGTGAGTCACTCCCTCACAATCTCCTCTCGCCCTCCCTCTCGCCTTCCCTCCCTCTGCTCTCTCCCCTCTAGCCCTTCCCTTCCTCCCTCTTGGCCTCCCCTTGCTCCTGCCCTCCCATCGCTCCTGCCCTCCCCGACATTACCTCCCTCCCGACCTTCCCCCGCTCCTATTCCCTAGTGAGAGTCAGCACCCATGAAACCCGTACCCCAGTGAGAATCAGTGTCTTTAGGAGTTATGGGGAGAAAATTCGATTCAACTCATCAGACAGTGGAGTTCAGGGATTACATGCTATTTTCAGACATCCTAACCTCCCTTTCCCGCTCCCTTCCCACTCTCTGTCACCATCACTCACTGGTTCCACCCGCTTCCCGCCCGCCTCTTGCTCATGCCTGCCTTCCGCCCCCCCCCCGGTCTCCCGACCTGACCACGCCCTCCGCCCGAGCTGCTCCCAACTTTAGCCATGATCTAACTGGATGGTGGTACGGGCTCGAGGGGCTGAATGGCCTCCTCTTGTTCCCATTTTCTACACCCTCAATCACATTGCCCCGACTCTCCGACCTCTGTTCCCAGTATAGCCACCCAAATAGAGACAGAAATATTCTAAAGCTGCCTGCAGCGAAGGCTTTAAATGAAACACTTGAAATGAGAATGGCCAGAAAGGGTTTGTGTGGATTATGTCATTGTGATTCATGGGCTGGGTACGTCTCCGCTCTGTGGCAGCTACTGAACCTCGAGCCACTCTGGGCGGTGCCAGTTTGACCCTGACCATGGCGCTGGGCAGGGGCTGCTGGTGAGATTAGAGTAAGTATAAGTGATGTTGGGAATGGTGTACCTGCAGTTCCCACTAAAGGGTTTTTGTTTTGTGCTTTCAGAAACACATGGAGAGATGCTGCACAGACCGGCACAGGGATACACACGGGAGGAGATCTGGAAAAAGGCTGGTAGGCTGCACTGCGGTTAATTTGTAAACGTGGTTCCCAACTCCCCTCTTAGGATGAAGTGTCTGACCCACCACTCCACATCAAGTGCCCTCTGTGTGCAGGGAGCTGCCTCACCCACTGCTACTTGGTGAATGGGCTTCTAGGCCCTTGTCTTAAAGGATAACTGTGTGCTGTATTAGTGAGGCAAGCGGTCACAGAGAGGAATGAAATGAAATAGAAAGAAAAAAAGAACTTGCATTTCTACAGCGCCTTTCATGACCTCAGGATGTCCCAAAGCGCTTTACAGCTAATAAAGTACTTTTTGAAGTGTAGTCACTATTGTAATGTAGGAAACACGGCAGCCAATTTATGCACACGAAGCCCCCACAAACAGCAATGTGATAATGACCAGATATTCTGTGTTAGTAATATTGGTTGAGGGATAAATATTGGCCAGGACACCGGGGATAACTCCTCTGCTCTTCGAATAGTGCCATGGGATCTTTTACATCTACCTGAGAAAGCAGATGGGGCCTCGGTTTAACATCTCCGATGAAAGATGGAATCTCCGACAGCGCTCCCTCAGTACTGCACTGGAGTGTCAGCCTAGATTTTTGTGCTCCAGTCTCTGGAGTGCTTATAGTGCATCAGTGCTGTGGCACTCAGCATCACATCATTAGCCCCACTGAACCACTCGCTCAGCCTGGGGTACTGAATACAATGAACTGGCAGCCCAACTAGTTCGCAATAACAACAGAAAACGCTGGAAAAACTCAGCAGGCCAGGCAGCATCCGTGGAGAGAGAAACAGAGTTAACGTTTCAGGTCAAAGACCTTTCGTCAGAACTGGAAAAAAGCAGGAAATGAAATAGATTTAAAGCAAGGATAAAGCTGGGAAAAGGGGGAGGGGATGAAAGAACAAAAGGAGAGATTAAGAGACATTGAGAGACATTAAGAGATAATCAAGGCAAGAGGAGGTGTTGATGTAACAGGTTGAGGCTAAATGAAGTGTGAAATGCGCTGGCAGAATGAAGGACAGCTGCCAGCTTCTGGGAGGAAAAAAAAAGGGGGGGGGCGGGCCAAACAAAAGGGTGGATGAAAAAATAAAATATAAATGTGATAGGGGCCGAGGTTATGATCTAAAATTGTTGAACTCGATGTTGAATCCAGCTTGATTTGGCGGTACTGACGGGAGTCTGCGGCAGGGTGGGCTTGAGGGGCGGAATCCCTCATCTGTACTGATCTCAAAGGCTCCCTGCACTCGACCTTCACGCTGCTAATTCTTGCATGTGAGGAAATCCTTCAGAATTAACTAATTAAGGGGGAGTGGGACGGTACTCTGGATATTCTATTAGCCGGAGTATCTGGTTGCATTGACACTGGGTCCCTGGACCTCACAGGGACGATGCTCCAGGTCCTGCCTGAAACGCAGCCCCATCCACCCCGTGTAAGTCTCAAAACCGAAACCCGAGTACAGCTCCAGACTCGTTCTGATAGGTTCTTTTCTTCCCCCTCGCCCCTCCCTCCCAGAAGAGGCGGTGAATGAGGTGAAGCGACAGGCCATGACGGAGCTAAAGAAAGCTGTATCAGAGGCAGAGCGTAAGGCCCAGGAGATGATCACAGCCGAACGAGCAAAGATGGAGCGTGCGCTGAGCGAGGCAAAGCGGCAGGCTTCTGAGGACGCGCGGTCCACCATCAACCAACAGGAGGACTCCAGTGAGGTGAGAGCACGGCTCCAGTCTCAGAGTAGGAGGAGGGGCACAAGGGCACCAGCCCATCAAATCATTGAATGGCTTTCGATGAAAACTTTCCTTTCCTTGCTTTGCTAAATCTTTGTGCTCCTTAATTTCATTTGAATGGAACATTCCACTTGGGTACTACAAGGGTTAGATACAGAGTAAAGCTCCCTCTACACTGTCCCATCAAACACTCCCAGGGCAGGTACAGCACGGGTTAGATACAGAGTAATGCTCCCTCTCATGGTAGGTACAGCACTCTCGCCCGGTATTTATAATTCAGACAGTCCCTTTGCTTTTATTGACTATCTGATTATTTATGGCAGATAATTGAGGATATAGAATTATAGCGCAGGAGGCCATTCGGCCCATCGTGCCTGTGCCGGCTCTTTGAAAGTGCGAGCCAATTTGTCCCACTGTCCCGCTCTTTCCCCATAGTTAGCTTCCGGATTTTGTAGATGGATTTGTATTTGGATATCGGTCTATTGTAAATTCTGAGGGTTTAAAAGTTTTATATGTGGTTTTTTTTCGAAATTTTTCCTTTTCCTTTCATGACCTTTTAGCTGGGCTCTCTGCTCAATGAGCTGAGCTCGGGGATGAGGGAGCTGAAATTGCCCTCAAAACCCCCAAAGGACGGGGGGAAATCAGCCAGGGTTCCTACTCCTATCTAGAGACTCCTGCTGGAAACTGCGCATGTGGACCTCTGTTTATGCTTCCCGTGGTTAGATACTCTGCTGACACTTGGGAGGAGAAAGGAGGTATCCAAGGGTTATTGGGGCCAGCAGCAGTTATCAGGGAGAGGTATTGGAGGTAAGGGCTACCAGGGACAGTTTTCAGAGTGCAGCACCAGAAGGCTGGTGGAATATCGGGCAATATTCGATCTAATTTTTTTTGGACCCACGTGGCCCCTTTAACGGGCTGCGCGAGCAATTCAAAATTCCGCGTTTGCACGGTTTTTCTAATTAAAAGCTGGCTCACCAGTTGCGCAGCTTAAAGGGAACGTTGGTATCGGGTATCCTTGGGAGAGCGGTGTCGGGTATCCTTGGGAGAGCGGTGTCGGGGGGGCTTGGGAGAGCGGTGTCGGGGGGGGGGGGGGGGCTTGGGAGAGCGGTGTCGGGGGGGGGCGGGGGCTTGGGAGAGCGGTGTCGGGGGGGGCGGGGGCTTGGGAGAGCGGTGTCGGGGGGGGCGGGGGCTTGGGAGAGCGGTGTCGGGGGGGCTTGGGAGAGCGGTGTCGGGGGGGCTTGGGAGAGCGGTGTCGGGGGGGCTTGGGAGAGCGGTGTCGGGGGGGCTTGGGAGAGCGGTGTCGGGGGGGCTTGGGAGAGCGGTGTCGGGGGGGGGGCTTGGGAGAGCGGTGTCGGGGGGGCTTGGGAGAGCGGTGTCGGGGGGGCTTGGGAGAGCGGTGTCGGGGGGGCTTGGGAGAGCGGTGTCGGGGGGGGGGCTTGGGAGAGCGGTGTCGGGCGGGCTTGGGAGAGCGGTGTCGGGGGGGGCTTGGGAGAGCGGTGTCGGGGGGGGGGGCTTGGGAGAGCGGTGTCGGGGGGGGGGCTTGGAGAGAGCGGTGTCGGGGGGGGCTTGGGAGAGCGGTGTCGGGGGGGGGGCTTGGGAGAGCGGTGTCGGGGGGGGGGCTTGGGAGAGCGGTGTCGGGGGGGGGCTTGGGAGAGCGGTGTCGGGGGGGGGGGCTTGGGAGAGCGGTGTCGGGGGGGGGGGCTTGGGAGAGCGGTGTCGGGGGTGGGGGCTTGGGAGAGCGGTGTCGGGGGGGGGGCTTGGGAGAGCGGTGTCGGGGGGGGGGCTTGGGAGAGCGGTGTCGGGGGGGGGGGCTTGGGAGAGCGGTGTCGGGGGGGCTTGGGAGAGCGGTGTCGGGGGGGGGCTTGGGAGAGCGGTGTCGGGGGGAGGGGGCTTGGGAGAGCGGTGTCGGGGGGAGGGGGCTTGGGAGAGCGGTGTCGGGGGGGGGCTTGGGAGAGCGGTGTGGGTGGGGGGGCTTGGGAGAGCGGTGTCGGGGGGGGGCTTGGGAGAGCGGTGTCGGGGGGGGGCTTGGGAGAGCGGTGTCGGGGGGGGGCTTGGGAGAGCGGTGTGGGTGGGGGGGCTTGGGAGAGCGGTGTCGGGGGGGGGTGCTTGGGAGAGCGGTGTCGGGGGGGGGCTTGGGAGAGCGGTGTCGGGGGGGGGCTTGGGAGAGCGGTGTCGGGGGGGGCTTGGGAGAGCGGTGTCGGGGGGGGGGCTTGGGAGAGCGGTGTGGGTGGGGGGGCTTGGGAGAGCGGTGTCGGGGGGGTGCTTGGGAGAGCGGTGTCGGGGGGGGGGCTTGGGAGAGCGGTGTCGGGGGGGGGGGCTTGGGAGAGCGGTGTCGGGGGGGGGGGCTTGGGAGAGCGGTGTCGGGGGGGGGCGCTTGGGAGAGCGGTGTCGGGGGGGGCTTGGGAGAGCGGTGTCGGGGGGGGCTTGGGAGAGCGGTGTCGGGGGGGGGCTTGGGAGAGCGGTGTCGGGGGGGGGCTTGGGAGAGCGGTGTCGGGGGGGGGCTTGGGAGAGCGGTGTCGGGGGCGGGGGGGCTTGGGAGAGCGGTGTCGGGGGGTTTGGGAGAGCGGTGTCGGGGGGGGGGGGCTTGGGAGAGCGGTGTCGGGGGGGTTGCTTGGGAGAGCGGTGTCGGGGGGGGGGCTTGGGAGAGCGGTCGGGGGGGGGGGTTGGGAGAGTGGTTTCGGCGGGGGGGGGGGGCGCTTGGGAGAGAACTGACCCCTTTTATTATTTACACTTTTAGCCACTTTATTTGCTTTTCTGTGTTTCCTTTCTCTCAAGGCCTCCCGCATCCACACAGCCTCTTGGAGCCGGGAGGGCGAGGCGGACGGGCCTGCAGACATATCCACCAATGCCAGGGCCACTCCGTGTTCATCCGACAGGAGGCGCACTCACTGTGGGGCCAGGCAGATGGCCTCAGCTGCTTCTCCCTCCGAGGTGAGATGCTTCGCTCCTTGAAACTCATCCCATGCATCGAGACCGGTTCAGGGCCGACTCCAACTGCCCACAGGGTCCTGAAGAATCAGCGTGAAAACATGGAGCCCCTGCTGGTCAATTGGCTTTCGTAAATTCCCACAGTGTGTGAGAGAGTGACTGTGGCTCAGTAATGTCCCACAGTGTGTGAGAGAGAGACTGTGGCTCAGTAACACATCCCACAGTGTGTGAGAGAGTGACTGTGGCTCAGTAACACATCCCACAGTGTGTGAGAGAGAGACTGTGGCTCAGTAATGTCCCACAGTGTGTGAGAGAGAGACTGTGGCTCAGTAACACATCCCACAGTGTGTGAGAGAGAGACTGTGGCTCAGTAACACATCCCAGAGTGTGTGAGAGAGAGACTGTGGCTCAGTAATGTCCCACAGTGTGTGAGAGAGAGACTGTGGCTCAGTAATGTCCCACAGTGTGTGAGAGAGTGACTGTGGCTCAGTAATATCCCACAGTGTGTGAGAGAGTGACTGGCTCAGTAACACATCCCACAGTGTGTGAGAGAGTGACTGTGGCTCAGTAATATCCCACAGTGTGTGAGAGAGTGACTGTGGCTCAGTAACACATCCCACAGTGTGTGAGAAATAGACAGTTTTCTAGAAGTAAAGGGAATTAGGGGTTACGGGGAGCGGGCAGGAAATTGGACATGAGGCTGAGTTCGGATCGGTCAAGGCCCTGTGGGTGGCGGAGTGGGCCCAGGGGCTGAGTGGCCGGGTCCTGCTCCTACTTCTTGTGTTCTTTAGATTTGAGGTTAGGATCAGATCAGCCATGATCTTATTGAATGGCGGAGCAGGCTCGAGGGGCCGATTGGCCTACTCCTGCTCCTATTTCTTATGTAATGTCCCACAGTGCGTGAGAGAGAGACTGTGGCTCAGTAATGTCCCACAGTGTGTGAGATAGAGACTGTGGCTCAGTAACACATCCCAGTGTGTGAGAGAGAGACTGTGGCTCAGTAACACATCCCACAGTGTGTGAGAGAGAGACTGTGGCTCAGTAATGTCCCACTGTGTGTGAGAGAGAGACTGTGGCTCAGTAATGTCCCACAGTGTGTGAGAGAGTGACTGTGGCTCAGTAATGTCCCACAGTGTGTGAGAGAGTGACTGTGGCTCAGTAATGTCCCACAGTGTGTGAGAGAGAGACTGTGGCTCAGTAATGTCCCACAGTATGTGAGAGAGTGACTGTGGCTCAGTAACACATCCCACAGTGTGTGAGAGAGTGACTGTGGCTCAGTAACATATCCCAGTGTGTGAGAGAGTGACTGTGGCTCAGTAACACATCCCACAGTGTGTGAGAGAGAGACTGTGGCTCAGTAACACATCCCACAGTGTGTGAGAGAGAGACTGTGGCTCAGTAACACATCCCACAGTGTGTGAGAGAGAGACTGTGGCTCAGTAATATCCCACAGTGTGTGAGAGAGTGACTGTGGCTCAGTAACACATCCCACAGTGTGTGAGAGAGAGACTGTGACTCAGTAACACATCCCACAGTGTGTGAGAGAGAGACTGTGGCTCAGTAACACATCCCACAGTGTGTGAGAGAGAGACTGTGGCTCAGTAACACATCCCACAGTGTGTGAGAGAGAGACTGTGGCTCAGTAATATCCCACAGTGTGTGAGAGAGTGACTGTGACTCAGTAACACATCCCACAGTGTGTGAGAAATAGACAGTTTTCTCGAAGTAAAGGGAATTAGGGGTTACGGGGAGCGGGCAGGAAATTGGACATGAGGCTGAGTTCGGATCGGTCAAGGCCCTGTGGGTGGCGGAGTGGGCCCAGGGGCTGAGTGGCCGGGTCCTGCTCCTACTACTTGTGTTCTTTAGATTTGAGGTTAGGATCAGATCAGCCATGATCTTATTGAATGGCGGAGCAGGCTCGAGGGGCTGATTGGCCTACTCCTGCTCCTATTTCTTATGTTCTTATGTAATGTCCCACAGTGTGTGAGGGAGAGACTGTGGCTCAGTAATGTCCCACAGTGTGTGAATGAGTGACTGTGGCTCAGTAACACATCCCACAATGTATGAGAGAGAGACTGTGGCTCAGTAACACATCCCACAGTGTGTGAGAGAGAGACTGTGGCTCAGTAACACATCCCACAGTGTGTGAGAGAGTGACTGTGGCTCAGTAACACATCCCACAGTGTGTGAGAGAGAGACTGTGGCTCAGTAACACATCCCAGTGTGTGAGAGAGAGACTGTGGCTCAGTAACACATCCCACAGTGTGTGAGAGAGAGACTGTGGCTCAGTAATGTCCCACAGTGTGTGAGAGAGAGACTGTGGCTCAGTAATGTCCCACAGTGTGTGAGAGAGAGACTGTGGCTCAGTAATGTCCCACAGTATGTGAGAGAGTGACTGTGGCTCAGTAATGTCCCACAGTGTGTGAGAGAGTGACTGTGGCTCAGTAATGTCCCACAGTGTGTGTGAGAGAGACTGTGGCTCAGTAATGTCCCACAGTGTGTGAGAGAGTGGCTGATAAAATTAGTCCCAAAGTAGATTGAGCTCTTGTACAGAACTCTTCATTGGTTTTAAATTCAATTCTCTAAATTGGGTCTAGTGTAACACATCTGTTCCAGCTCATCCCATCAGGTGTGGGTCTTCACTCCTATAGCCCTCCTCAACTGTCTTGTACAGGAACTGAAAACAAGGTTGGTGCTGCTGTAAATTGAGAGAGTGAGTGACAGAGCCAGAATAAAGGGGCAAGTGTCTTTCAGATGAGGCGTTAAACCAAAACCCCGTCTGCCCTCTCAGTTAGATGTAAAAGATCCCACAATTGAAAGAAGAAAACCTTTTTACACAGGGTTTGTAAGACTCTGGAATTAACTACCAGATTTAGTGACTGAAGCAGAGATCATGTCAATATTGAAGAATAGGTTAGATAGGGGGTGGAAGAATAAGGGGGTATGGGAGCAGGGCGGGCACATGGGATTGGGACACTGAGGATAAACAGCAGCACTGATTGGTTGGGCCGAACGGCCTGCTTCTGTATTGTAATTTCTACGTAATTCTATCTGGCTGAGCCACGGTAAAGGGACGGTGTGAGAGTGAGTGACTGAGTCATAATAGAACATAGAAACATAATAGGAGCAGGAGTCGGCCGTACGGCCCCTCGAGCCTGCTTCGCCACTCAATAAGATCATGGCTGATCTTCAACATCAACTCCACTTTCCTGCCCTATCCCCATATCCATTGATTTCTTTACTGCCCAAAAATCTATCGATCTCAGCCTTCAGTATACTCAATGACTGAGCATCCACAGCCCTCTGGGGTAGAGAATTCCAAAGATTCAGAACCCTCCAATGAAGAAATTTCTCCTCATCTCAGTCCTAAATGGCCGACCCCTTATCCTGAGACTGTGACCCCTAGAATCTCCAGCCAAGGGGAAACAGCCTCTCAGTATCATAAGAACATAAGAATTAGGAGCAGGAGTCGGCCATACGGCCCCTTGAGCCTGCTCCACCATTCAATAAGACCATGGCTGATCTTCAACCTCAACTCCACTTTCCTGCCCGATCCCCATATCCCTTGATTCCCCTAGCGTCCAAAAATCTATCTATCTATCTCAGCCTTGAGTATACTCAAAGACTCAGCATCCACAGCCTTTTGGGGTAGAGAATTCCAAAGATTCACAACCCTCTGGGTGAAGAAATTTCTCCTCATCTCAGTCTTAAGTTGGGGGGAGGGATATGCTGAGCGGAAATTTAAAAAGTCAAAGAAAAATGAGAAGGCTAAAGCGCAGGGTAGCCATAGGGGTAATGATAACCAGAGTGTGACAGGAAGAGACAGAGCGTATACACATAAGAGTGCATCAGAAAAGAGGGGTCAGAGTAGGGAAAAATGGTAAAAAGACAACATTAAAAGCTCTATATCTGAACGTATGCAGCATTCGTAACAGGATAGATGAGTTGACAGCACAAATAGAAATAAATGGGTATGTTCTGATAGCCATTACAGAGACGTGGTTGCAAGGTGACCAAGGCTGGGAACTGAATATTATGGGGTATTTGCCATTTCGTAAGGATAGGCAGAAAGGAAAAGGAGGTGGTGTAGCTCTGTTAATAAGGGATGAGATCAGTGCAGCAATGAGAAATGATATGGGCCTAGAAGATCAAGACATAGAATCAGTTTGGGTGGAGATAAAAAATAATAAGGGTAAGAAGTCACTGGTGGGAGTGGTCTACAGGCCCCCAAACAGTAGCCACACTGTAGGAAAGAGTATAAATCAAGAAATAATAGAGGCTTGTAAGAAAGGTACGGCTATAATCATGGGAGATTTTAATCTTCATATTGATTGGACAAAGCAAATTGGCAAAGGTAGACTTGAGGAAGAGGTCTTAGAGTGTATACGGGATGGTTTCTTGGAACAATATGTTGTGGAACCAACCAGGGAGAAGACTATCTTAGATCTGGTAATGTGTAACGAGGCTGGATTAATTAATGATCTCGAAGTGAAGGATCCTCTTGGGAAGAGTGATCGTACCATGGTAGAATTTCAAATTCAATTTGAGGGTGAGAAAGCTAGGTCTCAAACTAGTGTCCTGAACTTAAACAAAGGTAATTACAAAGGTATGAAGGCAGACTTGGTTAAAGTGGACTGGGAAAATATATGAGGAATGGTGCAAGGGGGAGGGATTCAAATTCCTTGGACATTGGAACCGGTTCTGGGGGAGGTGGGACCAGTACAAACGGGACGGTCTGCACCTGGGCAGGGCCGGGACCGATGTCCTAGGGGAAGTGTTTGCTAGTGCTGTTGGGGAGGGTTTAAACTAAAGTGGCAGGGGGTTGGGAACCTGAGTAGGGAGACAGAGGAAAGGGAAACAAGGATAAAAGCAAAAGACAGGAAGGAGAAAAACAAAAGTAGAAGGCAAAGAACTCAACAGTTTAAATCAAACATGGTCACAGTAAATAATAATTCATATAGGTCTGAGAGCGTTAAAAAAACAAGCCTGAAGGCTTTGTGTCTTAATGCAAGGAGCATTCGGAACAAGGTGGATGAATTAGCTGCGCAAATAGAGGTAAATGAATACGATTTGATTGGGATTACAGAAACATGGCTCCAGGGTGGCCATGCTGGGAACTCAACATCCAGGGTTATTCAATATTTAGGAAAGATAGGCAAAAAAGAAAGGGAGGTGGGGTAGCATTGCTGGTTAAAGAGGGGATTAACACAATTGAAAGTAAAGGATATTAGCTCTGAAGATACGGAATCTGTATGGGTAGAACTGAGAAATAACAAGGGGCAGAAAACATTAGTGGGAGTGGTATATAGACCTCCAAACAGTAATACGGAGGTTGGGGATGGCATTAAAAGGGAAATTAGAGAAGCATGCAGTAAGGGCACAGCAGTCATCATGGGTGACTTTAATTTACATATAAATTGGGCTAACCAAATTAGTAAAAATACTGTGGAGGAGGTATTCCTAGAATGTTTACGGGATGGTTTTCTGGAACAATATGTCGAGGAACCAACCAGAGATCAGGCCATCTTAGACTGGGTATTATGTAACGAGAAAGGATTAATTAGCAATCTTGTTGTACGAGGCCCCTTGGGTCGGAGCAATCATAATATGATAGAATTCTTCATTAGGATGGAGAGTGAAGCAGTTGAATCAGAGACTAGGGTCCTGAATTTAAATAAAGGAAACTACGATGGTATGAGGCGCGAATTGGGTAGGATTGATTGGGGAATGTCACTCAAAGGGTTGACGGTGGATAGGCAATGGCAAACATTTAAAGACTGCATGGATGAACTACAGAATTTGTTCATCCCAGTGTGGCATAAGAATAAAACAAAAAGGGTGACTCAACCGTGGCTAACAAGGGAAATTAGGGATAGCATAAGATCCAAGGAGAGGACATATAAATTGGCCAGAAAAAGCAGTAACCCTGAGGATTGGGACCAGTTTAGGATTCAACAAAGGAGGACAAAGGGATTAATTAAGATGGGGGAAATAGAATATGAAAGTAAGCTTGCTGGGAACATAAAAACTGACTGTAAGAGTTTTTATAGATATGTGAAGAGAAAAAGATTAGTGAAATCAAGTGTAGGTCCCTTGCAGTCAGAAGCGGGGGAAGTTATAATGGGGAACAAAGAAATGGCAGACCAATTAAATGCATATTTTGGTTCTGTCTTCACAAAGGAGGACACAAATAACCTCCCAGAGATGTTGGAGAACATCCGGTCTGATGAAAGGGAGGAACTGAAAGAAATCAGTATTTGCGGGGAAATGGTGTTAGGGAAATTGACGGGATTGAAGGCCGATAAATCCCCAGGGCCTAATAATCTACATCCTAGGGTACTTAAGGAAGTGGCCCTAGAAATAGTAGATGCATTGCTGATCATCTTCCAACATTCGATGGAATCTGGAACTGTACCCATGGATTGGAGGGTAGCTAATGTTACCCCACTATTCAAAAAGGGTGGTAGGGAGAAAGCGGGGAATTACAGACCGGTAAGCCTGACATCGGTATTGGGGAAAATGCTAGAGTCCATTATAAAGGATGTAATAGCTGAGCACTTGAAAAACAGTGACAGGATCGGACAAAGTCAACATGGATTTACAAAAGGTAAATCGTGCTTGACTAATCTACTGGAATTTTTTGAGGATGTAACTGGTAGAATAGATAAGGGAGAACCAGTGGATGTGGTGTATTTGGACTTTCAGAAGGCTTTCGATAAGGTCCCGCATAAGAGATTAGCGTGTAAAGTTAAGTCACATGGGATTGGGGGCAAGTTATTGACTTGGATAGAGAACTGGTTGGCGGACAGAAAGCAAAGAGTAGGAATTAATGGGTCTTTTTCCGAGTGGCAAGCAGTGACTAGTGGGGTACCGCAGGGATCGGTCCTTGGACCCCAGCTATGCACAATATACATTAATGATCTAGATAAGGGAACTAAATGTAATATCTCCAAGTTTGCAGATGACACAAAGCTGGGTGGGAGTGTGTGCTGCGAGGAGGATACCGAGAAACTCCAGGATGATTTGGACAGGTTGGGTGAGTGGGCAGAAGCGTGGCAGATGCAATATAACATGGATAAATGCGATGTTATCCACTTTGGTGTCAAAAACAGAAAGGCAGACTATTATCTGAATGGCAATAGATTGGGAGAAGGGGAAGTGCAACGAGACCTGGGTGTCCTTGTGCACCAGTCGCTGAAGGTAAGCATGCAGGTGCAGCAGGCGGTGAAGAAGGCAAATGGTATGTTGGCCTTCATAGCGAAAGGGTTTGAGTATAGGAACAGGGATGTCCTGCTGCAGTTGTGAGACCACACCTTGAGTATTGTGTGCAGTTTTGGTCGCCTTATCTGAGGAAGGATGTTCTTCCCATGGAGGGAGTTCAGCGAAGATTCACAAGGCTGATACCTGGGATGGCAGGAATGACATATGAGGAGAGATAGGGTCAATTGGGCTTATACTCGCTGGAGTATAGAAGAATGAGAGGGGATCTCATCGAAACATATAAAATTCTGACAGGTCTGGACAAACTAGATGCAGGAAGAATGTTCCCGATGGTCGGAGAGTCCAGAACCAGGGGTCATAATCTAAGGATAGGGGGTAAGCCATTTAGGACAGAAATGAGGAGGAATTTCTTCACCCAGAGAGTGGTGAACCTGTGGAATTCTCTACCACAGAAGGTAGTTGAGGCCAAGTCATTAAATATATTCAAGAATGAGTTAGATATATTTCTTAAAGCTAAAGGTATCAAGGGATATGGGGAGAAGGCAGGTACAGGGTACTGAGTTTGGATGATCAGCCATGATCTCATCGAATGGCGGAGCAGGCTTGAGGGGCCGAATGGCCTACTCCTGCTCCTATCTTCTATGATTCTATTACAGGGTAAGACTGTAGAAAAGCAGTGGCAAACATTTAAGGAGATATTTCATAACTCTCAGCAAAGATATATTCCAGTGAGAAAGAAAGACTCTAAGAGAAGGATAGACCATCTGTGGCTAACTAAGGAAGTAAAGGATGGTATCAAATTGAAAACAAAAGCATACAATGTTGTGAAGAATAGTGAAAGGCCAGAGGATTGGGAAATTTTTAAAAACCAGCAAAGGACGACTAAAAAAATGATAAAGAGAGAGAAGATAGCTTATGAGAGTAAGCTAGCAAGAAATATAAAAACAGACAGTAAGAGCTTCTACAGGTATATAAAAAGGAAGAGTGTAGCTAAAGTAAACGTTGGTCCCCTAGAGGATGAGTCTGGGGAATTAATAATGGGAAACAGGGAAATGGCAAAGACTTTGAACAAATATTTTGTATCGGTCTTCACGGTAGAAGACACTAAAAGCATCCCAATAATGGATAATCAAGGGGCTATTGGGGTGGCGGGGGGGAACTTAAAATAATCACTAGAGAGAAAGTACTAGGCAAACTAATGGGACTAAAGGTGGACAAGTCCCCTGGACCCGATGGCCTGCATCCTAGAGTCTTAAAAGTGGTGGCTACAGAGATAGTAGATGCATTGGTTGTAATCTACCAAAATTCCCTGGATTCTGGAAAGGTCCCAGCGGACTGGAAAACCGCAAATGTAACACCCCTATTTAAGAAAGGAGGGAGACAGAAAGCAGGCAACTGTCGACCAGTTAGCCTAACATCTGTCATTGGGAAAATGCTGGAGTCCATCATTAAGGAAGTGGTATCAGGACATTTAGAAAATCATAATATAGCCAAGCAGAGTCAGCATGGTTTTATGAAAGGGAAATCGTGTTTGACAAATTTGCTGGAGTTCTTTGAGGATGTAACGAGCAGGGTGGATAAAGGGGAACCAGTAGATGATGTGTATTTGGATTTCCAGAAGGCATTCGATAAGGTGCCTCATAAAAGGTTACTGCACAAGATAAGAGCTCACGGGGTTGGGGGCAATATATTAGCATAGATAGAGGATTAGCTAACTAACAGAAAACAGAGAGTCGGGATAAATGGATCATTTTCAGGTTGGCAAACTGTAACTAGTGGGGTGCCACAAGGATCAGTGCTGGGGCCTCAACTATTTACAATCTATATTAATGACTTGGATGAAGGGACTGAGTGTAATGTAGCCAAATATGCTGCTGATACAAAGATAGGTGGGAAAGCAAATTTTGTGGAGGACGCAAAGAATCTCCAAAGGGATATAGATAGGCTAAGTGAGTGGGCAAAAATCTGGCAGATGGAGTTTAATGTGGGAAAATGCGAGATTATCCATTTTGGTAGGAAAAATAAAAAATCAAATTAGTATTTAAATGGGGAGAGATTACAAAATGCTGAGGTGCAGAGGGATCTGGGGGTCCTTGTACATGAATCACAAAAAGTTAGCATGCAGGTACAGCAAGTAATTAGGAAGGCGAATGGAATGTTGGCCTTTATTGCAAAGGGAATGGAGTATAAAAGTAGGGAAGTCCTGTTACAACTGTACAGGGCGTTGGTGAGACCACACCTGGAGTACTGTGTACAGTTTTGGTCTCCTTATTTAAGGAAGGATATACTTGCATTGGAGACAGTTCAGAGAAGGTTCACGAGGTTGATTCCGGAGATGAAGGGGTTGTCTTATGAAGAAAGGTTGAGCAGGTTAGGCCTATACTCATTGGCGTTTAGAAGAATGAGAGGGGATCTTATTGAAACATATAAGATTCTGAAGGGGCTTGACAGGGTAGATGCAGAGAGGATGTTTCCCCTCGTGGCGGAATCTAGAACTAGGGGACATAATTTCAGAATAAGGGGGCACCTTAAATCGGAAATGAGAGGAATTTCTTCTCTCAGAAGGTCGTGAATCTTTGGAATTCTCTTCCCCAGAGAGCTGTGGAGGCTGGGTCATTGAATATATTTAAGGTGGAGATCGACAGATTTTTGAAAAGTAAGTGAGTGAAGGGTTATGGGGAGCGGGCAGGGAAGTGGAGTTGAGGCCAAGATCAGATCAGCCATGATTTTATTGAATGGCAGAGCAGGCTCGAGGAGCCAAATGACCTCCTCCTGCTCCTACGTCTTATGTTCTTAAATGGCCGACCCCTTATCCTGAGACTATGCCCCCTGATTCTAGACTCTCCAGCCAGGGGAAACAACCTCTCCGCATCTACCCTGTCAGTCCCCCTCAGAATCTTGCATGTTTCAATGAGATCACCTCTCATTCTTCTAAACTCCAGAGAGTATAGGACCAATCTACTTGATCTCTCCTCATAGGACAACATTCCCATCCCAGGAATCAGTCCAGTGAACCCTCTAAGGCATGTATATCCTTCCTCAGCTAAGGAGTCCAAAAACTATGCACAGTACTCCAGGTGTGGTCTCACCAAAACCCTGTACAATTGTAGCAAGATTAGCTTACTCTTGTACTCCAACCCCCTTGCAATAAAGGCCAACATACCATTTGCCTTCCTAATTGCTTGCTATACCTGCATGTTAACTTTCTGTGATTCGTGTACAAGGACACCCAAATCCCTCTGAACACCAACATTTACTAGTCTCTCACCTTTTTAAAAATATTCTGCTTTTCTATTCTTCCTACCAAAATGGATAATTTCACATTTTCCCACATTGTACTCCATCTGCCACCTTATTGCCCACTCACTTAACCAGTCTATATCCGTTTGCAGCCTCCTCACAGCTTACTTTCCCACCTAGCTTTGTATCGTCAGCAAACTTGAATATATTACACTCGGTCCCCTCATCTAAGTCATTGATACTGGCAGACCGCATTGCGGCGCTGGAGCTGCGAATGGATGCATACTGGAGCATTTGTGATGCTGAGGACATCGTGGATAGCACGTTTAGGGAGTTGGTCACACCGCAGATAAAGGCTGCACAGGCAGGAAGGGAATGGGTGACCACCAGGCAGATTAGTAGGCGCAGGCAGGTAGTGCAGGGGTCCCCTGTGGACATCCCCCTCTCAAACAGATATACCACTTTGGATATTGTTGAGGGAGATGGCTTATCGGGGGAAGGCAGCAGCAGCCAACTTCCTGACACCATGGGTGGTTCTGCTGCACAGGACGGGAGGAAAAAGAGCGGGAGAGCTATGGTGATAGGGGATTCTATTGTAAGGGGAATAGATAGGCGTTTCTGCGGCCGCAAACGAGACTCCAGGATGGTATGTTGCCTCCCTGGTGCAAGGGTCAAGGATGTCTCAGAGCGGCTGCAGGGCATTCTGGAGGGGGAGGGTGAACAGCCAGTTGTCGTGGTGCATATAGGTACCAACGATATAGGTAAAAATTGGGATGAGGTCCTAAAAGCTGAATATAGGGAGTTAGGAGGTAAATTAAAAAATAGGACCTCAAAGGTAGTATTTCAGATGAATACGTGGCTAGAGGAATGGTGCAAGGGGGAGGGATTCAAATTCCTGGGACATTGGAACCGGTTCTGGGGAGGTGGGACCAGTACAAACTGGACGGTTTGCACCTGGGCAGGACCGGGACCGATGTCCTAGGGGGAGTGTTTGCTAGTGCTGTTGGGGAGGGTTTAAACTAAAATGGCAGGGGGTTGGGAACCTGTGCAGGGAAACAGAGGAAAGGGAAGCAAGGATAGAAGCAAAAGACAGGAAGGAGAAAAGCAAAAGTGGAAGGCAGAGAAATCAAGGGTGTAAATCAAACAGGGCTACAGTAAATAATAATTCTAAAAGGACTAAGAGTGTTAAAAAAAACAAGCCTGAAGGCTTTGTGTCTTAATGCGAGGAGCATTCGTAATAAGGTGGATGAATTAGCTGTGCAAATAGATGTAAACGGATATGATATAATTGGGATTACGGAGACATGGCTCCAGGGTGACCAAGGCTGGGAATTCAACATCCAGGGGTATTCAGTATTCAGGAAGGACAGACAAAAAGGAAAAGGAGGTGGAGTAGCATTGCTGGTTAAAGAGGAGATTAACACAATAGTGAGGAAGGATATTAGCTCTGATGATGTGGAATCTGTATGGGTAGAGCTGAGAAATACCATGGGGCAGAAAACGTTAGTGGGAGTTGTATACAGACCCCCAAACAGTAATGCTGAGGTTGGGGATGGCATTAAACGGGAAATTAGAGACGCGTGCAATAAGGGCACAGCAGTTATCATGGGTGACTTTAATCTACATATAGATTGGGCTAACCAAATTAGTAACAATACTGTGGAGGAGGAATTCCTAGAGTGTATACGGGATGGTTTCCTGGACCAATATGTCGAGGAACCAACTAGAGATCAGGCCATCTTAGACTGGGTATTATGTAATGAGAAAGGATTAATTAGCAATCTTGTTGTGCGAGGCCCCTTGGGGAGGAGCGATCATAATATGATCGAATTCTTCATTAAGATGGAGAGTGAAGTAGTTGACTCAGAGACTAGGGTCCTGAATTTAAATAAAGGAAACTACGATGGTATGAGGCGCGAGTTGGCTAGGATGGATTGGGGAACGTTACTTAAAGGGTTGACGGTGGATAGGCAATGGCAAACATTTAAAGATCGCATGGATGAAATACAGAATTTGTTCATCCCTGTTTGGCATAAAAAGAAAACAAAAAAGGTGACTCAACCGTGGCTAACAAGGGAAATTAGGGATAGCATAAGATCCAAGGAGAGGACATATAAATTGGCCAGAAAAAGAAGCAAACCTGAGGATTGGGAGCAGTTTAGGATTCAGCAAAGGAGGACAAAGGGATAAATTGAGAGGGGGAAAATAGAATATGAGAGTAAGCTTGCAGGGAACATAAAAACTGACTGTAAAAGCTTCTATAGATATGTGAAGAGAAAAAGATTGGTGAAGTCAAGCGTAGGTCCCTTGCAGTCAGAATCAGGGGAATTTATAATGGGGAACAAAGAAATGGCAGACCAATTAAATACATACAGGAAACTTTCGTTTATCCGGCACCCAAATATCCGGAATTCTCGCTTAACCGGCAAAAATCAGGTAAGTTTTATTGTACAGACAAGACCCCGATTCTGACCTTTCGCCCCCACGAAAGGGGGGTCAACGTTCTTCCGACTCGGACCTGTCGCCGCCACGGAGGAAAAAGCCGGAGTCTCGTTTATTTTCCCTCTCCGGGTCCCAATTGTTAAGGCTGTGGCCGTGTACGGGTCTCTCGTACCTTGGTAAGTATACCTCTCTGTAATCCGGCACTTTCGATCAACCGGCACCACGCCGGTCCCGTTGGTGCCGGATAAACGAAAGTTTCCTGTACTTTGGTTCTGTCTTCACAAAGGAGGACACAAATAAACTCCCAGAGATGTCGGGGAACATAGGGTCTAATGAGAGGGAGGAATTGAATGAAATCAGTATTTGTAGGGAAATGGTATTAGGGAAATTGACGGGATTGAAGGCCGATAAATCCCCAGGGCCTGATAATCTACATCCTAGGGTACTTAAGGAAGTGGCCCTAGAAATAGTAGATGCATTGCTGGTCATCTTCCAAAATTCTATAGACTCTGGAACAGTTCCCATGGATTGGAGGGTAGCTAATGTAACCCCACTATTTAAAAAAGGTGGTAGAGAGAAAATGGGGAATTATAAACCGGTAAGCCTGACATCGGTAGTGGGCAAAATGCTAGAGTCAATTATAAAAGATGTAATAGCAGAGCACTTGGAAAACAGTGACAGGATCAGACAAAGTCAACATGGATTTACAAAAGGTAAATCATGCCTGACTAATCTACTGGAATTTTTTGAGGATATAACTGGTAGAATAGATAAGGGAGAACCAGTGGATGTGGTGTATTTGGACTTTCAGAAGGCTTTCGATAAGGTCCCGCATAAGAGATTAGCGTGCAAAGTTAAAGCACATGGGATTGGGGGTAAGGTACTGATTTGGATAGAGAACTGGTTGGCAGACAGGAAGCAAAGAGCTGGAATAAACGGGTCTTTTTCCGAGTGGCAGGCAGTGACTAGTGGGGTACCGCAGGGATCGGTGCTAGGACCCCAGTTATTCACAATATATATTAATGATCTAGACGAGGGAACTAGATGTAATATCTCAAGTTTGCAGACGACACAAAGCTAGGTGGGCGTGTGTGCTGTGAGGAGGATGCAGAGAAACTCCAGTATGATTTGGACAGGTTGGGTGATTGGGCAGATGCATGGCAGATGCAGTATAATGTGGATAAATGCGAGGTTATCCACTTTGGTGGCAAAAACAGGAAGACAGATTATTATCTGAACGGCAATAGATTGGGAAAAGGGGAAGTGCAACGAGATCTGGGAGTCCTTGTGCACCAGTCGCTGAAGGTAAGCATGCAGGTGCAGCAGGCGGTTAAGAAGGCAAATGGTATGTTGGCCTTCATAGCGAGAGGATTCGAGTACAGGAGCAAGGATGTCTTGCTGCAGTTGTACAAGGCCTTGGTGAGACCACACCTTGAGTATTGTGTGCAGTTTTGGTCGCTTTATCTGAGGAAGGATGTTCTTGCCATGGAGGGAGTGCAGCGAAGATTTACCAGACTGATACCTGGGATGGCAGGAATGACGTATGAAGAGAGATTGGGTCGATTAGGCTTATATTCGCTAGAGTTTAGAAGAATGAGAGGGGATCTCATTGAAACTTATAAAATTCTAACAGGACTAGACAGACTAGATGCAGGAAGGATGTTCCCGATGGCAGGGGAGTCCAGAACCAGAGGTCACAGTCTAAGGATAAGGGGTAAGCCATTTAGGACAGAAATGAGGAGGAATTTCTTCACCCAGAGAGTGGTGAACCTGTGGAATTCTCTACCACAGAAGGCAGTTGAGGCCAATTCATTAAATATATTCAAGAAGGAGCTAGATATATTTCTTCAGGCTAAAGGGATCAAGGGATATGGGGAGAAAGCAGGGACAGGGTACTGAATTTGGATGATCAGCCATGATCTCATTAAATGGCGGAGCAGGCTCGAGGGGCCGAATGGCCTACTCCTGCTCCTATCTTCTATGCTTCTCTATAGATTGTAAATAGCGAGGCCCAAGCACTGATCCTTGCGGTACCCCACGAGTTACAACCTGCTATCCCAAAAATGACCCGTTTATTCCTGCACTCTGTTTTCTGTCTGTTAACCAATCCTCTATCCATGTTAATATATTACCCCCAATCCCATGAGCCCTAATCTTGTGTAACAACCTCTTGGGTGGCACCTTATCGAATGCCTGCTGAAAATCCAGACATACTACATTGGGGAGGGTTTAAACTAGCTTGGCAGGTGATGTGAATCTGAGTGTAGATTCAGAAAGGAGAGAAGCAAAGCTGGAAATGGAAGGCAGTAAATTAGTAAGTGAGTTTGGAAGGCTAGAAAATAGACAAAGGGGTTTGGCAGTGCTTAATGCTATATACATCAATGTGTAGGTTTATACTCAGCACAGAAAATTAGTCCGTAAAAAAATAATGACACGTTCCATCTTATCTGTGCCATGTATATTGAACAGAGCTTCAGGCAATGAGAAGTCTTCTGCCCATGTAAAATATGAATGGAATCCTTACAATCATGTTCAAAGATTTAAAAGGAGAAACAACTTAGAAACCAGGGGAATCCTTACAATGCCTAACCAGCCAAGGAGTCCAGTGAATAAGGCAGATGAGCTGAGGGCACAGATAGACATGTGGAAGTATGATATCATAGCTATTACTGAAACATGGCTGAAAGAAGGGCAGGAATAGTAGCTCAGCATTCCTGGTTACAGGGTTTTCAGACGAGATAGAGAGGGGGATAAAAAAGGGTTCGCAATATTAGTTAAAGAAACAATTACAGCTGTGAGGAGGGATGATATGCTAGAAGGATCATCAAATGAGGCCATATGGGTTGAACTGAAGAATAAAAAAGGGGCAATCACACTGCTGGGAGTGTACTATAGACCCCCAAACAGTCAGAGGGAGATAGAAGAGCAAATATGTAGGCAAATTTCCGAGAAGTGCAAAAACAATAGGGCAGGAATAGTAGGGGATTTCTACTACCCTACCCTAACATTAACTGGGATAGAATCAGTGTAAAAGGTACAGAGAGCGCAGAATTCTTAAAATACATTCAGAACTTTTTTAACCAGTATGTAGCAAGCCCAACAAGAGAGGGAGCGGTTCTGGACTTAGTTTTAGGGAATGAAGCTGGGCAGGTGGAAGAGGTATCAGTGGGAGAGCATTTTGGTGGTCGTGATCATAATTCAGTTAGATTTAGCGTAGTTATGGAATAGGATAAAGATAGATCAGAAGTAAAAGTTCTCAATTGGGGAAAGGCCACTTTTACTAAACTGAGATGTGTTTTTAGCAAAAGTGGACTGGAAACAGCTACTTGAAGGTAAATCAGTGTCAGAGCAGTGGGAGGCATTCAAGAAGGAAATAGTGAGGGTTCAGAGCAAATATGTTCCCACAGGAAAAAGGGCTAAATACTGCAGAAAGCCTAGAGGAGTATAGATAGTGCAGGGGTGAAATTAAAAAGAAAATTAGGAAAGCAAAGAGAGGGAATGAAAAAATGTTGGCAAGTAAAATCAAGGAAAACCCAAAGATGTTTTATAAATACATAAAGAGCAAGAGGATAACTAAAGAAAGAGTAAGGCCTATTAGAGACCAAAAAGGAAGCTTGTGTGTGGAGGCGGAAGACGTGGTTATGGTTCTTAATGAATACTTTGCGTCTGTCTTCACAAAAGAGAGGGACGATGCAGACATTGTAGTTGAGGGACGAGTGTGAAATATTAGATGAGATAAATATAGTGAGAGAGGAAATATTAAGGGGTTTAGCATCTTTGAAAGTAGATAAATCGCCAGGCCCGGATGAAATGTATCCCAGGCTGTTAAGAGAAGCAAGGGAGGAAATAGCAGAGGCTCTGACCATTTTTCAATCCTCTCTGGCTATAGGTGTGGTACTGGAGGACTGCTAACGTTGTACCATTGTTTAAAATGGGAGAAAGGGATAGACCAAGTAATTACAGGCCAGTCAGCCTAACCTCGGTGGTGGACAAATTGTTGGAAAAAATTCTGAGGGACAGTATTAATCGTCATTTAGAAAGTCACGGATTAACAAGGACAGTCAGCATGTATTTCTTAAGGGAAAGTCGTGTCTGACTAACTTGATTGAATTTTTTGAGGAGGTAACAAGGAGGGTTGATGAGGGTAGTGCATTTGATGTAGTCTACATGGATTTTAGCAAGGCTTTTGACCATGTCCCATGTGGCAGACTGGTCAGAAAAGTAAAAGCCTGTGGGATCCAAGGGAAAGTGGCAAGTTGGATCCAAAATTGGCTCAGTGGCAGGAAGCAAAGGGTAATGTTCGACGGATGTTTTTGTGACTGGAAAGTTGTTTCCAATGGAGTTCCGCAGGGCTCAGTACTAGGTCCCTTGCTTTTTGTGATATACATCAATGATTTAGACTTCAATGTAGGGGGGCATGATTAAGAAGTTTGCAGATGATACAAAAATTGCCCGTGTGGTTGATAGTGGAAAAGAAAGCTGTAGACTACAGGAAGATATCAATGGACTGGTCAGGTGGGCAGAAAAGTGGCAAATGGAATTCAGTCCGGAGAAGTGTGAGGTAATGCATTTGGGGAGGGCTAACAAGGAAAGGGAATACACAATAAATGGTAGGATACTGAAATGTAGAGGAACAGAGGGACCTTGGAGTGCAAGATCCCTGAAGGTCACAGGACCGGTAGATAAGGTTGTTAAGAAGGCATACGGGATACTTTCCTTTATTAGCCGAGGCATAGAATATAAGAGCACAGAGGTTATGCTTGAACTGTATAAAACACTAGTTAGGCCGCAGCTAGAGTACTGCGTACAGTTCTGGTCACCACATTACAGGAAAGATGTGGGTACAGAGGAGATTTACGAGATAATTTTAGCTATAAGGAAAGATTGGATAGGCTGGGGCTGTTTTCTTTGGAACAGAGGAGGCTGAGAGGAGATTTAATTGAGGTGTATAAAATTATGAGGGGCCTAGATAGAGTGGATCGGAAGGACCTATTTCCCTTAGCAGACAGGTCAATAACCAGGGGGCATAAATTTAAAGTAATTGGTAGGAGGATTAGAGGAGAGTTGAGAACTTTTTTCACCCAGAGGGTGGTGGAGGTCTGGAACTCACTGCCTGAAAGGGTGGTAGAGGCAGAAACGCTCATCATATTTAAGAAGTACTTGGATATGCACTTGAAGCGCCGTAACCTACAAGGCTACAGACCAAGAGCTGGAAAGTGGTATTCGGCTAGATAGCTCTTTCTCGGCCAGCGCAGACACAATGGGACGAATGGCCTCCTTCTGTGCTGTGAAATTCTATGATCCACTGGTTCCCCATTATCTACCCTGCTCGTTGCACCCTCAAAAAATTCTAACAGATTTGTTAAACACGATTTCCCTTTCATAAAACAGTGTTGATTCTGCCTAATCATATTGTGATTTTCTAAGTGCCATGTTACCACGTCTCTAGTAATAGATTCTAGCATTTTCCCCACTACAGATCTAACTGGCCTATAGTTCCCTGTTTTCTCTCTCCTTCCATTCTTAAACAGCCGGGTTACATTTGCTACCTTCCAATCCACGGGGACTGTTCGGGAATATCAAAAGCAATGCATCTACTATCTCTGCAGCCACTTCTTTTAGAACCCTAGAATGTAGACCATCAGGTCCAGGGGATTTATCGGCTTTTAGTCTCATAATTTCTCCAGTACTGTTTCTTTGCTGATAATTAATTTAAGTTCCTCACTCTCATTGGACCCTTGGTTCTCCACTATTTCTGGTATGTTTTTTGTGTCACTGTGAAGACAGACAGTTGTTTAACGCCTCTGCCATTTCCTTATTCCCCATTATAATTTCTCCTGTCTCAGCCTCTAAGGGACCAATGTTTACTTTTGTTAATCTCTTTTTACACTAATACTAAAGAAAAATACTGCGGATGCTGGAAATCTGAAATGAAAACAGAAAATACTGGAAATACTCAGCAGGTCAGGCAGCATCTGTGGAGAGAGAAGCAGTTAACGTTTCATGTCGATGACCCTTCGTCAGAACTGGAAAAAGTTAGAGATGTAACAGATTTTTAAGCAAGTGCAGGGGCAGGGAAAGGGGATGGGGAGGAAAGAACAAAAGGGAAGGTCTGCGATATGATGGAAGACATGAGAGATTAAAAGACAAAAAGGATGATGATGCAAGGGAAAAGGAGATGGTAATGGGACAAGTTAAGAAACAAAAGATGAGTCCAGAAGAGGTGTAAATGGGATTTGCAGAATCATCAACAGCTGCCATGTGAAAAAAAATTAGGGGCAGAGGTTATGGTCTGAAATTGTTGAACTCTATGTTGAGTCCAGAAGGCTGTGAAGTGCCTAATCGAAAGATTGAGGGCTGTTCCTCGAGCTTACGTTTAGCTTCGTTGGAACAGTGTAAGAGGACGGAGAGGTCAGAGTGGGAGTGGAGTGGAGAATTAAAGTGACAGGCGACCGGAAGCTCGGGATCACGCTTACAGACTGAACGGAGGTGTTCTGTAAAGTGGTCACCCAATCTGCGTTTGGTCTCCCCAATGTAAAGGAGACCGCATCGTGAGCAGCGAATACAGTATACTAAATTGCAAGAAGTATAAGTAAATCACTGTTTCACCTGGAAGGAGTGTTTGGAGCCCTGGACAGTGGGAAGGGAGGAGCTAAAAGGGCAGGTGTTGCATCTCCTGCGCTTGCATGGGAAGGGGAGGGGGTGTTGGGGGTGATTGAGGAGTTGGACCATGGCTGTCGTGGAGGGAGCGATCCCTTCGGAATACTGAAAGGGGAGGGGAAGATCCCACCATCAAACACATCGACCTGAAACGTTAACTGTTTCTCTCCCCACAGATGCTGCCTGACCTGCTGAGTATTTTCAGCATTTTGTGTTTTCATTTCTTCCTTTTTACATACTTGTTGAAGTTCTTACAATCTTTTTAATTTCTTGCTAGTTTACTCTGGTATTCTATTTTCTCCCTCTTTATCAATTTATTGATCACCCTTTGCTGATTTTTAAAACCCTCCTAATCCTCAGGCTTACTGTTCTTTTTGGCAACATTATAAGCCTCTTTTAATGTTATACTATCCTTAACTTCTCTATTTAGCCATGGTTGTACCACTTTTCCAGTGCTATTTTTATTACTCAACGGAATGTATATTCGTTGAGAATTATGAATTATTTCTTTAAATGTTTGCCATTGCTTATCTACCGTCATATCTTTTAATCTAATTTCCCAATCTACCTTGGCCATCTCACCCCTCATACCTCCGTAATTGGATTTGTTTAAATATATGGCCTTAGTTTTGGACTTAACCACATCACTCTCAAACTCAATATGCAATTTTAGCATTTTATTATCACTTCCCCAGAGGATCTTTTACTAATTAACCCTGCCTCATTACACAACACCAGATCTAAAATAGATTGTTCCCTGTCCCAGGACAGGTGTGTGAGAGTGAGTGACTGAGTCATAGAAAGCACGTCAGAGTGAGTGATGGAGCCACACGAGAAGGACAGGTGTGTGACTGACTGAGTCACAGTAACGTGTGGGACAGTGTAGAGGGAGCTTTACTCTGTATCTAACCCCGTGCTGTACCTGCCCTGGGAGTGTTTGATGGGACAGTGTACAGGGAGCTTTACTCTGTATCTAACCCGTGCTGTACCTGCCCTGGGAATGTTTGATGGTACAGTGTAGAGGGAGCTTTACTCTGTATCTAACCCGTGCTGTACCTGCCCTGGGAGTATTTCATGGGACAGTGTAGAGGGAGCTTTACTCTGTATCTAACCCCGTGCTGTACCTGCCCTGGGAGTGTTTGATGCTGATACTGAGTGTTCTATTCCTTAGCACTTCCCTACTTCACCAATAATTGCACTAATGTTCTTGGAACAGACCTAGTCATAATGGCACAGAAGGAGGCCATTCGGCCCATCGAGTCCATGCCGGCTCTCTGTAGAGCAATCCAGTCAGTCCCATTCCCCCGCTCTATCCCCGTAGCCTGCAAGTTTATTTCCCTCAAGTGCCTATCCAGTCTCCCCTTGAAAACATTGAGTGTCTCCGCTTCCACCACTTCCGTCGGCAGCGAGTTCCAGGTCATCACCACTCGCTGCGTAAAAAAGTTTTTCCTCACATCCCCCCTGTATCTCTTGCCCAGAACCTTAAATCTGTGTCCCCTAGTCCTTGTACCATCAACTAGTGGGAACAGCCTTTCCCCATCTAGCCTATCCAAACCCGTCATAATCTTGTACACCTCTATCAAATCACCCCTCAACCTCCTTTGCTCTAATGAAAACAAATCCAGCTTCTCCAACTGTCCTTGTAGGTAAGATCCCCCATTCCCGGAACCATTCTGGTAAATCTCCTCTGCACCCTCTCAAGGGCCTTCACATCCTTCCTAAAGTGTGGTGACCAGAACTGGACGCAATACTCCAGTTGTGGCCTAACTAGCGCTTTATAAAGGTTCAGCATAACTTCTCTACTTTTGTACTCAATACCTCTATTAATGAAGCCCAAGATCCCATATGCTTTGTTAACCACTCTCTCAATATGTCCTGCCACCTTCAGGGACCTATGCACATTAACTCCAGGGTCCCTCTGTCCCTGCACACTCTCTAAAACTGTGCCATTAAGTGTATATTGCCTCTCCCTGTTCCTTCTGCAAAATGCATCACCTCACACTTCTCTGTATTAAATTCCATCTGCCACTTGTCTGCCCATTCTGCTAGCCTTTCTATGTCCTGTTGCAGTCGATTGGTATCCCCAAGTTTGGTGTCATCAGCAAATTTAGAAATTCTACTCTGTATTCTAATATCCAGGTCATTTATCAAAAAAAGCAGTGGCCCCAGCACTGACTCTTGGGGAACACCACTGTCTACCATCCTCCAGTCCGAAAAACAGCCATTTACCACAACTCGCTGTTTTCTGTCCTTAAGCCAATTCCTTATCCAAGCTGCCACTGATCCGCCTATTCCATGAGTCTCAATTTTGTTAACCAGCCTTCTATGTGGTACTTTGTCAAACGCCTTCCAAAAATCCATGTAGACAACATCCATTGCATTCCCTTCATCAATCCTCCCTGTTACTTCATCAAAAAATTCAGTTAGATTAGTCAAACACAATCTGCCTTTTACAAATCCGTGTTGGCTCTCCTTAATTAGCTTAAACCTCTCCAAGTGCCCGTTAATTTTTTCCTTGATTATTGTTTCTAAAACTTTACCCACCACTGGTGTTAAACTGACTGGCCTGGTGTTCGGTGTCTGTGACGTTTGGAATTTGTGTCTTTCAGAGCTGTTGGAATTGCGGTCGGAAGGCGAGTGAAACCTGCAGTGGCTGCAACACGGCCCGTTACTGTGGCTCCTTCTGTCAGCACAAGGACTGGGAGAAGCATCACCATGTCTGTGGGCAGAATGTCCAGGGCTTACAATCGACCAGCGCTACCACCAGCTCCCCCTCTGCCAGCCAGGCCCAGCCAGATGCCATTGCCGCCAGCAGTGGGGCCGGAAGCCCCGGAGACACTGGATCTACGACCGCCTCTCGCTCCGTCTCTCCGCCCACCCCGATCCCTGTCGAAACTGCCTCCCGCTAACCTACAATGCAACTTCTCAGCTACCTGAAGACTTCATTGAACTTTGACCTCTGAATGACCTCTTGTCACTTGTTAATCCTCAGAGTTTCTGCAACCTCACTCGACCCAGACGAGACAAAGAAATCCATCTGCTTTTTTATTCATTTTTTGGCCATTTACCAAACGTTCCCTCTTCTGCAGCGCCGCAGGTTCTGAACGTTATCCGGAGATTTATCTCTGGGTCATGGCCTGTGATGCCTCTTTGGAGGATTGTAACCTCACAGCACAGAAACTTCTTAAAGTTCAGCAAGATCCCACGTTCAGTTAGAATGAGGGCAACTTTTAACGTGGGAAAGACTTGTGCACTGCTTTAAAAATTCCAAAAATACTCAGACACACACTCACATGCATTCACACTCTCTCTCACACACTCACACTCTCTCTCACTCTTTCTCTCACACTCTCTCTCACTCTTTCTCTCACACACACTCTCACTCTCTCACACTCTCACTCTCTTTCTCTTTCACACACACTCACTCTCACACACACTCACTCACTCTCTCACACTCTCTTTCTCTCACTCTCACACTCTCTCTCTCACTCTCTTTCTCTCACTCTCTCTCTCACTCTCGTTCTCACGCACTCAGATATGTGCTTTCACACATTCCGAGTCAACACCGCACACACACCAGAAATTAACATTTACATACTCTGATACACACACTCATCATGAAAGCACGCCCAGTTGAACACTGGCAATCAGACACAACCGCTCACACTCAAGACACACGTGCTCAGACACACTTGTTCACACTCACACAGGAAGGAGCACACTATGTACTACCTTGCTAGCCAGCCAAGAAGATACCGGATGCACCTCGGCTCCAAAGTAAACCCAAAAAACCACCCTGCCCCAAACCCGTGTTGCACTGCCAAAGTCACTCGTGAAGGAGGAGCAGCACTTTGGAACTCACTGAGCAAGTGTGGAGCCCCTCGGCCACGGTGCCCCCACACCATCAAAACACGAGCCCTGCAGAGGACAGCTTTCCAAACTGGCAGGGCTCCTGCCTGTCTTGTGGATTTACAGATGTGACTCGTTTGACTTGCGGTTGTCAAATAATCCTAAAGACACAGCGTTACAGCAAAGTATTCGGAGCCAGTGAGGGCGAGCGTGTGGAAGATTGACTTTCAGTGACCTCACTGCGCTTAATATGATGACAAGAAAGTGAGCAGCACCTGCTGACTGAGGAAAAGATGTCATTTTTTTGTTTTGTGGAGAAAGGAACAGAAAGATGTTAATAAATGTGACAATCGTTTCATTTTTTAAGTTCTTTGTAAGCATGAATTAAGTTTTGACTTGCTGCACTCCTTCGATTCTCTACCTCCCTTCACTCCTTCTCCATTCTGTCTCTCTCTCCAAGAACAGTATTGCTGTACAGAAACCCCTTGTTCTTGTGATGTTCTTGTGTTGTCCGGGTGTTTTTGAAACTTGTGACAATTTTCTTTTCCATTTAAATTATGTTTCCTGCGTCGACTGAATTTTTAGGAGACGAAAAATACCGAACCTCCCTCCCCCCTCCACCTCCTCGTCCCCTCTCTCCTCCTCGCCCACTCTCCTCCCTTTGCCCCCTCGGTCCCCCTCCGCCTCCTCTCCCTCTCTCTCTCGCCCCCCTCTCCCTCTCTCTCCCCCTCGCCCCCCTCCTCCATCCAGCGGGTCAGTGGGGGGAGTGTTCCGTCCAGCGGGTCAGTGGGGGGGGAGTGCCCCGTCCAGCGGCTCAGTGGGGGGGAGTGCCCCGTCCAGTGGGTCAGTGGGGGGGAGTGCCCCGTCCAGCGGCTCAGTGGGGGGGAGTGCCCCGTCCAGCGGCTCAGTGGGGGGGAGTGCCCCGTCCAGCGGCTCAGTGAGGGGAGTGCCCCGTCCAGCGGCTCAGTGGGGGGGAGTGCCCCGTCCAGCGGCTCAGTGAGGGGAGTGCCCCGTCCAGCGGCTCACTGAGGGGAGTGCCCCGTCCAGCGGCTCAGTGGGGGGGAGTGCCCCGTCCAGCGGCTCAGTGAGGGGAGTGCCCCGTCCAGCGGCTCACTGAGGGGAGTGCCCCGTCCAGCGGGTCAGTGAGGGGAGTGCCCCGTCCAGCGGCTCAGTGAGGGGAGTGCCCCGTCCAGCGGCTCACTGAGGGGAGTGCCCCGTCCAGCGGCTCAGTGGGGGGGGAGTGCCCCGTCCAGCGGCTCAGTGGGGGGGAGTGCCCCGTCCAGCGGCTCAGTGAGGGGAGTGCCCCGTCCAGCGGCTCACTGAGGGGAGTGCCCCGTCCGGCGGGTCAGTGAGGGGAGTGCCCCGTCCAGCGGGTCAGTGGAGGGAGTGCCCCGTCCAGCGGGTCAATGAGGGGAGCGCCCCGTCCAGCGGGTCAGTGAGGGGAGTGCACAGAGTCCAGTGAAATTCAACCCATTTCCTATAATTTTTCTCTCAAAACACCCGTCCGCTGTGAAGCTGTATAACTTCAGTTGGCACAAAAAAGAAAAAACTGAAGATGCTGGAAAGACTCAGTAGGTCAGTTAATGGATCTGTGGAGAGGACAGAGGAGTTAACCCTTCATCACAACCTGTATACTGGCAACATTAACTTGTCTGTTCTCTCCTGCTGAATGTTTGCAGCGTGTCCGGTTTGGTTGAACAGTGGTCGATGTGTCAGAGAGCTGGCCTGAGCCTGTATGGATCCTGTTATAAATCGCTTCCCCCATTGGTGAATCTCAGATTTATGTTTGCTTCCTTGGGCAATGTTTGGAATGTTTTGTTAATGTAATGACTGCGTAAATGTTACCTGTTGGGAACGACAGCACCCGCTGCAGCACAGATACCGAGTTCACTATCCTTCAGGTCTCGGATCAGGTCCCATTGGTAAAGGAGGCTGAGGCAGTACACACATTAGAGCCATCAGTGTCTGAGGATTACGAGCAGTAACTCAGTCTAGAGCAGCAGGTGAATGAGACCCCGTCACCTTTGTCTCAGGTTTTCGTGTTACCTGAGATTTTTAATTGGATTTCGGCCTTGTGATCACTTGTCACTCCCCCGGCGTGTAGTCGGTCACTCGCCCGAGATGCCTGGCCTGTCTTATTCCTGAGGAGTCAGTCCGTGTTTGAGACTGAAGTGAGATGACGAGGCTGCAGCTGTACAATCTCCCTTCCTCTCTCCCCTCCCCTCCCGTCTTGTATAATTTTTCCTTTCTCACTTTTTCCCTCTCTCTGGTTCGGCCTCGTGCTAAACTGGACCTGCAGGAGTTGAGCAGCCGCTGCTGTAATTGGAAACCAAAACATTAAACCATCATCTGTCTTTAGCAACCTTGTAAAAAAAATTCAACACCCGGAGGAGAAACAGGTTAACAGATCGGTTCCCGCCCCGACACTGGACTGTGGCAAAGCTTTGGTGCTGAGGAGCCAGACGCATTGTAACAATTTACCCCATTGCTTATCATTTTTTTAAAGTTTACTGAACAACTTTTCTTGGAGATTGTGTCGCTTTCATTAAAGCAACATTCCCATTTGTAAAGTTGACTGGCGGGGGCAGTTTACTCCCCAGAGGAGGGGCTTGAGTTGTCCTGTTAACGAGACACCACAGGTACTGCAGTCCCTCTCTGACCCAGGGCTGTGAGACCCATCTTGTTGAGGAGTCAGTGGTTAGCGTGGAGCCAGAGGGAAGAGATTGTGTGTGCCTGGGCTCTGCCTGTCCTTGCAACTTCCTCTTATTCTTCACTTTCTAATTTCCCAAAATGACCATTTGGGTTTGCACACAGTGGTCAATGTGTCCGATTGGTTGTGTGTGACAGGTACTGCGTTTTGATTGGCTGTTCATACTGACTGGCAGGCTCTGGATGTTGCTGCTGATTTGAATAATGACCTCATTGCACATGTAACTGACCCCTCTGTAACTCCTGAACACCAACGCTTACTCACCAAGGGCCATTTTTCTGCAAAAGTCTGAAATGCAAAGTCAAAGTTTGCAGATGATGGGCTGGGCCGGCCCGGTCCCACCCCGGGCTTGCTGTGGCTCACAGTCCGTCTCCCACCACAGGCTGCCAATGTGTGCCATGGTGTAGAAGGGGTCAAACGTAAGTGGTTTTTCGCTCCTGGGTCACGCACAACAGATAGAAACGGTTGCTGCATTCTCAAACCACAGAGGCAGGAATGTGACATCTGAGGGGAAATGATTGTTACTTCATTTATTCTGTGATATATGAATAATGCCTATTTTTCTTAGATTTCACAAAGAGGTAATATATAAAATATTTCTGGTGATTTCTGCAGGGTAGCCTGTACTCTAATTTTCTCCAGGTTCCTCTTTCACTGCCTCTCAGTCTTTACGTTCCACAGTCCCTGACACTCACCGATTACTGCGTTAAACCAAAACCCAAGCGGCAGAGCTCACTCCCAGCAGGTTTACCGATTCTGGACAAGGTTTGATCAGGTCTGCCCCGCTCTCAGGGAGATGGATACCCTGTCTGCCTCTCTCTGGGGATGGATATCCTGTCTGCCTCTCTCTGGGGATGGATATCCTGTCTGCCTCTCTCTGGGGATGGACATCCTGTCTGCCTCTCTCTGGGGATGGATATCCTGTCTGCCTCTCTCTGGGGGATGGATACCCTGTCTACCCCTCTTTTTGGGGGATGGATACCCTGTCTGCCTCTCTCTTGGTGATGGATGGCTCTCTGTAATCGAAAAACAAACCAAATGTGGACGAGGGGCAATGAATAATCTGTAGGACATCCTGCACAAACTGAAGTGGGTGTTTGCCCACAATACCTCAAAAGATACAGCAGGCACTCCGCAGCCAGTGTGCAGAGGGGGGAGAGAGGCTGCACAACCAGTTAAAATAAGCACCTTGTCCTGTCACTGCCCTCATGGTAGGAGCCTTGACTGGTTCAGGACCTCAGTTCCTTAATCCTCCAAATGAAATTGGGAGGGTTGTTCAGAGTCTTCCAGTGAGGATACTTCCATTTATCCACCTGCAGATTCAGTCTCCGGGACCCAGGCAGTCCTGGAATTCAGGGTTCACTGAGGCAGCCACGACCCCTGAACCGTATCCCCTCTGAGTGATGTGAGGCCAAACCCTGCTTCCTCCCCTTAATCAATGTGTTCCACTTGCTTCATCCTGTGGAATGTGAGGCTGGGAATTGGCCCCATTCTGGGTTCTGTCTGAATGGGGTAAGTTGAGACTGTGCTGAGCTCATGGTCATCACAAATCTGATCTGATTCATAGAATATTACAGCACGGAAGGAGGCCATTCGACCCATCGAGTCTGCACCAGCTCTTTTGAAGAGCAATCCAGTTAGGCTCACTCCCCACTCTTTCCCCCTATCCCTGCAACTTTTTCTTCAAGTATTTATCCAATTTTCTTTTGAAGGCTACTATTGAATCTGTATCCACCACCCTATCAGGCAGTGCATTCCATCAGGTTGTGTAAAGTTTTTCCATGTCGCCTCTGGTTCTTTTGCCAATCTGTGTCCTCTCATTATCGACACTTCAGCCATTGGAAACAGTTTCTCTTTATCTACTCTATCTAAATCCTTCATGATTTTAAACACCTCTATCAAATCTCCCCTTAGCCTTCTCTGCTCTAAGGAGAACAACCCCAGCTTCTCCAGTCTATCCACGTAACTGTAATCCCTTATCCCTGGAACCGTTCTAGTAAATTTCTTCTGTACCCTCTTCAAAGCCTTCATGTCCTTCCTAAAGTGCGGTGCCCAGAATTGGACACAATACTCCAGCTGGGGCTGAACTAGTGTTTTATATACGTTTAACGTTACTTTCTGACTTTTGTATTCTATCCCTCTATTTATAAAGCCCAGGATCCCATATGCTTTATTAACTGCTTTGTTAACCTGTCCTGCCACCTTCAAAGATTTGTGTACATATACCCCCAGGTCTCTCTTTTCTTGCACCCCCTTTAAAATTATACCATTTAGTGTATATGGTTTCTCCTCATTCTTCCTACCAAAATGTATCACTTCACATTTCTCTGCGTTGAATTTCATCTGCCATGTGTCCGCCCATTCCACCAGCCTGACTATGTCTTCTTGAAGTCTATTACTATCTTCCACATTGTTTGCAAACTTTTCCCTCCATGCATCGTTTTGAGCTACTATGCCCGGCCAGCATGCTGAATAAAACCTCAGCAATGGACAACCCAAACTGCCTAAACACCACCCTCCTCTCACTGTACCCAGCCTACCTCAGCCTGATGTCCGATATAAAGCCTACCTTTGAACAGTTTAGCAGCCAGTCCGCTCCTCCCGTTCCCTGACCAGGTCAGTAAACGTGCTGGTTCTGAACTCCAGACCCTGAAATCAGATCCGTTTATTCTCAAAATACAAACCAAATGCTCATAGCTTTCCGACGAGACCTTGGTCCGGCTCCAGTCTGGGACTCAGACTTTGGGAGGAATCCGTTTCCATGAATCTTTTTCCGGCCGTGAGGTGGAAATTTGAAGCCGAACTCCAATCTTGAGTTCATGCCACACAGCTCAACTTAATAAAAGGGAAAGGAGAAGAGGGAAAAGCTGGTGTCTGTTATCTGCTGTAAGACAGAATGTGATAGACTGAGAATGAAAGTTCAAGACAGAAAGAAGCAAAATGAGGTCAAATAAAGGGGGTTTATTGTGGTTATTGCACATCCGGCCTGCTCACTCACATTGAGTCAAGGAGAGCACTGCTGAGAGAGCTATGCTGGGGCAGATTTGAATTGTGGGAAACCCCTGGCCTACTAAGGAAGAGGTGTGGAATACCCAGGCGGGTCTGGTGTTCTGTGCAGCACCGCAGGCCAATATAGACTTTCACTGTCTCCATTCACAGACTGAGTGGGGCTCCCTTCAGAATGGTGTGTTGTTGCTGGGATGTCCAAGGGGCTCCCTGGATTTTCAAACTCTTGCAGGGTAGAGAGATGAGGAGACACAGCGAGTTGTGATCTGGAATTCACTGCCTTAAGGGGTGGTGGAACTAGATTCAATAGTAACTTTCAAAAGGGAATTGGATAAATACTTGAAGGGGAAAAATTTGCAGGGCTACGGGAAAAGAGCAGGGGGAGTGGGACTAATTGGAGAGCTCTTTCAAAGAGCAGGCACGATGGGCCGAATAGCCTCCTGTACTGTATCATTCTATAGGTCAGGGTCAGCACGTGTCCAGCTATGTCGTGGACAGTCTAATTCTCAAGTGTGCTATCTGAAAATTTCCAAATTAAGCCAACAAAAATGTGACATATAAAACAAGTTAATTTCCTTGTTCTGTGATTGGATCATTTTCAGCAGAGGCCGAATCCACAGAACTTGAACTTTGAACCCACTTCCTGGACAACTAAAAATAGCACTTTGTAAAATATTTAATTTCCTCCCCCAGTTGTTCTGTGACGAATTCCTGTAGTGGGCCCCATCATGTGACTGGGGAGTACTGTGTGTTCCAGGCTTCTGTAGCAGGATAATCATTTGTTAAATGTGGAGGGAGGAGAAATTCAACCGAGTCCCACACACAGTCCATCGCCAAGGTCACCTTCCACTTTTGGCACAGTCTGTCTACACCTCCAATGCAGCCTGCATCAGGGATCGGCTTCTCCAACACTCCCTTCTCTGGATTCCCACCTCCACCCTTCACAAGCACCAGCTTATCCACAACTCCACAGACCGTGACACCTTCGTCACCCAGGCCCACTGCAGTCCCACAGCCCAATCGCCCCATCCTCACTGGTTCAGTGCTTCAGCAAATCCATGTCTCCATCTTTAAATCACTCCATACTATCCCAGTGATCTGCAGCATACATCCTTGTCCCAGCCTCACTGTGGGACTCTGGCCCCCGAGTCTGTTGGTGACCCGTTACTGTGGCTAGCCGAGGAGAAGTGTGGAGAAGCGCTGCTTGGAGATCACACACCCGCTCCTAGCTCGGGACTGAATGACAAAAATATATATATATATTTCTAAATCATGAAAAAGATCGGAAACAGTGTCTGGGAGCTGACGTTGACAGTTCTGTCTACGCTGTGTTGGGTTTGCTCTCAATCGCACTGACAGTTGACCCAGTGCCCTTGGGTTAGGGAGAAGAGAATCAGGCAGGATTCTTGCTCCTGATTACCCATCAGTGACCCCGGCTGGAACGTGTGCACATGGGTGGACATTGGGCTCGATGGGACCCCCGCATAGTCAAAGAGCCCCCCCTTACTCAGTCTGGTCTCTCGAGTCGTGGCCACTAGGTTGAGGTATTGGCGGGGGGCGGGGGCGTGTGGTGGTCGGTGACCGGTGTCACTATCTGAGCTAGAGTTGTAGCTTCAGGAGTGAGAGACCCTGTGTGCAGTGACCAGCCGTGTTTGGTGTTTGTCCGGTTCCACACGCCATTCTGGAAGGGAGCTGCAGGCGACTGCAGCTCCTTGGTCCCTGGAGCAGTGGTTAAGAGCTTATTGATGCATTGAATTTTTACTGTGCAATACTTCAATTTAAAGTACTGAAGGTGAGGAGTTTTGTTTGATTGGATTTTTTGAGTTCTGTGGCCATTCTAGCGAAGCGATGTGACAGATGTTTAGGCATGCTGTTCCCCTTAACTTGGGCTTTCAGTGTACTGTATGTTCAGCTGTGACTCTGTAACATTATGATTCAGGTATGTCTGTACTTATTCTGTATCTGTGTAATAAAATACTTTAATATCACACCTTTACCAGTCTTTATAACGTGCCTGACAGGTGTTGCAAGTCAGCAGGACTGTTGTGCATGTGCAGTCTCCATGTTTATATACATGTAGATAGCTGCATACAAACCCATCAACAGTTACCCAAATCCATGTAAACACAAACTCTGTCAGTGAATTATTAAAAGATTTGTTTATCTCCTGTGGTGTTTCCCACAGGGAGTGAAGACCAAGCGTAGTCTCCTGGTGCAGTGACATTATGGAATGTTAGACCAAGGTACACAGACATAATTCAGTTCCGCATTTTAAAGTCACACATTATAACTTCCTATTTCAGTATTTATAATGGAAAGTTCCATGTAAACTGTCACGCTGTAATTATACCCTCCCACCAGTGGAGACGTTGCAAGTTGATATGAAGTTTTTGCAGATGTATGGTTTTCGATATATTCAATTGATTTGCCAACTGTCGGTGGAGCAGATGGAGACAGGATCAGAATGTGACACTAGTCACCCAACAGAAGGTTGTGTACCCACAATAAAGACACGAGAACGTGGTGAGGCTTAAATTATATTTACAATTCAGAACGGATACACCAGCGACGGGCAATATATACAGAGATTCAAATAATATTCCACTACGTATCTTTTCTAACAAACTATTTCAAAAGTTAACAAGCCCTGTAACATCTCCACCCAACTGCATGGAGAGAAACACACAAAATCCAAATATTGGGGCACTCCTCAAATTGAAGGTATCCAATGAGAGGCATGGATTCAGTCAGGACACTGCTCCCTTGAATTAATGTGACAAAGAGACAGCAAACGAGGAATTCAGTTAACCGAATAAACAAACACCTCGGCATTGGTGAAACTGGACACTAACTATATCTGAAGTCCCGCTCCCCCACACAAAGGGACGTCTCTCTCCAACTCCACACTGCCTCGGCTCTGCAGTCATGAGCCGAGAGTCTTGGCTTGGATTCTGGGTTTCACCTGTGCAGGTATTATACAGGTTAAGCTGCTGAACTAGAACGAGAGGATCAAACCCTACTGTTTATAGCACATTTGTACAACAGTCTCAGCTGTCATCCAATTCACCCTCTCCCACTCTCCGCTTCTAGGAAATAACCAGGTGAGATTTGCACACTCCATACCCAGAGAGTATCCGCCTGATAGTGCTGCTCCCCACTTCCCGCCGCCCCCCCCCCCCCCCCCCACCCCCACTCACTCCCTCTGCCCCCCCCCCCCCCCCCCCCCCCCCTCCACTCACTCCTCCCAGCTCACTGTGCCAGGAAATAAAGATAAACATCACAAAACAAACCATTAAAAAAGACAGGGTGTTAAGATACAACAGAATTAGGGAGTCAGGTGATCAAGTCTTACACTAACTAAACCTCACTGTGCCCAGAGGTCCTACTGATTGTATGATTATATATTACATGTTTGATTGAATTGTAGGTTTGATGTATATTTCAGTAATAAACACCGCGGGCTCAATGAAACTTTCAGCCCATAAAATTAAGTAGATTCTGATGGCATCTCGGGTGATGTTCCATTTACATTTGGACCGCGTAGTGTCACTGAAAGCAGTCCTGCAATTGTAATGGAGAAACTGGTACACAGCACGGAGCCAGAGGAGAGCAGGAACTCCACACAGAGTTTCGGGGCCTCAGCACACCTGAACCATCATACCCGAAACCATGTTATCAAAGACCCTGAAACACAGAGCACGAGACCATCAGTTACTGGGAGCACACCAGAAACACAGAGCACCCCACAATCTCTCAGCCCTCCAGAAACACAGCAGGTGGTGGTCACAGGTACTGGGGTGTCCCCACTGTATGCCAGGCAGGTGGAGGATGGGCAGGCACCGGTCTCCAGCCCCGACCACTGCCATTCTGTGACTGGGAATCTGGGTGAGACCACCCCCCCAAGGCGTTTACTACCTGCTGAGACTGGGCCGCTCATGTCTGAACAGAGATGGATTGAGTCAGCTTCCTCTCCCACTGATGGAAATGACTTCATGCGCTTTGCTTTCCCACTAAACGAGCTTTGCTCACCCTGGGACCTGCTGCTGGAGAATCCTGTAGCTTAGTCATTTCTGGAACTGAAGCTAACACCACCAGTGACTTGCTATCAGGTCAGGTTGTAAATCAGTGAGCTGGATGAGGTCCGGGTTCCCGTCTCCCTTCACCCGAGGTGGGTCAGTTAGTTCTTGGCAAATTCCAGGGAGGAACGTCATCAGAAACCGCAGAATGAATTGTGCCCGTGGCATAGAGGTTACGGGGCAGACCAAGCGCGATAATCTACACGGAAGGACAATCATCACTCCATGACTGGACACCAAGTGAGGAAGCGATTTCCCCATTTCCCCCACCTGTACCATCTCCTGTGGAGATATGGAGCGCGGAGGATCTGCTGGAGACCCCAACACTTCCAAGTGCCACTTCCCCAGTGCCGACACATGGGTGAATCAGGGTATAGACCAGATCTGGGACTGTACAGTGGGCTCCACGCCATGCTGACCCCTTCCAGCCCTCCCATCGTCCAGCCAATAGCAGAAAAGCTGCACTAAAGAACGGATATGAAAGACCACAGCGGCAGGAGGTGGCCATTCAGCCCCTCGAGCCTGTCCCACCATCCAATCACATTCGGCCCCTCGAGCCTGTCCCACCATCCAATCAGATCAGGGTTGATCCGTACTTCAACTTCATCTTCCCGCCTTTGCTCCATATCCCTCGATAACCCAACAACAATCGATCAATCACACGTTCTGCCCCAGACACTCCTTACTTTGACTGAATCAACTCTCCCGGGTTGTAGAATGGATTGCACATGACATCCGTGTAGGAGTTATGCAGTTTTCTGAACATCTGCAGAGAAAAAAAATCACATTCACTGCCATCTCCGAGCACTCGCTCAATAGCACCACACTGTCACAAACACTCCCAGGGCAGGTACAGCACGGGTTAGAGACAAAGTAAAGCTCCCTCTACACTATCCCATCAAACAATCCCAGGGCAGGTACAGCACGGGCTCGATACAGAGTAAAGCTCCCTCTACACTATCCCATCAAACAATCCCAGGGCAGGTACAGCACGGGTTAGATACAGAGTAAAGCTCCCTCTACACTGTCCCATCAAACACTCCCAGGGCAGGTACAGCACGGGTTAGATACAGAGTAAAGCTCCCTCTACACTGTCCCATCAACATGGTTAGTGACAAAAGTTAATAGATTAGTTTAATTAAACTAATTCTGGGAAACAGTCGAGTCAATTTTAAATCACAGTTTGTTGTCAGTGACAGAAAGATCGGTAAGTTTCTAACTCTGAGACTTTAGCCTGAACAAAGAAAGCCCTCTCGGGTTACGACCCGCGCCTCGGCCAGTGGCCCCCTCCCCCTCGGTCAGTCATCTCCTGCCTCTTGGGGAGTAACTTACGCTGCGGATTTCGTTGTCCCTCAGCGCAATGTTGGAAGAATCGACCACAATAACAAATTTCACTTTAGTGTTGGTGACGTAGCCGTATCTGGAAAAATCAGTAAAGGTTCACATTCGGTCAGGGGACACACTCGCCGCCGCCGCCCCCCTCTCCCCTCCTCCTCTGTCAGGGGGCACATTCCCCTCCCCCCCACCGGTCAGGGTGCAGACTCCACAGTCGAGCAACGACCTGTTATCTCAGTTTGAGCCCAGACAGTGAATGGCAGCAGCTATTGGACCACGAAGGGTATCACAGTCGAGCAGGATCCTACCCTCGCCCAGCAGGGGTCAGGAGCGGGAACCCAGGCTGATCTGCCTTCTCCTTTACCTGACTGTAGCCCCCCCCATGCCAGCTGGGCACAGACTGGTGTTTGAAGCTGGAAGCGGGACTCACTGGAGCAACTTATTGATCAGCATTAGTTTAATTCCTGCCTAGCCGGTCTGAGAGCGGTCTCCCCGCCGTCGGTCTGAGAGCGGTCTCCCCGCCGTCGGTCTGAGAGCGGTCTCCCCGCCGTCGGTCTGAGAGCGGTCTCTCCGCCGTCGGTCTGAGAGCGGTCTCCCCGCCGTCTATGGTTAAGGATACACTTTGTAATCCTCGGTGGGGTAAAGCAGCCCAAGGTAAAGCTCCCTCTGATCCACCAGCGCCTTCCCCACTGCCGAGATCTTCTCCTCCACAACATCCAGCGACGTGTGAACCGTGTAGTGAAACTTCAGCTCGTTCTCCGTCGGGACGGTTTTAATGTAGAGTGGATAATTCTAAACAGGAGCAAATGGGTCAGTAACTGGGATCTGTGGGTTGGAGAGTTTCAGCAAAGGTGGCATCGACAAAAACAGTTAAACTTCGACAACTGGGTACGGTACCATAGTGGTTATGTTGCTGGACCAGTAATCCAGAGGCCTGGACTAATGATCCGGAGACATCAGTTCAAATCCCACCACGGCAGCTGGGGATAAAAAAAGCTAGTATCCTGGATTGTGGTAAAATCCTATCTGGTTCACTTTAGGGAAGGAAATCTGTTGTCCTTACCCGGTCTGGGTCTATATGTGACTCCAGACCCACAGCAATGTGGTTGACTCTTAACGGCCCTCGGTATCATAGGGCAATTAGGGTTGGGCAATAAATGCTGGCATTATCAGCAACGCCCACATCCCGTGAATGAATTAAACAACAACTTGTATTTATATAGCACCTTTAACGTAGTAAAACGACCCAAGGAGCAATTATCAAACAAAATTTGACACCGAGCCACATAAGCAGCTTTTAAAGACCAAAAGCTTGGTCAATTAGGCAGGTTTAGGGGGAAGCGCGGAGGCGCGGGATTGAGGCTGCTCCCTAAATTCGAGCCCCAGGTCTGGGCCAACTCCTCCTCTCCTCACCCAGTCTGTTTAGTTTTGTTTTCTCACCTCCTTCGCGATCACCGCCACACACACCGCCATCTTGCTGCTCGGGTCAGCTGACCGGCAGTCACATGAGCGGGCTCGTGCTCGAGGTCAGAGGTGGCGGGTCCGGGATGTGGCGGTTGGTGTCGCTGCTCCTGGCGGCGGGAACCGCGAGCGGGAGCGCGCCCAACGTGCTCCTGCTCCTCATGGACGACGTGAGTCCGCGCGCCCCTGTCTCTCTCTCTCTGTGCGCGCTCCCGTATCTCTCCTCTCTCGGTGCGCGCTCCCATCTCTCTCTCTCTCTCTCTGTGCGCGCTCCCGGCTCTCTGTTGGTGCGCGTCCCCGTCTCTCCGTTGATGCGCGCTCCCGTCTCTCTCCGCGCGTTCCCGTCTCTCTCTCTCAATGCGCGCGCTCCCGCCTCTCTCTCGGTGCGCGCTCCCGTCTCTCTCTCTCTGCACGCGCTCCCGACTCTCTCTCTCTCTCCCTGCGCGCTCCCGTCTCTCGGTGCGCGCTCCCGTCTCTCTCAGTGCATGCTCCAGTCTCTCTCTCTCTCTCTCTCTCGGCGCGCGCTCCCGTCTCTCTCTCTCTCGGCGCGCGCTCCCGTCTCTCTCTCCCGCTCTCTCTCGGTGCGCGTCCCTGTCTCTCTCTCGGTGCGCGTCCCTGTCTCTCTCTCGGTGCGCGCTCCCGTCTCTCTCGGTGCGCGCTCCCGTCTCTCTCTCGGCGCGCGCTCCCGGCTCTCTCTCGATGCGCGCTCCCGCCTCTCTCTCTCTCGGTGCGCGCTCCCGTCTCTCTCTCTCTCTCGGTGCGCGCTCCCGTCTCTCTCTCTCTGCACGCGCTCCCGCCTCTCTCTCTCTCCCTGCGCGCTCCCGTCTCTCGGTGCGCGCTCCCGTCTCTCTCAGTGCATGCTCCAGTCTCTCTCTCTCTCGGTGCGCGCTCCCATCTCTCTCTCGGCGCGCGCTCCCGTCTCTCTCTCTCTCTCGGTGCGCGCTCCCATCTCTCTCTCGGTGCGCGCTCCCGTCTCTCGGTGCGCGCTCCCGTCTCTCTCAGTGCATGCTCCAGTCTCTCTCTCTCTCGGTGCGCGCTCCCGTCTCTCTCTCTCTCGGTGCGCGCTCCCGTCTCTCTCTCTCTCGGCGCGCGCTCCCGTCTCTCTCTCTCTCTCTCGGCGCGCGCTCCCGTCTCTCTCTCTCTCGGTGCGCGCTCCCATCTCTCTCTCGGTGCGCGCTCCCACCTCTCTCTCGGCGCGCGCTCCCGTCTCTCTCTCTCTCGGTGCGCGCTCCCGTCTCTCTCTCTCGGTGCGCGCTCCCATCTCTCTCTCGGTGCGCGCTCCCATCTCTCTCTCGGCGCGCGCTCCCGTTTCTCTCTCTCTCTCGGCGCGCGCTCCCGTCTCTCTCTCTCGGCGCGCGCTCCCGTCTCTCTCTCTCTCTCTCGGTGCGCGCTCCCATCTCTCTCTCGGTGCGCGCTCCCGTCTCTCTCTCTCGGTGCGCGTCCCCGTCTCTCTCTCGGTGCGCGCTCCCGTCTCTGTCTCAGTGCGCGCTCCCGTCTCTCTCTCCCGCTCTCTCTCGGTGCGCGTCCCCGTCTCTCTCGGTGCGCGCTCCCGTCTCTCTCTCTCTCGGTGTGCGCTCCCGTCTCTCTCTCTCTCTCGGTGCGCGCTCCCATCTCTCTCTCGGCGCGCGCTCCCGTCTCTCTCTCCCGCTCTCTCTCGGTGCGCGTCCCCGTCTCTCTCTCGGTGCGCGCTCCCGTCTCTCTCGGTGCGCGCTCCCGTCTCTCTCTCGGTGCGCGCTCCCGTCTCTCTCTCCCGCTCTCTCTCTGGGTGCGCGTCCCTGTCTCTCTCTCGGTGCGCGCTCCCGTCTCTCTCGGTGCGCGCTCCCGTCTCTCTCTCGGTGCGCGCTCCCATCTCTCTCTCGGCGCGCGCTCCCGTCTCTCTCTCCCGCTCTCTCTCGATGCGCGCTCCCGCCTCTCTCTCTCTCGGTGCGCGCTCCCGTCTCTCTCTCTCTCTCGGTGCGCGCTCCCGTCTCTCTCTCTCTCTCAGTGCGCGCTCCCGTCTCTCTCTCGGTGCGCGCTCCCGTCTCTCTCTCAGTGCGTGCTCCCGTCTCTCTCTCTCTCTCGGTGCGCGCTCCCGCCTCTCTCTCTCTCTCGGTGCGCGCTCCCGTCTCTCTCTCTCTCTCTCTCGGTGCGCGCTCCCGCCTCTCTCTCTCTCTTGGTGCGCGCTCCCGTCTCTCTCTTGGTGCGCGCTCCCGTCTCTCTCTCGGTGCGCGCTCCCATCTCTCTCGGCGCGCGCTCCCGTCTCTCTCTCTCTCTCTCTCTCTCTCTCTCAGTGCGTGCTCCCGTCTCTCTCTCTCGGTGCGCGCTCCCGTCTCTCTCTCTCTCGGTGCGCGCTCCCGTCTCTCTCTCTCTCTCAGTGCGCGCTCCCGTCTCTCTGTCTCTCTCTCTCGTTCCTAAACCAGGAAATTGGAACCGTTTGTTTTAGAAAAGTGTGAGGAATGAGTGAGTGAAGGCGTGAGATTCAGGTCCCTTCTCTCTGGCTCTTTGCAGATGGGATGGGGCGACCTTGGTGTCTTCGGGGAACCTTCCAGAGAGACTCCGAACTTGGACCGAATGGCCGCAGAAGGGATGCTCTTCCCAAACTTCTACGCTGCCAACCCGCTCTGCTCGCCGTGTAAGTGATGTGCCTCCATACACCACTGTTAATCCGGCACAACAGCGAGCCTTAAACTTTCAATGGTCTCTGTCTCAGTTTTAGCACAAAGCCGCTTTCCTGTTCAATTAAATGAATTTTTTTTGCAAGCAGTAACTATAAACTCATCCACCTGCTTCTCATCTCCCACTCACCATATTCCAGCCATGAAACTGTGGTTGTGCAGGCGGCCAGCTCTACCCACGGGATGGGAGGAGGCTCGCATTGACCTGTTGGGCCGAATGGCCTGTTTCTGTGAGGGGTGCGAGGTAAATCAGCAAAAAACTATCAACCTCAGATTTAAAAATTATTAATTGAGCTAGGATCTACTGCTTTTTGTGGGAGAGAGTTCCACACTTCTCTGCAAGAGCACTTCAGCTAGTCCCACTCCCCCATCCTTTCCCTGTAGCCCTGCAGATTTTTTTCCTTCAGGTACTTATCCAATTCCCTTTTGAAAGCCACAATTGAATCAGCCTCCACCACCCTTTCAGGCAGTGCATTCCAGATCTTAACCACTCACTGAGTAAGAAAGTTTTTCCTCATGTCGCCTTTGGTTCTTCTGCCAATCACCTTAAATCTGTGTCCTCTGGTTCTCGACCCTTCCGCCAATGGGAACAATTTCTCTCTACTCTGTCTAGACCCTTCATGATTTTGAACACCAAATCTCCTCTCAACCTTCTCTGCTCTAAGGAGAACAACCCCAGCTTCTCCAGTCTATCCACGTAACTGAAGTCCCTCATCCCTGGAACCATTCTTGTAAATCTTTTCTGCACCCTCTCTAAGGCCTTCATATCCTTCCTAAAGTGCGGTGCCCAGAATTGGACACAATATTCCAGTTGAGGTCGAACCGGTGTTTTATAAAGGTTCATCATAACGTCCTTGCTTTTGTACTCTATGCCTCTATTTATGAAGCCCAGGATCCTGTATGCTTTTTTAACTGCTTTCTCAACCTGCCCTGCCACCTTCAACGATTTGTGCACATATACCCCCAGGTCTCTCTGTTCGTGCACCCCCCTTTAGAATTGTACCCTTTAGTTTATATTGCCTCTCCTCGTTCTTCCTACCAAAATGTATCACTTCGCACTTATCTACGTTAAATTTCATCTGCCACGTGTCTTCCCATTCCACCAGCCTATCTCTGTCCTCTTGAAGTCTATCACTCTCCTCCTCACTGTTGACTATACTTCCAAGTTTTGTGTCATCTGCAATTTTTGAAATTGTGCCTTGTACACTCAAGTCTAAGTCATTAATATATATCAAGAAAAGCAGTGGTCCTAGTACCGACCCCTGGGGAACACCACTGTGTACCTTCCTCCAGTCCGATAAACAACCGTTCACCACTACTCTCTGTTTCCTGACACTTAACCAATTTCGTATCTATGCTGCCACTGTCCCTTTTATTCCATGGGCTTCAACTTTGCTGGCAAGCCTATTATGTGGCACTTTATCAAATGCCTTTTGGAAGTCCGTGTACACCACATCAACCGCATTGCCCTCATCAACCCTCCTTTTGTTACCTCATCAAAAAACTCAATCAAGTTAGGTAAACACAATTTGCCTTTAACAAATCTGTGCTGGCTTTCCTTAATTAATCCACACTTGTCCAAGTGACTGTTAATTTTATCCCCGATTATCATTTCTAAAAGCTTCCCCACTACCGAGGTTAAACTGACTGTCCTGTGGTTGCTGGGTTTATCCTTGCACCCTTTTTTGAACAAGGGTGTAACATTTGCAATTCTCCAGTCCTCTGTCACCACCCCCCATATCTAAGGAGCTTTGGAAGATTATGGCCAGTACCTCCGCAGTTTCCAACTTAACTTCTCTCAGCATCCTAGGATGCATCCCATCCGGTCCTGGTGACTTATCTACTTTAAGTATAGCCAACCTTTCTAGTACCTGCTCGTTATCAATTTTTATCCCATCCAATATCTCAACTACCTCCTATTTCACTATGACTTTGACAGCACCTTCTTCCTTGGTAAAGACAGATGCAAAGTACTCATTTAGTATCTCAGCTATGTCCTCTGCCTCCATGCGTAGGTCTCCATTTTGGTCCTTAATCTGCCCCACCTCTCCTCTTACTACCCATTTATTATTTATATGCCTATAGAAGACTTTTGGATTCCCCTTTATGTTAGCTGCCAATCTATTCTCATACTCTCTCTTTGCCCCTTTTATTTCCTTTTTCACTTCCCCTCTGAACTTTCTATATTCAGCCTGGTTCTCACTTGTATTCTGAACCTGACATCCGTCATACGCCCCCTTTCTCTGCTTCATCTTACTCCCTATCTCTTTCGTCATCCAGAGAGCTCTGGCTTTGGTTACCTTTCCCCCTTGTGGGAATGTACCTCAACTGTACCCGAACCATCTCCTCTTTAAAGGCAGCCCATTGTTCGATTACAGTTTTGCCTGCCACTCTTTGATTACAGTTTACCTGGGCCAGATCCATTCTCAACCCACTGAAATTGGCCTTCCTCCAATTAAGTATTTTTACTCTAGATTGCTCCCTGTCCTTTTTCATAGCTAATCTAAACCTTATGATACTATGATCACTGTTCCCTAAATGTTCCCCTACTGACACTTGCTCCACTTGACCCACCTCATTCCCCAAATATTGCATCTTCTTCCTTGGTGAAGACAGATGCAAAGTACTCATTTAGTACCTCAGCCATGCCCTCTGCCTCCATGCGTAAGTCTCCTTTTTGGTCCCTAACGTAGCTTTCAAAAGCTCTTTATAATAATTTGTCCGTGACTACACAAACCACTCTGGGTACAGGTATATTGTGTATAAGTAAAACAGGTTTATTAAGCATTAAACATCCAGTACAGAGAAAGTAATACTTAACAAGACGATAGTCACAATCTGTTCGTTGAACCCCGGCGTTCCTTCCGAGTGACTGTGGCGCGGTCTCTTTATTCTCTTGCTGTGTTCTGTTGACTGAAGCTTCTCATCCTCTGGTTTCGCGCTGCTTTCAGTGTTCAATAGCTGTTGCTTTATACCTTTTTTTCTCTTTCAAAAATACATAGCAACTTGCAGCTGCTTGGGCTATCTCACCATTCTGACCTTCACAAGTACGGTCTATGATTTCCTCCCTTTTTCTGCTGTGAACTTTTCTCTTGAGAACTTTTACATTCCCATGAATTACAACAGAGGTCTTTTGCCTTTCACATAGCCCATTATCTAGCCTGGTCTGAAACTTCACCGATAAGGGATATTAGGTTTTACCATCATGCTTTACTTTTTAGCCATTCGCCATTTTATACAGGCTTTTTAGGTTTTTAACATACAATTTCACATATTATAGTTATTTAATAATGGTTACAAAATTTTAACAATGTTTACTAAATCCTACAGGTACACTCTATCCTACACTAATCGGCCCCACCTGACCTCTAACTACCCATTTACTGTCCTGCTACCTTCAGGGATCTGTGGACATGCACTCCAAGGTCCCTCTGTTCCTCTACTCTTCTCAGTATCCTATCATTTATAGTGTATTCCCTTGCCTTGTTAGCCCTCCTCAAATGCATTACCTCACACTTCTCCGGATTGAATTCCATCTGCCACTTTTCTGCCCACCTGACCATTCCATTGATATCTTCCTGCAGTCTACAGCTTTCTTCCTCACTATCAACCACACGGCCAAATTTTGTATCATCTGCAAACTTCTTAATCATGCCCCCTACATTGAAGTCTAAATCATTAATGTATACCACAAAAAGCAAGGGACCCAGTACTGAGCCCTGCGGAACCACACTGGAAACAGCCATCCAGTCACAAAAACACCCTTTGACCATTACCCTTTGTTTCCTGCCACTGAGCCAATTTTGGATCCCACTTTGCCTTGGATCCCATGGGCTTTTACTTTTCCGACCAGTCTGCCTTATCAAAAGCCTTGCAAAGATCCATGTAGACTACATCAAATGCATTACCCTCAATGACCCTCCTTGTTACCTCCTCAAAAAATTCAATTAAGTTAGTCAGACACGACCTTCCCTTAACAAATCCATGCTGACGGTTCTTGATTAATCCATGCATTTTTAAATGACGATTAATACTGTCCCTCAGAATTTTTTCCAATAATTTGCCTACCACGGAGCGAGGGGTGCGGGGTATATCAGCGAGGGGTGCGGGGTATATTGGCGAGGGGTGCGGGGTATATCGGGGAGGGGTGCGGGGTATATCGGCGAGGGTCATGGGGTATATCGGCGAGGGTCGTGGGGTATATCGGGTAGGGGTGCGGGGTATATCGGCGAGGGGCGCGGGGTATATTGGGGAGGGGTGCGGGGTGTATCGGTGCGGGGTGTATCGGCGAGGGGTGCGGGGTGTATCGGGGAGGGGTGCGGGGTGTATCGGGGAGGGGTGCGGGGTATAACGGCGAGGGGTGCGGGGTATATAGGTGCGGGGTGTATCGGGGAGGGTTGCGGGGTATATCGGCGAGGGGTGCGGGGTATATCGGGGAGGGGTGCATCGGGGAGGTGCTGGGGTGTGGGGGTATATCGGCGAGGGGTGCAGGGTATATCGGGGAGGGGTGCGGGGTATATCGGGGAGGGGTGCGGGGTATATCGGCGAGGGGTGCGGGGTGTATCGGGGAGGGGTGCGGGGTGTATCGGCGAGGGGTGCGGGGTGTATCGGGGAGGGGTGCGGGGTATATCGGCGAGGGGTGCGGGGTGTATCGGCGAGGGGTGCGGGGTATATCGGGGAGGGGTGTGGGGTATATCGGGGAGGGGTGCGGGGTGTATCGGCGAGGGGTGCGGGGTATATCGGGGAGGGGTGCGGGGTGTATCGGCGAGGGGTGCGGGGTGTATCGGCGAGGGTTGCGGGGAGTATCGGGGAGGGGTGAGGGGTTTATCGGGGAGGGGTGCGGGGTGTATCGGCGAGGGGTGCGGGGTGTATCGGCGAGGGGTGCGGGGAGTATCGGCGAGGGGTGCGGGGTATATCGGCGAGGGGTGCGGGGTATATCGGGGAGGGGTGCGGGGTGTATCGGCGAGGGTTGCGGGGAGTATCGGGGAGGGGTGAGGGGTTTATCGGGGAGGGGTGCGGGGTGTATCGGCGAGGGGTGCGGGGAGTATCGGGGAGGGGTGCGGGGTGTATCGGCGAGGGGTGCGGGGAGTATCGGCGAGGGGTGCGGGGTGTATCGGCGAGGGGTGCGGGGTGTATCGGCGAGGGGTGCGGGGCAATATTGGCGAGGGGTGCGTTGTATGTCGGCGAGGGGTGCGTTGTATGTCGGCGAGGGGTGCGGGGTATATCGGCGAGGGGTGCGGGGTATATCAGGGAGGGGTGTATCGGGGAGGGGTGCGTTGTATGTCGGCGAGGGGTGCGGGGTATATCGGCGAGGGGTGCGGGGTATATCAGGGAGGGGTGTATCGGGGAGGGGTGCGGGGTATGTCGGCGAGGGGTGCGGGGTATATCGGGGAGGGGTGCGTTGTATGTCGGCGAGGGGTGCGGGGTATGTCGGCGAGGGGTGCGGGGTATGTCGGCGAAGGGTGCGGGGTATATCGGAGCGAGGGGTGCGGGGTATATCGGAGCGAGGGGTGCGGGGTATATCGGAGCGAGGGGTGCGGGGTATATCGGCGAGGGGTGCGAGGTATATCGGCGAGGGGTGCGGGGCATATCGGCGAAGGGTGCGGGGTATATCGGCGAGGGGTGCGGGGTATATCGGCGAGGGGTGCGGGGTATATCGGCGAGGGGTGCGGGGTACATCAGAGTTACACTAATTTAAACCTATGAGAATCGCGAGTTCTCGGCCCTCTGGGGTAATTATTGTTAAAATGAATATCAAGTTATTAAAGTATTTGCTTTGGTTCCTCCTTTCTCTGCAGCCCGAGCTGCGTTACTGACTGGTCGTCTCCCCATCAGGAACGGTTTCTACACCACGAACGCTCACGCTCGGAATGGTAAGTGTCAGTCCGCAATCGGTCAGCGCACAGCTCGTGCTAACCTGACGTCAGTGACTGGCTGGTAACCCATGCTGGAAAGTGCGTGTGCGTGAGAGCAAGCACATGTGTGTGAGAGCGAGCATGCGTGTGTGTGAGCGAGCACGCGGGTGCGTGAGAGAGAGCACGTGTGAGCGAGAGCACGTGTGTGTGTGTGTGTGAGAGTGAGCATGTGTGTGAGCAAGCACGCGGGTGTGAGAGCGAGCATGCGTGTGAGAGCACGCGTGTCTGTGAGTGAGCATGCGTGTGTGTATGAGCGAGAGCAAGCGCGTGTGTGAGAGAGTGACCAGGTGAGTCAGTGCTGTGCCTCATGAGATTGAGGAACTCTCCCCAAGAGCAGAGATTGGAAGCCCTCAATCTCACTTGAATCTTAACCTAGTTCTTACTCACAGTCTGACCCTCCCCATCTGGACCGAGACCCTGGAGAGCTCATCTCGTGGGACTAACGGAGTGGAGGAGGGAATAAAAGAAAGTGGTCAATGTTTCTTGGGGGATCAGTTTAATTTAGCCAGCCTTACGTGTCAGTAACACCACGCCCTTTCTCTCTCCGCAGCGTACACACCGCAGGAAATCCTGGGGGGAATTCCCGGTTCGGAGATTCTGTTGCCAGAACTCCTGAGGAAGGCAGGATATTCCAGCAAAATCGTTGGGAAGTGGTTGGTTAACTTTAAAAATCAAAGAAATGTACAGCGTGAAATGTCCACACGATTAGTGTACAAACAGGACAGAAGGAGACCATTCGGCCCATCATGCCTGTGCCAGCTCTTTGGTAGAGGTATCCTATTAATTCCACTTCCCCGCTCTTTCCCCACAGCCCTGCACATTTGTTCCCTTCAAGTATTTATCCAATTCTCTTTTGAAAGTTACTATTGAATCTGCTTCCACCACGTCAGGCAGTGCATTCCAGATCACAACAACTCGCTGTGTAAAAAAAAATGTTTCCTCATGTCGCCTCTGGTTCTTTTGCCAATTACCTTAAATATTGCCCTCTGGTTACTGACCCTTCTGCCACTGGAAACAGTTTCTCATTATTTACTCTATCAAAACCCTTCATGATTTTGAACACATCGCCTCTTAACCTACTCTGCTATAAGGAGAACAATCCCAGCTTCTCCAGTCTCTCCACATAATTGAAGTTCTGCATCCCTGGTACCATTCTAGTAAATCTCTTCTGCACCCTCTCCAAGGCCTTGACATCCTTCCTAAAGTGTGGTGCCCAGAATTGAACACAATATTCCAGCTGAGATCTAACCATAGAAACATAGAAGATAGGAGCAGGAGTAGGCCATTCGGCCCCTCGAGCCTGTTCCGCCATTCGATGAGATCATGGCTGATCATCTAAACTCAGTACCCTGTACCTGCCTTCTCCCCATATCCCTTGATACCTTTAGCTTTAAGAAATATATCTAACTCATCCTTGAATATATTTAATGACTTCGCCTCAACTACCTTCTGTGGTAGAGAATTCCACAGGTTCACCACTCTCTGGGTGAAGAAATTCTTCCTCATTTCTGTCCTAAATGGTTTACCCGTTATCCGTAGATTATGACCCCTGGTTCTGGACTCTCCGACCATCGGGAACATTCTTCCTGCATCTAGTTTGTCCAGACCTGTCAGAATTTTATATGTTTCGATGAGATCCCCTCTCATTCTTCTATACTCCAGTGAGTATAAGCCCAATCGACCCAATCTCTCCTCATATGTCATTCCTGCCATCCCAGGTATCAGCCTTGTGAATCTTCGCTGAACTCCTTCCATGGCAAGAACATCCTTCCTCAGATAAGGCGACCAAGACTGCACACAGTACTCAAGGTGTGGTCTCACCAAGGCCCTGTACAACTGCAGCAGGACATCCCTGTTCCTATACTCAAACCCTTTCGCTATGAAGGCCAACATACCATTTGCCTTCTTCACCGCCTGCTGCACCTGCACGCTTACTTTCAGCGACTGGTGCACAAGGACACCCAGGTCTCGTTGCACTTCCCCTTCTCCCAATCTATTGCCATTCAGATAATAGTCTGCCTTTCTGTTTTTGACACCAAAGTGGATAACCTCGCACTTATCCACGTTATATTGCATCTGCCACGCTTCTGCCCACTCACCCAACCTGTCCAGATCATCCTGGAGTTTCTCGCTATCCTCCTCGCTGCACACACTCCCACCCAGCTTTGTGTCATCTGCAAACTTGGAGATATTACATTTAATTCCCTTATCTAGATCATTAATGTATATTGTGATTTATAAAGGTTTAGCATAACTTTCTTGCTTTTGTACTGTACTCTATACCTCTATTAATAAAGTCAAGGATCCCGTATGCCTTCTCAACTTTACACTCCCTTTAAAATTGTACCATTTAGTTCATATTGCCTCTCTTCATTCTTCCTACCAAAATGAATCACTTCACACTTCTCTGCGTTAAATTGCATCTGCCATGTGTCTGCCCATTTCAGCAGTCTGCCTACGTCCTCCAGGAGTCTGTTACTATCCTCCTCACAGTTTACTACATTTCTGAGTTTTGTGTCACCTGAAAACTTTGAAATTATGCCCTGTATACCCAAGTCCAGGTCATTAATCTACATCAAAAAGAGCAGTGGTCCTAATACCGACCCCTGGAGAACATAAGAAATAGGAGCAGGAATAGGCCACTCGGCCCCTCGAGCTTGCTCCGCCATTCAATAAGATCATGGCTGATCTTGGGCTCAAAGCCACTTCCCTGTCCGTTCCCCATAACCCTTCACTCCCTTATCTTGCAAAAATCTGTCTATCTCCACCTTAAATGTATTTAATGACCCAGCCTCCACGGCTCTCTGGGGCAGAAAATTCCACAGATTTACGACCCTCTGAGAGAAGAAATTCCTCCTCATCTCAGTTCTAAAAGGGTGACCCTTTATTCTGAAACTATGCCCCCGAGTTCTAGATTTCCCCACGAGGGGAAACATCCTCTCTGCATCTACCTTGTCGAGCCCCCTCAGTATCTTATAAGATCACCTCTCATTCTTCTAAATTCCAATGAGTATAGGCCTAACCTGCTCAACCTTTCTTCATAAGTCAACCCCCTCATCTCTGGAATTAACCTAGTGAATCGTCTCTGAACTGCCTCCAATGCAAGTATATCCTTCCTTAAATAAGGAGACCAAAACTGTACACAGTACTCAAGGTGTGTACTCAAGAGAACACCGCTATACACCTCCCTCCAATCTGAAAAACAACTGTTCATCACTACTATCTGCTTTATATCCCTTAGCCAACTTTGTATCCATGCTGCCATTGCCCCTTTAATCCCATGGGTTTTAATTTTGCTAACAGGTCCATTATGTAGTACTTTGTCAAGTGCTTTTTGAAAGTCCATATACACAACATCAACTGGAGTATCCTCATCAACCCTCACCACTGACGTTAGGCTGACTGGCCTGCAGTGGCCGAGTTTATCCCTCTCCCCCTTTTTGAACAGGGGTGTACACTTTTGCAATCCTCCAGTCCTCTGGCACCACCCCCATATCTAAGGAGGCTTGGAAGATTGTGGCCAGCGCATCTGCGATTTCCACCCTTCCTTCCCTCAGCAACCTAGGATTTTTTGTATTCGTTCCTAGGATGTGGGCATCGCTGGCAAGGCCAGCATTTATTGCCCTTGAGAAGGTGGCGGTGAGCCGCCTTCTTGAACTGCTGCAGTCCGTGAGGTGAAGGTGCTCCCATAGTGCTGTTTGGGAGGGAGTTCCAGGATTTTGACCCAGTGACAATGAAGGAACGGCGATATATTTCCAAGTCAGGATGATGTGTGACTTGGAGGGGAACTTGGAGGTGGTGGTATTCCCATGCGCCTGCTGCCCTTGTCCTTCTAGGTGCTAGAGGTCGCGGGTTTGGGAGGTGCTGTGGAAGAAAATGATGCATCCCATGCAGGTGACTTTTCTCCTTTGAGGACTGCCAACCTTTTAAGTACCTCCTCTTTATCTATTTTTATCCTATCCAATGTCGCTACTGTCTCCTCCTTTACTGCTACATTGGCAACATCCTCTTCTCTAGTGAAGACAGGTGCAAAGTGCTCATTTAGTGCTTCAGCCATGCCCTCTGCCGCCACAAGAAGATCTTTTTGTTCCCAAATCGGCCCCAACCTTCCTTTGACTACTCTTTTACTATTTATATGTTTATAAAAGACTTTTGGGTTCCTTTTTATGTTAGCCACTAATCTATTCTCATTCTCTCTTTGCCCCTCTTATTCCCTTTCTTGGATCTCCTCTGTACTTTCTATATTCAGCTTGGTTCTCTACTGTATTATGAAGCTTATATTTGTCATAAGCCTGCTTTTTCTGTCTCATTTTAATCTCTATATCTTTTGTCATCCAGGGAGCTCTAGCTTTGGATGCCCTTCCTTCCCCCTCAGGGGAATGTGTCTACCCTGTACTCTTTGAAGGCCTCCCATTGTTCAATTACTGTTTTCCCTACTAATTTTTGATTCCAATCCACCTGGGATCAGATCTCTTTTCATCTGACTGAAGTTATCCCTCCTCCAGTTAAGTATTTTTACACTTGATTGTTCCTTGTCCTTTTCCATAACTATTCTAAACCTGATATTATGATCACTGTTTCCCAAATGCTCCTTCACTGAAACATGCTCCATTTGCCCTACTTCATTCCCCAGAACTAGATCCAGCACTGCTTCCTTCCTCGTTGGGCTGGAAACACACTGATCAAGAAAGTTCTCTTGTACACATTTGAGGAATACCTCCCCCTCTTTGCCCTTTACACTGTTACTATCCCAGTCTACATTAGGATAATTGAAGTCCCCCATTATCACTACTCTAGTTCTTGCATTTCTCTGTAATTTGCGTGCAAATTTGCTCCTCTATCCCCTTCCCAATATTTGGTGGCCTCTAGTATACACCCAGTAGCGTAATAGCTCCTTTATTGTCCCTTAATTCTAACCAAATAGATTCTGTCTTTGACCCCTCAACTACATCATCCCTCTCCAATGCTGTAATAGTTTAATTGATCAATACTGCTACTGCCCACTCCTTTTTTTCCTTCTCTATCTTTCCTGAATACCTTGTAGCTAGGAATAGTAAGTTCCCAATCCTCCCCTTCGTTGAGCCAGGTCTCTGTTATTGCCACTATATCATAGTCCCATGTGGCGACTTGTGCCTGCAGCTCACCAACCTTAGTTACCATGCTCCGTGCATTTATGCACATGCACTCCAAACCCATCTTAGACTGCCTCGCATTTGCCCAGTCTGATCCCTCCTATTTCTGAACTATTCTTTACTCTAGTGCTATTTGCCTCTCCCAGTCCTCTGTGCACCTTGTTTCTCCTCTCTAATGTTTCATCCTGGTGCCCACCCCCTGCCAAATTAGTTTAAACCCTCCTCTGGTGCAAGATGGGCCGGGATGAGCTGAGAGGCAGCTGTCAGCGTGTTTAGCCTGAGTGGAGTCCGGAGTTTGATAAGTTGCTGAACCTTTACCCACAGACCGAGAGATTCCAGGGATTAACTCCGTGTGTTACAGACACTGGATCAGAGAGTGTGAGCCCAGCAGTGTGCATCGTCCTGAGTGTCAGCTTCAGTACTCTGTTGCCTTGTCAGAAAATCACCCACCCGATCACACAGACCTGAGACACACCCACCCGATCGAGCCCACCCGATCACACACACCTGGGACACACCCACCCGATCACACAGACCTGGGACACACCCACCCAATCGAGCCCACCCGATCACACGCACCTGGGACACACCCACCTGGGACACACCCACCCGATCAAGCCCACCCAATCACACACACCTGGGACACACCCACCCGATCACACACACCTGGGACACACCCACCTGGGACACACCCACCCGATCACACACACCTGGGACACACCCACCCGATCACACAGACCTGGGACACACCCACCCAATCGAGCCCACCCGATCACACGCACCTGGGACACACCCACCCGATCGAGCCCACCCAATCACACACACCTGGGACACACCCACCTGGGACACACAGACCTGGGACACACCCACCCGATCGAGCCCACCTGATCACACACACCTGGGACACACCCACCTGGGGCACACACCCTGGGACACACCCACCCGATCGAGCCCACCCAATCACACCCATCTGGGACACACCCACCGGGCCTGGACTGTATTAAGAGAGTGGAGTGAGGATTAAGTACTGGAGATCTCCAAGGTTTTGCTCTCAGTAATGAGATTAATGAGACAGTTTCTCTGTATCGAGCTAGCCCTGATTTATCTCACTGTCATGCCTGGAGTTTTTGTGTTGCATGTATCTTGACTATTTTAATTTGGAGAGGTTTGCAGTCTGACTCCCCCTATCTGCTTCCACAGGCACTTGGGGCACCGAGCCCAGTTCCACCCCCTCAGGCACGGATTTGACGAATGGTTCGGGGCTCCAAACTGTCACTTCGGGCCGTACAACAACAGGGACAAACCCAACATTCCCGTTTACAACAACTTGGAGATGGTTGGCAGGTAAAGTGCAGATAAAGCGGGGAGTCTGGAAGCGGGAGGGGAGCGGGACCGGGCGCGGGAGTGCGGGACCGGGCGCGGGAGTGCGGGACCGGGCGCGGGAGTGCGGGACCGGGTGCGGGACCGGGCGCGGGTGTGCGGGACCGGGCGCGGGAGTGCGGGCGGGAGGCGGGACTGGGCGCGGGATTGCGGGACTGGGAGCGGGAGTGTGGGTCTGGGCGCGGGAGCGTGGGACTGGACGTGGGACTGGGAGCGGGAGTGTGGGACTGGGAGCGGGAGTGTGGGACTGGGAGCGGGAGTGTGAGACTGGACGCGGGAGTGTGGGACTGGGCGCGGGATTGTGGGACTGGGCGCGGGAGTGTGGGACTGGGCGCGGGAGTGTGGGACTGGGCGCGGGAGTGTGAGACTGGGCGCGGGAGTGTGGGACTGGGAGCGGGAGTGTGGGACGGAGGGGGAGTGGGACTGGGAGGGTTAGTGGGACTGGGAGTGGGAATGTGTTCTCTGACAAAGTGTGGGAGGGAACGCTCACGATTACTGCGCGCTTTTTAATCAGCAGTAGAATCATCTTGACTGGGGCAAGTTTAGTGAGCAGGTGGTGGAGGAGTTTTGACTCCACAGCGTGCATCTTTCTTTCCAAGCAGGTTCCCGCCTGGAAGCCCCAGCTCTCTCTGTATTCAGCCTGGTTTTCGAAAGATAAACCTCATCTTTCTGTTTTATTTGAACCTCTATTTCCTTTGTCATCCAGGGAGCTCGAGCTTTGGACAACCCATCTTTCCCCCTCGTGGGAATATGCTTGGTTTGTACCCGAAGTATCTCCGCCTTGAAGGCCTGCCATTGCTCATTTACTGTTTACCTGGCCAATCTTTGTTTCCATTCCACCAGTGCTTGATCCCTTCTCAAATCACTGAAAGTAACATAGATAATCCACTTTTATAAATTAGGGTGGTGAGCAATGTTCCCTGTTACTTTTTTTTGGGTGCGCGGCCCATTCACAGTTTCACACATGCGCAAAACTTAACATTGAAAAGGCTGGAATAAAAACAGAAAATGCTGGAAATACTCAGCAGGTCAGGCAGCATCTGTGGAGAGAGAAACAGAGTTAACGTTTCAGGTCGATGACCCTTTGTCAGAACTGTTACCGCAGAGAGCTGCACAGCCGTGCAGCTTATAGGGAACGTTGGTGGTGGGCCACAACTTTGATTTTTTCCCCCCTTCTCTACCCCATCCCCTCCATCCCCTCCTCTCCTCTTCCCTCCATAAGAACATGAGAAATAGGAGCAGGAGGAGGCCATTTGGCCCTTCATGCCTGCTCCGCCATTCAATAAGATCATGGCTGATCCTCTACCTCATCTCCACTTTCCTGCACTATCCCTATATCCCTTGATTCCCTTAATATCCAAAAATCTATCTTGAATATACTCAATGACTGAGCCTCCACAGCCCTCTGCGGTAGAGAATTCCAAAGATTCACCACCCTCTGAGAGAAGAAATTTCTCTTCATCTCAGTCCTAAATGGCCGACCCCTTGTTCTGAGACTATGACTCCTGGTTCTAGACTCCCCAGCCAGGGGTAACATCCTCCTTGCATCTACCCTGTCAAGCCCTATAAGAATTTTGTATGTTTCAATGAGATCACCTCTCATTCTTCTAAACTCTAGAGAATATAGGCCTAGTCTACTCAATCTCTCCTCAGAGGACAATCCCCCCATCCCAGGAATCAGTCTGGTGAACCTTCGTTGCACCTTCGTTCCCTCTATGGCAAGTATATCCTTCCTTAGGTAAGGAGACCAAAACTGTACACAATACTCCAGGTGTGGTCTCACCTGGGCCCTATATAATTGCAGTAAGACGTCTTTACTCTTATACTCAAATCCTCTTGTAATAAAGGCCAACATACCATTTGCTTTCCTAATTGCTTGCTGTACCTGCATGTTAACTTTCAGTGATCCAGGACAAAGCAGCCCGCTTGATTGGCACCCCATCCACCACCTTAAACATTCACTCCCTCCACCACTGGCGTACCGTGGCTGCAGTGTGTACCATCTACAAGATGCACTGCAGCAACGCGCCAAGGCTTCTTCGGCAGCACCTCCCAAACCTGCAACCTCTTCCACCTAGAAGGACAAGGGCAGCAGGCGCATGGGAACACCACCACCTCCAAGTTACCCTCCAAGTCACACACCATCCTGACTTAGAAGTATATCGCTGATCCTTCATTGTTGCTGGGTCAAAATCCTGGAACTCCCTCCCTAACAGCACTGGTTCAAGAAGACGGCTCACCACCACCTTCTCAAGGGCAATTAGAGATGGGCAATAAATGCTGGCCTTGCCAGTAACGCCCACATCCCATAAAACGAATTTTTAAAAAACCACCCAGGTCCCTCTGAACACCAATATTTCTCAATCTCTCACCATTTAAAAAATACTCTGCTTTTCTATTTTTCCTGCCAAAGTGGATAACTTCACATTTCTCCACATTATATTCCATTTGCCATGTTCTTGCCCACTCACTTAGCCTGTCTACATCCCCTTGAAGCCTCCTTGCATCCTCCTCACAACTTACATTCCCACCCAGCTTTGTATCATCAGCAAACCTGGATATATTACATTTGGTCCCCTCATCCAAATCATTGATGTAGATTGTGAATAGCTGAGGCCCAAGCACTGATCCTTGCGGTACCCCACTAGTTACAGCCTGCCAACCCGAAAATGACCCGTTTATTCCACTCTCTGTTTTCTGTCCATTAACCAATCCTCAATCCATGCTAGTATATTACCCCCAATCCCTTGAGCCCTAATTTTGTTTAATAACCTCTTGTGTGGCACCTTATTGAATGCCTTCTGAAAATCCAAATACACCACATCCATTGGTTCCCCCTTATCTATTCTGCTAGTTACAACCTCAAAAAACTCTAACAGATTCGTCAAACACGATTTACCTTTCATAAATCCGTGTTGACTCTGCCCAATCCTATTATTATTTTCTAAGTGCCCTGTTACTACGTCCTTAATAATAGATTCTAGTATTTTTTTTTATTCGCTTACGGGATCTGGGCATCGCTGGCAAGGCCAGCGTTTATTGCCCATCCCTAGTTGCCCTTGAGAAGGTGGTGGTGAGCCGCCTTCTTGAATCGCTGCAGTCCGTGTGGTGAAGGTGCTCCCACGGTGCTGTTAGGTAGGGAGTTCCAGGATTTTGTCCCAGCAACGATGAAGGATCAGCGATATACTTCTAAGTCAGGATGGTGTGTGACTTGGAGGGGAACTTGGAGGTGGTGGTGTTCCCATGCGCCTGCTGCCCTTGTCCTTCTAGGTGGAAGAGGTCTCGGGTTTGGGAGGTGCTGCCGAAGAAGCCTTGACAAGTTGCTGCAGTGCATCTTGTAGATGGTACACACTGCAGCCACGGTACACCGGTGGTGGAGGGAGTGAATGTTTAAGGTGGTGGATGGGGTGCCAGTCAAGTGGGCTGCTTTGTCCTGTATGGTGTCGAGCTTTTTGAGTGTTGTTGGAGCTGCTCTCATCCAGGCAAGTGGAGAGTATTCCATCATACTCCTGACTTGTGCCTTGCAGATGGTGGAAAGGCTTTGGGGAGTTAGGAGGTGAGACACTCGCCGCAGAATACCTAGCCTCTGACCTGCTCTTGTTGCCACAGTATTTATGTGGCTGGTCCAGTTAAGCTTCTGGTTAATGGTGACCCCCAGGATGTTGATAGTGGGGGATTCGGCGATGGTAATGCCATGAATGTCAAGGGGAGGTGGTTAGACTCTCGATTGTTGGAGATAGTCATTGCCTGGCACTTCTGTGGCGCGAATGTTACCTGCCACTTATCAGCCCAAGCCTGAACATCGTCCAGGTCTTGTTGCATGCGGGCATGGACTGCTTCATTATCTGAGGAGTGGTGAATGGCGCTGAACACTGTGCAGTCATCAGCGAACATCCCCATTTCTGACCTTATGATGGAGGGAAGGTCATTGATGAAGCAGCTGAAGATGGTTGGGCCTAGGACACTGCCCTGAGGAACTCCTGCAGCGATGTCCTGGGGCTGTGATGATTGACCTTCAACCACCACAACCATCTTCCTTTGTGCTCAGTATGACTCCAGCCAGTGGAGCGTTTTCCCCCTGATTCCCATTGACTTCAGTTTTACTAGGGCTCCTTGATGCCAGACTTGGTCAAATGCTGCCTTGATGTCCAGGGCAGTCACTCTCATCTCACCTCTGGAATTCAGCTCCTTTGTCCATGTTTGGACCAAGGCTGTAATGAGGTCGGGAGCTGAATGCTCTTGGCGGAACCCAAACTGGGCATCAGTGAGCAGGTTATTGGTGAGTAAGTGCCACTTGATAGCACTGTCGATGGCACCTTCCATCACTTTGCTGATGATTGAGAGTAGACTGATGGGGCGGTAATTGGCCGCGTTGGATTTGTCCTGCTTTTTGTGGACAGGACATACCTGGGCAGTTTTCCACATTGTTGGGTAGATGCCAGTGTTGTAGCTGTACTGGAAGAGCTTGGCGAGAGGCACGGCTAGTTCTGGAGCACGATAGCCGGGATGTTGTCGGGGTCCATAGCCTTTGCTGTATCCACTGCGCTCAGCTGTTTCTTGATATCACGTGGAGTCAATCGAATTGGCTGAAGACTGGCTTCTGTGATGGCGGGGACCTCGGGAGTAGGCCGATATGGATCATCCACTCGGCACTTCTGGCTGAAGTTGGTTGCAAACGCTTCAGCCTTGTCTTTTGCACTCACGTGCTGGGCTCCACCATCATTGAGGATGGGGATATTCTTGGAGCCTTCTCCTCCCATTAGTTATTTAATGGTCCACCACCATTCACGACTGGATGTGGCAGGACTGCAGAGCTTTGATCTGATCCGTTGATTGTGGGATCGCTTAGCCCTGTCTATAGCATGCTGCTTCCGCTTTTTAGCATGCATGTAGTCCTGTGTTGCAGCTTCCCCAGGTTGGCACCTCATTTTTAGGTACGCCTGGTGCTGCTCCTGGCATGCTCTTCTACACTCCTTGTTGAACCAAGGTTGGTCCCCTGGCTTGGTGGTAATGGTGCTACTGATGCCAGTCTAACTGGTCTGTAGTTCCCCATTTTCTCTCTCCCTCTCTTAAATAGTGGGGTTACATTTGCTACCTTCCAATCCATGTGAACCGTTCTAGAATCTATGGAATTTTGGAAAATGACAACCAATGCATCCACTATCTCTATAGCCACCTCTTTCAAAACCCTAAGATGTAGGCCATCAGGTCCAGGGGATTTATCGGCTTTCAGTCCCATTAATTTCTCCAGTACTATTTTTTTACTAATACTAATTTCTTTCAGTTCCTCATTCTCGCTAGACCGTTGGTTCTCCACTATTTCCGGGAAGTTTTTGTGTCTTCCGTGAAGACAGACTCCATGGGGGCGATTTTGCCAGCCCTGGGGAGGCAGGTCTGCCGGGAAAATGGCAGAATCTGGGGGCGGGTACCCACCCCGCCCCAACCCGCTTCCGTGCCATCTTCTCAGGAGGCGGGTACCCAACCCACGCCGCGCTGGGTCCCGTCTCCTGGAGGCGGGAAGGGGATTACAGTCACTTAACTGCCTTTTAACAGGTAGTTAACAGGCAGTTAAGAGGATTATCCCCATTTTTCCATCAGAGGTGTAGGCTTCCCGACGTCTGGAAACCCCGCCAGGGTCAGCAAGGCGAGCAGTGGGTCGGAGGGGTCCAAAAGTGCGCTGTGGAGGTGAGTGATGGGTGCAAGTGTGGAGAGGTAAGTATGTGAGGTGAGTGAAAAGTGATAGAAAAAGTTTACTTACCATTGTTTCTTCCTGCAGGCTTCAATCGTCGGGGATCCGGAGACTCCCGCATCTCAATGGCAGAGATGACAGAATGGCTGCTGCATTTTCCGATGCAACAGCCTTCTGCTTTCTGCTCAGAAAAGAGGTTTGGTGAGCATTGAGTACAAGAACTCACCAAACAAATTTATCTGTCAAAAAGTTTTAATGTAGTTTCCCAATCTATCTTAGCCAACTTGCCCCTCATACCTACGTAGTTTGCTTTGTTTAGATTTAAAACCCTAGTTTTGGATTTAACGAAATCACTTTCAAACTCAATATAAAATTCTATCATATTATAGTCACTCTTCCCTAAAGGCCCCTTTACTACAAGGTTATTAATTAACCCTTTCTCGTTGCACAATACTAGATCCATCCCCTCCTCTGCTCTCCCCACCTCTCCCTTCCTTTCCCACTCCCCTCACTCACCTCCCCTCAGTCCCACACCAGCCGGTGCAATCCTGCTCTATGGGGTTCTCAGTCTGAGGCAGTATATATTCAGGCAATGCGCACTGTATAAAATTCAATGCAGAAAGTAGCTGAGTGTCTGTGATTCTCACACAGGTATTACGAAGAGTTTGAGATTGATTTAAAAACGGGAGAGTCCAACCTCACTCAGATCTACTTACAGGTAACAGCGATGTTTCCATGATTACTAATGACCCACAAAGGATCCTGTTTGTAAAACAAGTGGGGACAGGGAGCGAGGATGGGATCCTTTGCCGAGCTGCCTAACCTGCTCACTGAGCTGCCGAATTCGGTCGCTGAGCTGCTGAAACCGGTGCTGCCGAACCCGGTGACTGAGGTGCCGACCCGGTGACTGAGGTGCCGAACCCGGTGACTGAGGTGCCGAACCCGGTGACTGAGGTGCCGAACCCGGTGACTGAGGTGCCGAACCCGGTGACTGAGGTGCCGAACCCGGTGACTGAGGTGCCGAACCCGGTGACTGAGGTGCCGAACCCGGTGACTGAGGTGCCGAACCCGGTGACTGAGGTGCCGAACCCGGTGACTGAGGTGCCGAACCCGGTGACTGAGGTGCCGAACCCGGTGACTGAGGTGCCGACCCGGTGACTGAGGTGCCGACCGGTGACTGAGGTGCCGAACCCGGTGACTGAGGTGCCGAACCCGGTGACTGAGGTGCCGAACCCGGTGACTGAGGTGCCGAACCCGGTGACTGAGGTGCCGACCCGGTGACTGAGGTGCCGACCCGGTGACTGAGGTGCCGAACCCGGTGACTGAGGTGCCGACCCGGTGACTGAGGTGCCGACCCGGTGACTGAGGTGCCGACCCGGTGACTGTGGTGCCGACCCGGTGACTGAGGTGCCGAACCCGGTGACGCTGGGTTCTCTGAGGGAGTTTTGTGACCAGGACTCTCCTGTACCTGCTCCTAGCCAGGGTGTGGTTGACGGCAGCTCAGGTTCTCGACACACCCAGCCTTGGGGGGCTGTGTCACCACAGCAGGGATGCGGGGGGCTGTGGGGAACGGTGCGGGGAGGAGGGGTCTGTGGGTCACAGTGCGGGGAGGAGAGGGGCTGTGGGGAACAGGGTTGGGGTAGGGGGGCTGTAGGAGGAGCGGGGACCGAGCATTCAGGACATTAGATCAGTTGGCAGCCCTAGTCAGAGGGCCAGATATCGAGTGGTGAATTCCGACCCCCCCCTCACCCCCATTCGGAACGTAGGACTAGGAGGAAGCCATTCAACTCCTCGAGCCTGTTTCGCCATTCACTTAGATTATATCTGATCTGTATCTTAACTCCATTAGCCTGTGGTCTGTTGGTGCAGCCTGCATCCTGTATACTGGCTGCTCCCTGATTGACCTTAAAGCCTTGAGTTTATTCCCTTCGATCATCATGTTATTTAGTGAGATAACCAGGCGGGTTTCATAGAATCATAGAATGGTTACAGCACGGAAGAAGGCCATTTGGCCCGTCGAGCCCATGCCGGCTCTCTGCAAGAGCACTTCAGCTAGTCCCACTCCCCCGCCCTTTCCCCGTAGCCCTGCAGATTTCTTTCCTTCAGATACTTATCCAACTCCCTTTTCAAAGCCGTGATTAAATCTGTCTCCACCACCCTTTCAGGCAGTGCATTCCAGATCTTAATCACTCGCTGCGTAAAAAAGTTTTTCCTCATGTCGTCTTTGGTTCTTTTGCCAATCACCTTAAATCTGTGTCCTCTGGTTCTCGACCCTTCTGCCAATGGGAACAGTTTCCCTCTATCTACTCTGTCCAGACCCCATATGATTTTGAACACCTTTCTCTCAAATCTCCTCTCAATCTTCTCTGCTCCAAGGAGAACAACCCAGCTTCTCCAGTCTATCAACGTAACTGAAGTCCCACATTCCTGGAATCATTCTCGTAAATCTTTTCTGCACCTTCTCTAAGGCCTTCACATCCTTCCTTAAGTGCGGTGCCCAGAATTGGACACAATACTCCAGTTGGGGCCGAACCAGTGTTTTATAAAGGTTCATCATAATTTCCACGCTTTTGTACTCTATACACCTCTATTTATGAAGCCCAAGATCCCATAAGCCTTTTTAACTGCTTTCTCAACCTGCGCTGCCACCTTCAACGATTTGTGCACACATACCCCCAGGCCTCTTTGTTTGTGCACCCTCTTCAGAATTGTACCATTTAGTTTATACGTCCTCTCATTCTTTCTACCAAAATGTATCACTTCACACTTTTCTGCGTTAAATTTCATCTGCCACGTGTCCACCCATTTCACCAGCTTGTCTATGTCTTCCTGAAGTCTATCACTCTGCTCTTCACTGTTCACTATACTTCCAAGTTTTGTGTCATCTGCAAATTTTGAAATTATGCCCTGTACACCCACGTCCAAGTCATTAATATATATCAAGAAAAGCAGTGGTCCTAGAACCGACCCCTGGGGAACACCACTGTATACCTTCCTCTAGTCCGAAAGCAACCGTTCACCACTACTCTCGGTTTCCTGTCACTTAGCCAATTCCGTATCCATGCTGCCACTGACCATTTTACTCCATGGGCTTCAACTTTACTGGCAAGCCTATTATGTGGCACTTAGTTGAACACCTTTTGGAAATCCATGTACACCACATCAACTGCATTACCCTCATCAACCCTATCTGTTACCTCATCAAAGAACTCAATCAAGTTAGTTAAACACGATTTGCCTTTAATAAATCTGTGCTGGCTTTCTTTAATTAATCCACACTTGTCCAAGTGAATGTTCATTTTGTCCCTGATTACTGTTTGTAAAAGTTTCCCCACTACCGAGGTCAAACTGACTGGCCTGCTGGGTTTATTTTTACACCCTTTTTTGAACAATGGTGTAACATTTGCAATTCTCCAGTCCTCTGGCACCACCCCCGTATTTAAGGAGGATTGGAAGATTAAGGCCAGTACCTCCGCGATTTCCTCCCTCAGTTCCCTCAGCATTCCTAGGATGCATCCCATTCGCTCCTGGTGATTTATCTACTTTAAGTACAGACAGCCTTTCTAATACCTCTTTATCAATTTTTATCCTATCAAGTATCTCCACTACCTCCTCCTTCACTATGTCTATGGCAGCATCCTCTTCCTTGGTGAAGACAGATGCAAAGTACTCGTTTAGTACCTTAGCCATACCCTCTGCCTCCATGCATAGGTCTCCTTTTTGGTCCCGAATCGGCCCCACCCCTTCTCTTACTACCCTTTTACTATTTATATGCCTATAGAAGACTTTTGGATTACCTTTTATGTTGGCTGCCATTCTATTCTCATACCCTCTCTTTGCCCCTCTTATTTTCTTTTTCAATTCTCCTCTGACCTTTCTGTATATAGCCTGATTCTCAGATGTATTTGCAACCTGACATCTGTCATACGCGCTCTTTTTCTGCTTCATCATATTCTCTAACTCTTTTGTCATCCAGGGAGCCCTGACTTTAGTTGCCCTGCCTTTTCCCCCTAGTGGGAATGTACCTCAACTGTACCTGAACTATTTCCTCTTTAAAGGCAGCCCATTGTTCCATTATACTTTTGCCTGCCAATCTTTGATTCCAGTTTACCCGGGCCAGATCAATTCTCATCCCACTGAAATTGGTCTTCCCCCAGTTAAACATTTTTACTCTAGATTGCTCCCTGTCCTTTTCCATAGCTAATCTAAACCTTATGATACTATGATCACTGTTCCTTAACTGTTCACCTACTGACACTTGCTCCACTTGACCCACCTCATTCCCCAGAACCAGATCCAGCAATGCCTCTGCCCTCGTCGGGCCGCAAACATACTGATCAGGAAAGTTCTCCTGAACACACTTCAAAAATTCTTCCCCTTCTCTGCCCTTAACACTATTACGATCCCAGTCTATATTAGGATAGTTGAAGTCCTCCATTATTACTACTCTATAGTTTAATTTCTGTTCTTTCTTTTACCCTCTTTATTTCTTGGTTTCAAACTGCTGGTCGGTTTTGGCCGGAGTGAGAAGAGGGGGAGACGTTTTATGTTGACTCCTGTCCTCACTGGTGATGTGACTGAAGGAGCGACTCACACTGACACAGAATCTGCTCACACCATCCAAACACCTCACTAGCACATCATACGCTGAATTACTTTGTGATGCAGTGACTGTTGTGCTGAGGGCAGGCAGGAGTCTCGGTCCAGTGTGAGGGTCAGTCCCTGCTGGCAGGAGTCTCGGTCCAGTGTGAGGGTCAGTCCCTGCTGGCAGGAGTCTCGGTCCAGTGTGAGGGTCAGTCCCTGCTGGCAGGAGTCTCGGTCCAGTGTGAGGGTCAGTCCCTGCTGGCAAGAGTCTCGGTCCAGTGTGAGGGTCAGTCCCTGCTGGCAGGAGGCTCGGTCCAGTGTGAGGGTCAGTCCCTGCTGGCAGGAGGCTCGGTCCAGTGTGAGGGTCAGTCCCTGCTGGCAGGAGTCTCGGTCCAGTGTGAGGGTCAGTCCCTGCAGTCAGGAGTCTCGGTCCAGTGTGAGGGTCAGTCCCTGCTGGCAGGAGTCTCGGTCCAGTGTGAGGGTCAGTCCCTGCAGGCAGGAGTCTCGGTCCAGTGTGAGGGTCAGTCCCTGCTGGCTGTAGGCAGGGTCTGGTGCAGGTGTGTCTCGGTCCAGTCAGTTTTCTAATGATGTCTCTTGGTGCCATAGGAAGCGCTCGGGTTTATCGGGCGACAGGCTGTGAGAAAGCAGAACTTCTTCCTTTATTGGGCTGTTGATGCAACTCACGCTCCAGTCTATGCATCGAGAACTTTCCTGGGAACAAGTCAGAGAGGCTTGTAAGTACTGGTCAGTGCGTTCTATTCTAAACCATGGGAATGCTAAGCTACAGGAATATTGTGGTTAGACGGTCAGTGTGAGACCCCAGGGGCCATTCGGAGCCGTGAGCTTTCTGTGTGATCCAATACCTGTGCCAGATTTGCAGCAAGCTGGAGAGTAGACCTGTCACTCGATGCTAGGATGCTTCCCACTTGACGCAGATATCCCTGCAGGCTAGTGCAGGTTGGTACGAGCTGGACACACAGTGAACTTTTAGCCGTGCTCTGTACTGGTCAGGTGTGTGGTTGTAGCTGGTTAAACCCCAGCAGCACCCCCCCCACGTATACTTTGGGGGTCTGTACGCCTTAGCTCAGACAGCCGCACCTAAACTCCCTGGACTTGGGGAAGTGAGGTGAGAGTGCGGAGAGAGAGTGCAGTTTTCACAGGAACTGTAACCGTGTGGATTTCTCAGTGGTGTGGTTTGGAGTTGGGGGTTTCATCGTTTACCAGGCACCCGACTGACCAATAAACAACAATCCAGCCTAATCTGCTGCCAATGTGAGCTGTGAAATGGATGCTGTTGGCTGCAGACTTTGTTTAGATTGTAACGTTGTGTTTGGACCATTTCCAGGTACGGGGATGCAGTGCGTGAGATAGATGACAGCATTGGGAAAATCCTAAAGGAGCTCCACACGCAGGGCGTCGCTAACAACACATTTGTGTTTTTCACGTCAGATAATGGAGCCGCAATGATCTCAGCCCCTAACCAAGGTGGGTTCACCTGGTGACAGGTAGGCAGCACAGGTATAGGCAGCACAGGTGACACATTGAATGGGGCGTCTCTCCCTCTCCCCGTATGTGTTATGAATTCAGGTTTGCTGCAGATAACTTAGAATCATAGAATGATACAGCACAGAAGGAAGCCATTCGGCTTGTCGTACCTGCGCCGGCTCTTTGGGAGAGCTATCCAGTTAATTCCACTCCCCCACTCTTTCCCCATAGCTCTGCAAATTTTTCCGCTTCAAGTATTTATCCCACATTACAACAGTGACTACACTCCAAAAGTACTTCATTGGCTGTAAAGCGCTTTGAGACGTCCGGTGGTCGTGAAAGGCGCTATATAAATGCAAGTCTTTCTTTCAGTTCCCTTATGAAAGTTATTATTGAATCTGCTTCCACCATCCTTTCAGGCAGCGCATTTCAGATCTCCTCATCTCCCCTCTGGTTCTTTTGCCAATTATCTTATATCCGTGTCCTCTGGTTACTGACTTCCTGGGTTCAGAGGCATCATTCACTCTCAGAGGATTGGGAAATTTTTAGAAACCAGCAAAGGACGACTAAAAAAATAATAAAGAGGGAGAAGATAGATTATGAAAGTAAACTAACAAAAAATATAAAAGCAGACAGTAAGAGCTTCTACAGGTATATAAAAGGGAAGAGAGTAGCTAAAGTAAACGTTGGTCCATTAGAGGATGGGACTGGGGAATTAATAATGGGAAACAGGGAAATGGCAGAGACTTTGAACAAATATTTTGTATCGGTCTTAACGGTAGAAGACACTAAAAGCATCCCAATAATAATTGATAATCCAGGGGCTATAGGGAGGGAGGAACTTAAAACAATGACTATCACTAGAGAAAAAGTACTAGGCAAACTAATGGGACTAAAGGCTGACAAGTCCCCTGGACCTGATGGCCTGCATCCTAGGGTCTTAAAAGAAGTGGCTGCAGAGATAGTGGATGCGTTGGTTGTAATCTACCAAAATTCCCTGGATTCTGGAGAGGTCCCAGTGGATTGGAAAACCGCAAATGTAACGCCCCTATTCAAGAAAGGAGGGAGGCAAAAAGCAGGAAACTATAGGCCAGTTAGCCTAACATCTGTCATTGGGAAAATGCTGGAATCCATTATTAAGGAAGTAATAGCAGGATATTTAGGAAATCATAATACAATCAAGCAGAGTCAACATGGTTTTATGAAAGGGAAATCGTGTTTGACAAATTTACTAGAGTTCTTTGAGGATGTAACAAGCAGGGTGGATAAAGGGGAAGCAGTAGATGTAGTGTATTTGGATTTCCAGAAGGCATTCAATAATAGAGTCATAGATTTATACAGCACAGAAAGAGGCCCTTCGGCCCATCGTGTCCGCGCCGGCCATCAAGCCCTGTCTATTTTAATCCCATTTTCCAGCACTTGCTCCGTAGCCTTGTATGCTATGGCGTTTCAAGTGCTCATCTAAATGCTTCTTGAATGTTGTGAGGGTTCCTGCCTCTACCACCCTTTCAGGCAGTGAGTTCCAGATTCCAACCACCCTCTGGGTGAAAAAGTTTTTCCTCAAATCCCCTCTAAACCTCCTGCCCCTTACTTTGAAACTATGCCCCCTGGTTACTGACCCCTCTACTAAGGGGAAAAGTTCCTTTCTATCTATCCTATCTATGCCCCTCATAATTTTGTACACCTCAATCAGGTCCCCCCTCAGCCTTCTCTGCTCTAAGGAAAACAACCCCAGCCTGTCCAGTCTCTCTTCATAGCTGCAGCCCAGGTAACATCCTGGTGAATCTCCTCTGCACCCTCTCCAATGCAATCACATCCTTTCTATAGTGTGGCGACCAGAACTGCACACTGTATTCCAGCTGTGGCCTAACTAGCGTTTTGTACAGCTCCATTATAACCTCCCTGCTCTTATATTCTATGCCTTGGCTAATGAAGGCAAGTATCCCATATGCCTTTTTAACCACCTTATCTACCTGTCCTGCTGCCTTCAGGGATCTATGTACATGCACGCCAAGGTCCCTCTGATCCTCTGTCCTTCCTAGGGTCCTACCATTCATTGTGTATTCCCTTGCCTTGTTAGTCCTCCCAAAATGCATCACCTCACACTTTTCAGGGTTAAATTCCATTTGCCACTGTTCTGCCCATCTGACCAACCCGTCTATATCGTCCTGTAGCCTGAGGCTTCCCTCCTCGCTATTTACCACCCCACCAATTTTCGTGTCATCTGCGAACTTACTGATCATACCTCCTACATTCATATCTAAATCATTAATGTACACTACAAACAGCAAAGGACCCAGCACCAATCCCTGCGGTACACCACTGGACACAGGCTTCCAGTCATAAAAACAACCTTTGACCATCACCCTCTGCCTCCTGCCACTAAGCCAATTTTGGATCCAATGTGCCAAGTTGCCCTGGATCCCATGGGCTCTTACCTTCTTGACCAGTCTCCCATGCGGGACTTTGTCAAAAGCCTTACTGAAGTCCATGTAGACCACATCAACTGCACTACCATTATCCTCACACCTAGTCACCACGTCAAAAAATTCAATCAAATTAGTCAGACATGATCTCCCCTTGACAAAGCCATGCTGACTATCCTTGATTAATCCTTGCCTCTCCAAGTGGAGACTAATTCTGACCCTCAGAATTTTTTCCAATAATTTCCCTACCACTGATGTTAGGCTCACTGGCCTGTAATTCCCTGGTTTATCCCTACTACCCATCTTGAATAATGGTACCACGTTAGTTGTTCTCCAGTCCTCTGGCACCTCCCCTGTGGCTAGAGAGGATCTGAAAATTTGTGTCAGAGCCCCTGCAATCTCCTCCCTTGCCTCACACAGCAGCCTGGGATACATCTCGTTTGGGCCTGGGGATTTATCCACTTTTAAGCCTGCTAAAACCGCTAGTACCTCCTCCCTCTCAATACTAATTTGTTCAAGTATATCACAATCCCCCTGCCTGATTTCTATGCCTACATCGTCCTTCTCCATAGTGAACACAGATGCAAAATATTCATTTAAAACCCCACCTACATCTTCTGGCTCTACACACAGATTGCCACTTTGGTCCCGAATGGGCGCTACTCTTTCCCTAGTTATCCTCTTGCCCTTAATATACTTATAAAACACCTTGGGATTTTCCTTTATTTTGCCCGCCAGTGTTTTTTCATGCCCCCTCTTCGCTCACCTAATTTCTTTTTTAAGTACCCCCCCTGCACTTTCTATACTCCTCTAGGGCTTCCACTGTTTTTAGTCCTTTGTATCTGCCAAAAGCCTCCCTTTTTTTCCTAATCCATTCTTGTATATCCCTTGACATCCAGGGTTCCCTGGGTTTGTTGGTCCCACCCTTGACCTTTACGGGAACATTTTGGCGTTGTACTCTCTCTGTTTCCTTTCTGAAAGACTCCCACTGCTCTGATGTGGATTTTCCTACAAGTAGCTGATCCCAGTCCACTTTGGCCAGATCCTGCCTTATCATATTAAAATCGGCCTTCCCCCAATTTAGAACCTTTATTTCCGGTCCATCTTTGTCCTTTTCCATGACTACCTTAAATCTCACCAAATTATGGTCACTGTCACCAAAATGCTCTCCTACTGACACTTCTACCACTTGCCCGGCTACATTCCCTAGAATTAGGTCCAGTACCGCCCCCTCTCTTGTAGGACTTTCTACATGCTGGCTCAAAAAGCTCTCCTGGATGCACTTTAAGAATTCCGCACCCTCTAAGCCTTTCACACTCTGACTATCCCAGTTAATATTGGGGAAGTTGAAATCCCCTACTATTATTACCCTATTATTTCCGGTTCAGGTGCAACCCGTCCGACTTGTACAGGTCCCACCTTCCCCAGAAGCAGATCCAGTGATCCAGGAAACTAAAGCCCTCCCTCCTGCACCAACTCTTTAGCCACACATTCATCTGCTCTATCCTCCTATTCCTATACTCACTAGCACGTGGCAACTGGAGTAATCCAGAGATTACAACCTTTGAGGTCCTGCTTTTTAATCTGCTATCTAGCTCCCTAAATTCTTGTTGCAGGACCTCATCCCTCTTTCTACCCATGTCGTTGGTACCAATGTGAACCACGACCTCTGACTGTTCGCCCTCCCCCTTCAGAATGCCCTGCAGCCGTTCAGTGACATCCTTGACCCTGGCACCAGGGAGGCAACATGCCATCCTGGAGTCACGTCTGCGGCCACAGAAACGTCTATCTGTTCCCCTTACGATAGAATCCCCTATCATTATTGCTCTCCCACTCTTTTTCCTCCCCTCCTGTGCAGCTGAGCCACTCGTAGTGCCACGGACTTGGCTCTTGCTGCATTCCCCTGAGAAACCATCTCCCCCATCAGTATCCAAAACGGAAAATCTGTCGTAGAGGGAGATGGACCCAGGGGACTCCTGCACTACCTTCCTAGTTCTTTTACTCTGTCTGGCAGTCACCCATTTCCTGTCTGCCTGTGCACTCTTTACCTGTGGTGTGACCACATCGTTAAACGTGCTATCCACGAAGATCTCAGCTTCGCGGATGCTCCACAGTGACTCCAGCCGCAGCTCCAGCTCCGAAATGCAGATTTCGAGTAGCTGCAGCTGGAGACACTTCCTGCACATGTGTTCGCCCTGGACACCTAAAGTGTCCCTGACTTCCCACATAGCACAGGAGGAGCACTCCACGCAGCCGAGCTGCCCTGCCATGTCCTACCCTTAATTTACTCCCTTTATTTCCTTTAAATTAAAGAATATTAAATACACTAGGGACCTTACTTCCCTTTAAACACTACTTACTCTAAACTAGAGACCTTACTTTGACTTTAACGACTGGACTATAGAAATACTCACCAGGTCCTACTTACCAATCAGCTGCTTCCCTGGTTGTGACGTCACTTTAGCTGTTTCGCAGTTGTTGTTTGACTGCTCCCGCTCTCGGACTCTTTCCTTGGTGTAAAGTAAGAACCAATTCCTACAAGGTTAAAAGTTAGGAAAAACAAAGGCGAAGCAAGGGAGCTCCTCTTTCCACTCCTCACCTAACTCCCTGACTCACCCAACTCGCAGCACTCTGTTTGAACTGCACTTTGGTAGGAAAAATAAAAAAGCAAATTATTATTTAAATGGAGAGAGACTACATAATGCTGCGGTACAGAGGGATCTGGGGGTCCTTGTACATGAAACACAAAAAGTTAGCATGCAGGTGCAGCAAGTAATTAGAAAGGCAAATGGAATGTTGGCCTTTATTGCAAGGGGGATGGAGTATAAAAGTAGGGAAATCTTGCTACAACTATACAGGGCGCTGGTGAGACTACACCTGGAGTACTGCGTGTAGTTTCGATCTCCTTATTTAAGAAGGGATATACTTGCATTGGAGGCAGTTCAGAGAAGGTTCACTAGGTTAATTCCTGAGATGAAGGGGTTGTCTTATGAAGAAAGGTTGGGCCTATACTCATTGGAGTTTAGAAGAATGAGAGATGATCTTATTGAAACATATAAGATTCTGAGGGGGCTTGACAGGGTAGATGCTGAGAGGATGTTTCCCCTCGTGGGGGAATCTAGAACTAGGGGGCACAGTTTCAGGATAAGGGGTCGCCCATTTAAAACGGAGATGAGGAGGAATTTCTTCTCTCAGAGGGTCATGAATCTTTGGAATTCTCTACCCCAGAGAGCTGTGAAGGCAGAGTCATTGAATATATTCAAGGTGGAGATAGACAGATATTTGAGCTACAGGGGAGTCAAGGGTTATGGGGAGCGGGCAGGGAAGTGAAGTTGAGGCCAAGATCAGATCAGCGATGATCTTATTGAATGGCGGGGCAGGCTCGAGGGGCCAAATGGCCTACTCCTGCTCCTATTTAAGAAGTTTCTCCAGAATTCCATATTGGATTTATTAATGACTGTAAGAGCGGCAGATTTCCTTCCCTGAAGGACATTAGTGAACCAGACGGGTTTTTACGACAATCCGGTAGTTTCAGTGTCACCATAGAATGGTTACAGCATGGAAGAAGGCCATTCGGCCCGTCGAGCAAGTGCCAGCTCTCTGCAAGAGCACTTCAGCTAGTCCCACTCCCCCGCCCTTTCCCCGTAGCCCTGCAGATTTCTTTCCTTCAGATACTTATCCAACTCACTTTTGAAAGCCGTGATTGAATCTGCCTGCACCACCCTTTCAGGCAGTGCATTCCAGATCTTAACCATTCGCTGCATAAAAAAGTTTTTTCTCACGTCGCCTTTGGTTCCTTTGCCAATCACCTTAAATCTGTGTCCTCTGGTTCTCGACACTTCTGCCAATGGGAACAGTTTCCCTCTATCTACTCTGTATGGACCCCTCATGATTTAAATCTCCTCTGCTCCAAGGAGAATAACCCCAGCTTCTCCAGTCTATCAACGTAACTGAAGTCCCTCATTCCTGGAATCATTCTCGTAAATCTTTTCTGCACCCTCTTTCAGGCCTTCACACCCTTCCTGAAGTGTGGTGCCCAGAATTATTTAATTTATTTAATTAACTGAATTTAAATTCCCCAGCAGCCGTGGTGAGATTTGAACTCACATCTCCCGAACATTCGTCCAGGCCTCCGGATTACTAGTAACATAAACACTATGCTACCGTACCCTGCACAAGTGGAAACATCTTCTCTATGTCTACCCTATCAAACCTCTTCATAGTTTAAAATACCTCTATCAGGTCACCCCTCAGCCTTCTTTCTAGAGAAAAGAGCCCCAGCCTGTTCCATATTTCCTGATAGGTAGAACTTCTCAGTTCTGGTATCATTCTGGTATATCTTTTTTGCACCTTCTCCAGTGCCTCTATATCCTTTTTATAATATGGAGACTAGAACTGTGCACAGTCCTCCAAGTGCGGTCTAAACAAGGTTCGACACGTTCAGCATAACGTCTCTGCTTTTCAATTCTTTCCCCCATGAAATGAACCCCAGTGCTTTGTTTGCTTTTTTTATGGCCTTATTAACCTGCGTCGCTACTTTTAGTGACTTGTGTGTGTACCCCCAGATCCCTCTGTTCCTCTAACCCATTTAGACACTTATAGTGTGCGGGGTGAGCGAGTTTACCCAGGGTATAGTGTGCAGGGTGGGGGAGTTTACCCAGGGTATAGTGTGCGGGGTGGGGGAGTTTACCCAGGGTATCGTGTGTGGGGTGAGGGAGTTTACCCAGGGTATAGTGTGTGGGGTGAGGTAGTTTACCCAGGGTGTAGCGTGTGTGGGGTGAGGGAGTTTACCCAAGGTATAGTGTGCGGGGTGAGGGAGTTTACCCAGGGTATAGTGTGCAGGGTGAGGGAGTTTACCCAGGGTATAGTGTGCAGGGTGAGGGAGTTTACCCAGGGTAAAGTGTGCGGGGTGAGGGAGTTTACCCAAGGTATAGTGTGTGGGGTGAGGGAGTTTGCCCAGGGTATAGTGTGCGGGGTGAGGGAGTTTACCTAGGGTATAGTGTGCGGGGTGAGGGAGTTTACCCAGGGTATAGTGTGCGGGGTGAGGGAGTTTACCCAGGGTATAGTGTGCGGGGTGAGGGAGTTACCCAGGGTATAGTGTGCGGGGTGAGGGAGTTTACCCAGGGTATAGTGTGTGGGGTGAGGGAGTTTACCCAGGGTATAGTGTGCGGGGTGAGGGAGTTACCCAGGGTATAGTGTGCGGGATGAGGGAATTTACCCAGGGTATAGTGTGTGGGGTGAGGGAGTTTACCCAGGGTATAGTGTGCGGGGTGAGGGAGTTACCCAGGGTATAGTGTGCGGGGTGAGGGAGTTTACCCAAGGTATAGTGTGTGGGGTGGGGGAGTTTATCCAGGGTATAGCGTGCGGGGTGAGGGAGTTTACCCAGGGTATAGTGTGCGGGGTGGGGGAGTTACCCAGGGTATAGTGTGTGGGGTGGGGGAGTTACCCAGGGTATAGTGTGCGGGGTGAGGGAGTTACCCAGGGTATAGTGTGCGGGGTGAGGGAGTTACCCAGGTTATAGTGTGCGGGGTGGGGGAGTTTATCCAGGGTATAGTGTGCGGGGTGGGGGAGTTTATCCAGGGTATAGTGTGCGGGGTGAGGGAGTTTACCCAGGGTATAGTGTGCGGGGTGAGGGAGTTTACCCAAGGTATAGTGTGCGGGGTGAGGGAGTTTACCCAGGGTACAGTGTTCGGGGTGAGGGAGTTTACCCAGGGTATAGTGTACAGGGTGAGGGAGTTTACCCAGGGTATAGTGTGCGGGGTGAGGGAGTTTACCCAGGGTATAATGTGCAGGGTGAGGGAGTTAACCAGGGTATCGTGTGCGGGATAGGGGGAGTTTACCCAGGGTATAGTGTGCGGGGTGAGGGAGTTTACCCAGGGTATAGTGTGCAGGGTGAGGGAGTTTACCCAGGGTATAGTGTGCAGGGTGGGGGAGTTTACCCAGGGTATCGTGTGCGGGGTGGGGGAGTTTACCCAGGGTATAGTGTGCGGGGTGAGGGAGTTTACCCAGGGTATAGTGTGCAGGGTGGGGGAGTTTACCCAAGGTATAGTGTGCGGGGTGAGGTAGTTTACCCAAGGTATAGTGTGCGGGGTGAGGGAGTTTACCCAAGGTATAGTGTGTGGGGTGGGGGAGTTTACCCAGGATATAGTGTGTGGTGTGGGGGAGTTTACCCAAGGTGTAGTGTGTGGTGTGGGGGAGTTTACCCAAGGTATAGTGTGTGGGGTGGGGGAGTTTACCCAGGATATAGTGTGTGGTGTGGGGGAGTTTACCCAAGGTATAGTGTGCAGGGTGGGGGAGTTTACCCAAGGTATAGTGTGCGGGGTGAGGTAGTTTACCCAGGGTATAGTGTGTGGGGTGGGGGAGTTTACCCAGGATATAGTGTGTGGTGTGGGGGAGTTTACCCAAGGTGTAGTGTGTGGTGTGGGGGAGTTTACCCAAGGTATAGTGTGCGGGGTGAGGTAGTTTACCCAAGGTATAGTGTGCGGGGTGAGGGAGTTTACCCAAGGTATAGTGTGCGGGGTGAGGGAGTTTACCCAAGGTATAGTGTGTGGGGTGGGGGAGTTTACCCAAGGTATAGTGTGGGGTGGGGGAGTTTACCCAAGGTATAGGGTGAGGGAGTTAACCAGGGTATAGTGTGTGGTGTGGGGGAGTTTATCCAGGGTATCGTGTGCGGGGTGGGGGAGTTTACCCAGGGTAACGTGTGCGGGGTGGGGGAGTTTACCCAGGGTATAGTGTGTGGTGTGGGGGAGTTTACCCAAGGTATAGTGTGCGGGGTGGGAGATCTGATGTCTGAGCAGTGGGAGCGATTGTCCCGTGATGAGATTACGCTGGGGTTTGTGTTGCTCTAGGGGGGAGTAACGGCCCGTTCCTGTGCGGAAAGGAGACAACGTTTGAGGGAGGAATGCGGGAGCCTGCAATCGCCTGGTGGCCGGGACACATACCTGCCGGACAGGTGAGCACCTCTTTATTGGGTGGGGGGGCATGGTTACCACGGTCGCTCCAACCCGGGGTCGTGTCGGGGTTGCTCCGACTCGGGGTCATGCCGAGGTCGCTCCGACCCGGGGTCGTGCCGAGGTCGCTCTGAAGGGCGACCTGATAGAGGTCTTTAAGATTATGAAACTGTGTGATAGGCTAGATGCAGAGAAGATGTTTCTACTTGTGGGGAAGACCAGAACTCGGGGCCATAAATATAAGATAGTCACTAATAGATCTATTTAAGGGGAAGCTAGATAAGCACATGAGGGAGAAAGGAATGGAGGGATATGTTGAAAGGGTGAGATGAGGAGGGGTTGGAGGAGGCTCGTGTGGAGCATAAACACCAGCATGGACCTGGTTGGCCAAATGGCCTGTTTCTGTGCTGTAAATACTTTGTAATTCTATGTAATACCTGGGTCAGGGGGTGGGGGGCAGGTCGGAGGGGGGTGGGGGGCAGGTCGGGGGGGGGGGTGGGCAGGTCGGAGGGTGGGGGGCAGGTCGGGGGGTGTGGGGGGCAGGTTGGGGGGGGTGGGGGCAGGTCGGGGGGGCGGGGTGCTGATCGGGGGTGGGGGGCAGGTCGGGTGGGGGGGGGGATTTCGGGGGGTGCGGGGGAGGTCTGGTGAGGGTTGAAGGTGGGTTTTAATCCGTTTGAAGGTGTGATTTAGGGAGTGTAATGAAATAAACGCTGGCACTAACAGGAGCAGCTGCTGCAGCTGATAGCAGAATATCTGCTCAGGACTTGTTCCTCCGCTTCACTCAATTGAATTTAACGGCAGGCTGTGTAAAGGAGGGTGGAGAGAAGACTCTGATTTAATCTGAACCGAGATCGCAATGGGCAAAAGCGCCTCAGTTGCTGGATGTAGATAAAAATCAACAAAGGTATGAGTGGAGAGCTGGAACTGGTGTGAGCTGGCCATCGGTATCTGTCACACACCAGCTCGTTGTGAAGGAGCTCGGCCTCACAACCAGCACTTCCTCATCATCCCCAGCCTCTGATTATCTGGGTGAATCACGCCGAGCCCTGTCGCTGGTTCTTTATGTTCCAGTCAGGACACTGTGTGCAGTTTAACCATCCCGGAGACCGGCGTTGACCTGCTCCTTCCATTACTTCATATCATAGAATGATGGAATTTACAGCACAGGAAAGAGTGTGAGTGGTGTCCCCACCCACACACCCCTGCTCCCGGATCTCAATCACCCTCTTCTGCACCAACACACACCTACACACAAAGTGACCCACTCATATATATATATATATATATACACACACATGCACCACACAGACACACATGCGCACACACACGACAGTCAGGGTCATAGGAAATAGGAACATAGGAAATAGGAGCAGGAGTAGGCTATTTGGCCCCTCGAGCCTGCTCCGCCATTCGATAAGATCATGGCTGATCTGGTCTTGGCCTCAACACCACTTTCCTGCCCGCTCCTCATAACCCTTCACTCCTTTATTGTTCAAAAATCTGTATATCTCCACCTTGAATATATTCAATGACCCAGCCTCCACAGCTCTCTGGGGAAGAGAATTCCAAAGATTCACTACCCTCTGAGAGAAGAAAATCCTCCTCATCTCCATTTTAAATGGGCGACCCCTTATTCTGAAACTATGCCCCCTAGTTCGAGATTCCTCCCAGGTCTTGGGCCTGATGTTTGGTTTGGTTTGTGGTTACAGGTCAGTCACCAGCTGGGCACCGCCATGGATCTGTTCACGACCAGCCTGATCCTGGCTGGGCTTCAGCCACCCACAGACCGGCAATTGGACGGGATCGACCTTTCACCTGTGATCTTCCAGAATAAGATTATCAGCAGGTACTCGTGGGGCCAGGCTCAGGGGGAGAGGGAGATATTTACCTTCCTAAAAATAATAGGTGCTCATCAAAGGGAGAGATATTAGAGCCTGAAAACGGAAAGAAAGTTTTTCACTGCAAGCACCCAGGTCAGAAACAAACACTCCCAGAGCACGGGTTAGATACAGAGTAAAGCTCCCTCTACACTGTCCCATCAAACACTCCCAGGGCAGGTACAGCACGGGTTAGAAGAGATAGGCAAAATGGAAAAGGAGGAGGGATAACCATGATAAAGCATGGGATATAGACAGTAGAGAGAAAAGATCTTAGCTCCGAAAAGCAAGAAGTAAAATCAGTTTAGGTGGAACTATGAAACAGCAAGGGGCAGAAAACATTGGTGGGAGTTGTTTATAGGCCCCCAAACAGTAGTGGTAATGTAGGGCAGAGTATAAATCAGGAAATTAGAGGTGCATGTAACAAGGGTAATACAGTGATCATGGGGGACTTTAATCTACATATAGACTGGGCAAACCAAATTTGCAGTAATAGTGTGGAGGACAAATTCATGAAATGTATGCAAGATAGTTTTCTAGATCAGTATGTTGAGGAACCAACTAGGGAACAGGCTATTTTAGATCTAGTATTGTACAATGAGAAAGGGTTAATTAATAGCCTTGTAGTAAAGGGGCCTTTAGGGAAGAGTGACCATAATATAATAGAATTTTACATTGAGTTTGAAAGTGATTTAGTTAAATCCGAAACTAGGGTCTTAAATCTAAACAAAGCAAACTACGTAGGTATGAGGGGCGAGTTGACTACGGTAGCTTGGGAAACTACATTAAAAGATATGACAGTAGACAAGCAATGGCTAGCATTTAAAGAAATAATACATAATTTACAACAAATATACATTCCTTTAAGGCACAAAAACCCCACAGGAAAAGTGGTCCAACCATGGCTAACAAGCGAAGTTAAAGATAGTATTAGATCAAAGGAAGAGGCTTATAATGTTGCCAAAAAGAGTAGTAAGCTTGAGGATTGGGAGGATTTTAGAATTCAACAAAGGAGGACCAAGAAATTGCTAAAGAAAGGGAAAATAGAATATGAGTGTAAACTAGCGAGAGACATAAAAAGACTGTAAAAGCTTCTATAGGTATGTAAAAAGAAAAGATTAGCGAAAGTAAATCTGGGTCCCTTACAGACTGAGACAGGAGAAATTATAATGGGGAATAAGGAAATGGCAGAGAAATTAAACAAATACTTTGTGTCTGTCTTCACGGAAGAAGACGCAAAATTCCCGGAAATAGTGGAGAATCAAGGCTCTAGCGAGAATGAGGAACTGAAAGAATTAATATTAGTAAAAAAATAGTACTGGAGAAATTAATGGGACTGAAAGCCGATAAATCCCCTGGACCTGATGGCCTACATTCTAGGGTTTTGAAAGAGGTGGCTATAGAGATAGTGGATGCATTGGTTGTCATTTTCCAAAATTCCATAGATTCTGGAATGGTTCCCGCGGTAGGTAGCAAATGTAGGCCCACTATTTAAGAAAGGGGGGGAGAGAGAAAACGGGGAACTACAGACCAGTTAGCCTGACATCAGTAGTTGGGAAAATGCTAAAATCTATTATTAAGGACGTGGTAACAGGGCACTGAGAAAATAGGATTGGGCAGAGTCAACACGGATTTATGAAAGGGAAATCGTGTTTGACGAATAGAGTTTTTGAGGTTGTAACAAGCAGAATAGATAAGGGGGAAACCAGTGGATGTGGTGTATTTGGATTTTCAGAACGCATTCGATAAAGTACCAATTAAGAGGTAATTAAACAAAATTAGGCCTCATGAGATTGGGGGTAATATACTTGCATGGATTGAGGATTGGTTAACGGACAGAAAACAGAGAGTAGGAATAAACAGGTCATTCTCGGGTTGGCAGGCTGTTACTAGTGGGATACCGCAAGGATCAGTGCTTGGGCCTCAGCTATTCACAATCTACATCAATGATCTGGATGAGGGGACCAAATGTAATATATCCAAGTTTGCTGATGATACAAAGCTGGGTGGGAAAGTAAGTTGTGAGGAAGATGCAAGGAGGCTTCAAGGGGATATAGACAGGCTAAATGAGTGGGCAAGAACATGGCAAATGGAATATAATGTAGAGAAATGTGAAGTTATCCACTTTGGTAGGAAAAATAGAAAAGCAGAGTATTTTTTAAATGGTGAGAGATTGGGAAATGTTGGTGTTCAGAGGGACCTGGGTGTCCTTGTACACGAATCACTGAAAGTCTCAGAATAAGGGGTCGGCCATTTAGGACTGAGATGAAGCGAAATTTCTTCACTCAGAGGGTGGTGAATCTTTTTGAATTCTCTACCCCAGAGGGCTGTGGAGGCTCAGTCGTTGAGTATATTCAAGACAGAGATCGATAGATTTTTGGATATTAAGGGAATCAAGGGATATGGGGATAGTGCAGGAAAGTGGAGATGAGCTAGAAGATCAGCCATGATCTTATTGAATGGCGGAGCAGGCTCGAAGGCCAAATGGCCTACTCCTCCTATTTCTTATGTTCTTATGTTAGATACAGAGTAAAGCTCCCTCTACACTGTCCCATAAAACACTCCTAGGGCAGGTACAGCACGGGTTAGATACAGAGTAAAGCTCCCTCTACACTGTCCCATCAAACACTCCTAGGGCAGGTACAGCATGGGTTAGATACAGAGTAAAGCTCCCTCTACACCGTCCCATCAAACACTCCCTGGCCTCTTTGAGGGAGATTGCTGATTAGGTTCAATGTAGGGTCAGTGTTTCTCCCGTGTCCACTAAGAACTGGACGGTGTCTGGCCAGGTTGTCGGTTGGACCCCTACGCCAGCAGACAGAGAGACGTTGGTCCCATCGGTCTGGTCTAGATTTGAACCTAGATCCCGGGGATGATGGGTCGTCTCTAACCCACTCCTAAAGTCCTCCCTGCTTCAAAAAGTATTGGCAATTTCAGACTTATTTTCATTCAGGAGTTTCACTGTCTGTCTTGTGTGTGTGTGTGTGTGTGTGTGTGTGTAAAATGTGACTCATCAACACTACAAAGTGCTTCCCATCTGCTGAGAATATTGTGACTCAGTATTATTCCAGCTGTTTCTCTTGCTGCGCAGGCCAGTGTTTTACTACCGAGGGAATGAGCTGATGGCCGTGCGGCTCGGACTGTATAAGGCACATTACTGGACGTGGAGTAACTCCTGGGAGGAACTGCAGCAGGTGAGACCGAGCCTCCATAGAGCGAGCCCGGGAGCGGGAAACTCAAGCAGGGACACAGGCTCAGTAGCAAGGGGGCAAAGTGGGGAAGGGCCTGGTAGTTAAAGTGGGGGGGGGGGGGGGGAATGATCCCCACACACAGTGAATACAGCCGGGGAGACATGAAAGGGAAGACTGGATATAATATATCACCTTATCCCATTCCTCAGAAACACGTTCTGTACAGTCAGTAACTCAGTGAAGGCAGCGAGTAATTCATGTACAGCAAGGTCCCATCAACAGCAATGAGCTAAACTAACATTTTCTGTGTTTCTGGAGCTGTTGGTTGAGGTTTGAGTGTAAAGAACACAGTGGTGAGCTCCTTCAGTAGTTCCGACGGAGCGTCACATCCACCTGACCGGAACATCTCGCGTTATTCAATGTTCCGTAATGTGTTCCCAATATCACTAAACTCAACACAGACAGACTAAACATCAATGGCAGCTTTCCTTCCTACAGACTCCACAGTTAGTCCCAGTGACCCCTAGGTTAGAGAGAGGGTGAAATCTGCCTGGGTTCCTGCTCCTGATCACTGTCCAGTGACCCCTGGTTTAGAGAGAGGGGAAATCAGCCAGGGTTCCTGCTCCTGATCACTGTCCAGTGACCCCTGGGTTAGAGAGAGGGGAAATCAGCCAGGGTTCCTGCTCCCGATCACTGTTCAGTGACCCCTGGGTTAGAGAGAGGGGAAATCAGCCAGGGTTCCTGCTCCCGATCACTGTCCAGTGACCCCTGGGTTAGAGAGAGGGGAAATCAGCCAGGGTTCCTGCTCCCAATCACTGTCCAGTGGCCCTTGCTGGAAACTTTTCGTGTGGACACCAGGTGAAAACAGGATGGATGAACTATCTGGGCCAGACATGTGAATGGCCACTTGTGTGAGTTATCATAAAGGGTCCATAATTGGTCAGTGCCCATATAACCCGGAAGCCAGTCAGAGTCAGTGCCTGTGGGACCGGTACCCCAGTGAGAGTCAGTGTCTGTGGAACCGGTACCCCAGTGAGAGTCAGTGCCTGTGGAACCCGTACCCCAGTGAGAGCCAGTGTCTGTGGAACCCGTACCCCAGTGAGAGTCAGTGTCTGTGGAACCCGTACCCCAGTGAGAGTAAGTGTCTGGAACCCGTACCCCAGTGAGAGTCAGTGCCTGTGGAGCCCGTACCCCAGTTGGAGTCAGTGTCTGTGGAACCCGTACCCCAGTGAGAGTCAGTGTCTGTGGAACCCGTACCCCAGTGAGAGTCAGTGTCTGTGGAACCCGTACCCCAGTGAGAGTCAGTGTCTGTGGAACCCGTACCCCAGTGAGAGTCAGTGTCTGTGGAACCCGTACCCCAGTGAGAGTCAGTGTCTGTGGAACCCGTACCCCAGTGAGAGTCAGTGTCTGTAGAACCCGTACCCTAGTGAGAGTCAGTGTCTGTGGAACCTGTACCCCATTGAGAGTCAGTGTCTGTGGAACCCGTACCCCAGTGAGAGTCTGTGTCTGTAGAACCCGTACCCCAGTGAGAGTCAGTGGGCTCGATTTTACCAGGCCCGAGGAGGCGGGTTTGGAGGCGTGTGAGTTGTCAAAATCGCAAAAAATGGCGGGCATGTCCAATCCCGCCTCCGAGCAATTTTCCCACATTCGTGTTTTCAGACCCCGTTTCCATCTCACCTCCAAGAGGCGGAATAGGCCCTTAAGGCCCTTAACAACCACTTAATTGCCTCTATAATCCAATTTTGAGAGGCCTTTCTGATTTTTAGACATTTCCCCCATCCTACACGCCTCCTCTAGAACACGCCAGGTAATCCTGGCGGCCTCACAATTGGATTGCTTACTAACAGCTGCAGCTCCACCATTAAAAGGGAGTTTTCACCAATGATCACTTGCAGGTGGCAGAACTTTGTTGTATCAGGTCTGGGGGAACTTTTAGCAGGCCTACTCATTGTTGTGGAAGTTTGGAGCCTGACACCCATCTCCAGTGTAATCTGCTGGGAAACCCCTCTCCCTACCTTGACTGAGTGCTTCCTCAACTGAGGCATATACCAGAAGCATGGAGAACATTTATTTCCTTTCCTCCTGGACATCAAATTCGGACAAAGACCAGCCGTGGCAGCAGCAGACCCATGAGCAACAGCAGCACCAACAGCAGCAGCAACAACAGGAGCGCCAAGCTGCTGCTCACCCACCTGAAGCTGCACAGGCCAGAAGGCGCCAGCACGTGACCACATTGCTGGCCGGGATGCAAGGGACGCACTCATGTTGGCCAGATTTGCTTAGCCTGCACAATCAAACACTTTTGCCTCGCACCTTCTTGCCAGACCATCGACAATGGACAAGAACCTGCGGATTCCTATTACTCTGACCACCATACTGACAATTGCAAGTCGCCCTAAGCCCTCAATGTGGAAGTCCCACTTGCGAAATGACACAGGCCACAACTTTATCAGTTTGCCATCAAATCTGTTTATGATACCATGACAAGGATGGCTGGTCAAAAAGCAATACATCACACCACCCAAGTGACTACCCTTGTGACTACTTGTGCTTTATCTTCCTCTTACGCGTGCTCCTACGTGGTGCTTCCCCTGTGGCTTCAGCAGATGTGGTGGCCCCTTGCTCACTTTCTTGCTGATCCTGTCTCAACACCTTTGGCGGGCGTCCTCTGGGGTTGCAAACCTGTGAGGGCTCGGCATGAGTCTGCTGCTCCTGCAGCTGTGCAGGGGCTGAGACGCCCATCTCAGTTGCGTGAGGACTCTGGTGGGGCTCTGACCGAGGGCTTTGCAGTAGCATGGTCGTGTGAGCGCTTGGAGAGGAGCCCCCACTTCCTTGTTGTCTGCCACCAACATTCCTCTCATGGGTCAGCCCCACTTCAGAGCTAGCAAGTGGCTTGACAGCACCTTGCTGCACTGCAGGGGGGCCATGAGGACCCGTTTCTGCACTGGAAGTCCTACTCCAGAGGACTTCCATGAAGGTCTGTTTTGTATGCTCAATAGCTGACCATCGCTCCTCAAGAGATGTCATTCTATTCTAAACAATGACCATGTTTTCAAGACCCTGGCGACTAAGCTCCTCCATGACCGTAGCCAACCTCTCCTCTTCCGTAGCCATCCTCTCCTCTACGGTAGCCAGCCTTACCATGGAGGTAGCCATCCTTTCCATGGAGGTTGCCATCCTTTCCGCGGTGATGCGTTCATGCGCCAGTGCCTCCACAAAGGCTCTGCTCATGTTCGCGATGGACTCCTCCATTCACTCCACACTCGCAGCAACCCTGGAGACAAAACCTGCCAGAGACTCCTGCACCTGTTCCTGGAGTTCCAGCACCGCTCCCCTTCTGGATGGACCCGGAGGCACAGGGTCGACATGCAGCTGAGCCGAGCTGGCAGAGTCCTGCGCCCTCCGACGAGGACTCTCCACTGCTGTCCCTGTCTCCACCATCTGCTGATGCTCACTTGTGAGCTGTGATACACCAGGTGACAACACTACTCTATCTCGCGAAGGTCCCACCGAGGTGTGAGTGTCTGCGCTGGTGCTGGGTGCGCTGAATTCTGCTGACGCTGCGCCCTCAGATGTTGCAGCTTCCTCTGAGGAGTCTGGAGGCTCAGGCTGTTCCTCCTGGACAGTGGGGACGGGGGCTTTCGATGGTCCTGTGGGGGAGTAAAGGAAAGAGTTAGAGATGTGAGGTCAAGGTTACATGCACATTGAATAGTGCAAATGATCATAAGTAAATCTGTTAGAGCATCAGAATCATTATCAGTGACTCATGCAATGTCAATGAGAGAGATGCCAAACTATTCTGACACCAGCTTGCTGTGATGCGCCCGTCTGTCCGTCCCCCACTTGGGAATCGTCCTCGATCCCGGCGATTTCCAGGGCCGCCTCCTCCCAGGCAGTAAGCTGGGCTATTGAGGGTGGCCCTCCTTCTGTCATGGCTCTTTCCCTCTTATTGTGGGCTCTCTTTTCCTGCAATGAAGGACACAAGTGGAGTTTGAGTGAGAATGAGTGTAGAGAATCCATAGCATAGATGCTTAGAAGGAGACAAAGGACCCTCCCTGTGTGTTGTAAGTTGTTGTCATTGCATCACAGTGATAGGGAGTGTGAGGGCTGCAGGGTCGAATAGTTAAGTGAATGTGACCATAGAGAGAGAGGGAATGGGTAAGGGTGCAGGGATGTCAGTGTCAAATGGGATGTGGAGGAAGAGGTTGCCAAAGCCGAGTGCTGGTGAGGAGAGGCGATGGGGATCAGATTGAGGGTGATGGGAAAGTCATACTCACTTTTCCTGTGCGGAGGAGGTCATGAAACGTCTTCCTGCATTGCAGCCAGGTTCTGCGGCTCATCGAGATGGAGTTGACCTCCTGGGCCACTTGCAGCCACACAGCTTTAGTTGGCTGGGGTGGCTTTTTTCTCCCTGAGGAAGGGAAGAGCACCTCCTTATTGGATCTCGCTCCCTCCACCAGAGCTTGGAGGGAGGGCTCATCGATGCGTGGAGCACACTTTGGCCTACTGGTGGACATAGTCGATCAATGAAGTGCTTACTGCAATGGCCATGAAGTTTGCAGTCTCCAGAAGAAGCAAGGCTGCTTGCAGGCCTTAAATCCAGCAGCATTGATGACGTCATCGGAGGCGACTTTCTGTATGAAAAGACTCATTGGGCCAGGGGTTCCCACACGCTGGAAACCAATTGCCCAATTAGGGGAAAATCACACTTTTCCCCCACTTCACTTCGGAGTCGGGGTCCTGACACAAATGCCACCTGACACGCCCCAGCCCGCCCACAATGGCAAAATCGAGCCCAGTGTCTGTGGAACCCGTACCCCAGTGAGAGTCGGTGCCTGTGGAACCCGTACCCCACTGAGAGTCAGTGTCTGTGGAACCCGTACCCCAGTGAGAGTCAGTGCCTGTGGAACCCGTACCCCAGTGAGAGTCAGTGCCTGTGGAACCCGTACCCCAGTGAGAGTCGGTGCCTGTGGAACCCGTACCCCAGTGAGAGTCAGTGTCTGTGGAACCCGTACCCCAGTGAGAGTCAGTGCTGTGGAACCCGTACCCCAGTGAGAGTCAGTGCCTGTGGAACCCGCATCCCAATGAGTCAGTGCTGTGGAACCCGTACCCCAGTGAGAGTCAGTGTCTGTGGAACACGTACCCCTCAGTCACACACTGCCTTTTAAATATGCTCCTTGTAAATCAAGAATCTGCAGGAGGGTATCTGTGGCTCAAGGGGGCTGAATGGCCTCCGCCTGTTCCTGTGTAACAGGCTAAAGCGGCTGAATGGGCCTCCTCCTGTTCCTGTGTAATAGGCTCGAGGGGCTGAATGGCCTCCTCCTGTTCCTATGTAACAGGCATGATGGGCTGAATGGCTTCCTCCTGTTCCTGTGCAACACGCTCGAGGGGCTGAATGGCCTCCTCCTGTTCCTGTGTTACAGGCACGATGGGCTGAATGGCTTCCTCCTGTTTCTGTGTAACAGGCTCGAGGGGCTGAATGGCCTCCGCCTGTTCCTGTGTAACAAGCTTGAGGGGCTGAATGGCCTCCTCCTGTTCCTGTGTAACAGGCTCGAGGGGCTGAATGGCCTCCTCCTGTTCCTGTGTAACAGGCTCGAGGGGCTGAATGGCCTCCTCCTGTTCCTGTGTAACAGGCTCGAGGGGCTGAATGGCCTCCTCCTGTTCCTGTGTAACAAGCTCGAGGGGCTGAATGGCCTCCTCCTGTTCCTGTGTAACAGGCTCGAGGGGCTGAATGGCCTCCTCCTGTTCCTGTGTAACAGGCTCGAGGGGCTGAATGGCCTCCTCCTGTTCCTGTGTAACAGGCTCGAGGGGCTGAATGGCCTCCTCCTGTTCCTGTGTAACAAGCTTGAGGGGCTGAATGGCCTGTTCCTGTGTAACAGGCTCGAGGGGCTGAATGGCCTCCTGTTCCTGTGTAACAGGCTTGAGGGGCTGAATGGCCTCCTCCTGTTCCTGTGTAACAGGCTCGAGGGGCTGAATGGCCTCCTCCTGTTCCTGTGTAACAGGCTCGAGGGGCTGAATGGCCTCCTCATGTTCCTGTGTAACAAGCTTGAGGGGCTGAATGGCCTCCTGTTCCTGTGTAACAGGCTCGAGGGGCTGAATGGCCTCCTGTTCCTGTGTAACAGGCTCAAGGGGCTGAATGGCCTCCTCCTGTTCCTGTGTAACAGGCTCGAGGGGCTGAATGGCCTCCTCCTGTTCCTGTATAACAGGCTCGAGGGGCTGAATGGCCTCCTCCTGGGCTCACTCTGGGTTTCTAAGCCTTGGCTGTTTCTGCAGGTCAGACAAGTGCGAACCAAAGATTCTCTGATCCCAGATTCTCTCGCTGCCGGTATATTTTCAGAATCTAATAACTGAAAAATTCCGACTGAATCTCTCCCAAAACACAAAACCGTGTAATTTAATTTCAGGGAATTAACTTCTGCCCGGGACAGAACGTGACGGGAGTCACAACTCACGATCAGCGAAACTACACCATCCAGCCTCTGCTCTTCCACCTTGGGAGGGATCCTGGAGAGCGATACCCCATCAGGTGAGATCGGGGGGGAGGGTCAGGTTTCAGCTAAACCTCAACCTAGTGCCCTCGATTAGATTCCAGCCTTTAACTCACTCCCGGGTATCTGTTATTCTATATATAAACCCCCCGAATCCCTCGATTAGATTCCAGCCTGTAACTCACTCCCGGGTATCTGTTATTCTATATATAAACCCCCCGAATCCCTCGATTAGATTCCAGCCTGTAACTCACCCCCGGGTACCTGTTATTCTATATATAAACCGCCCCCCCCCCCGAACCCCTCGATTAGATTCCAGCCTGTAACTCACTCCCGGGTACCTGTTATTCTATATATAAACCCCCGAACCCCTCGATTAGATTCCAGCCTGTAACTCACTCCCGGGTACCTGTTATTCTATATATAAACCCCCGAACCCCTCGATTAGATTTCTTCACTTCCCCTTCAAAAGCTGTAATGGATTCTGCTTCCCGCACTGTTTCTGGTCGGGCATCCCGAGTCCCAACAACTCTCTGCGTAAAAAGAGAAGTTATCCGGGAGGGGTGTTGACAAAAATCAGAAGTTGTTTGAATAACCTAGTGAGTGAATCCCCCGCCCGTGTGGTACTGAGCTACACAGAACGACCTGTGCTGAGTTACCCCTGGGTAAGGGGATAAATGAGCCTGGGCTCCTGATCCTGTTGCTATCCAGTGACCGCGTGTGTGTGTCGGGGAGGAAGCAGCAAGCGCCGCTGTGAGCCCGCTCTTTCGGTGAATTACTCGCTATTAACCGACATGAAGAATGGACTCCAGAGAGAGGCCGGTGCCCGTGGAACCCAATCGTTAGCACCGGGAGGGACAGCGCGGGCGAACTTGACTCGGTTACTCAGACCCGGGGAGCGCCGGCCGGTGTCTTGTTTCTCCATCACTAGATCGGACCGTGAACAGACAGATTCAGGGAGACACGTCGGCGCTGTCCTGTGTCTCTGTCTCTCTCTCTCCCTCTCTCACCTCCTCATGATGTTGCAGGTTTTCCCACCGGGAGTACGAGAAGACGATGAGAAAGATCTCAAACATTGTGCAACATCACAAAGCCTCGCTGGTGCCGGGGGAACCACAGCTGAATGTGTGTGACCGGGCCGTCATGGTGAGTGGTCAGAATTATTTATAACAATTGTTCAGCATAAAAGAAGAAAGAACATTAATTATCAACCCGGGAGCCCTCAGCATTCAATGAAAGATCAGTAAACGTGGCGGTGCTGAAAACAAAACTTCACCTGCAGCGCCACTGCCACCTGCTGGTCAGAGCTCCTATTGCTCGAGCTCCGTACCGATATTTAGAACCTGGAAAGGACCAATCGGCACAACAAATATATCGATTCCCAACTACCCCCCCGACCCTCGCCCGCTTCCCCCCTCATCCCCACTCCCCCCAATTTCACCCCGTATCCCCCAATTGGGACGTCCTGAGGTCGTGAAAGGCGCTATAGAAATGCAAGTCTTTCTTTTTACCTACCTTCTCACCATATCCCTCGAATCCTTCTCTCTCCTGACCCCTTATCCACTTCAATGTCCTTCCCTGGGAAGTTGTTCCCTCTTGATTAACCTTTGGATGAAAAAGTTTCCCGATTTCTCTTCTTACTCCTGACTGCTTCATTTTTAACCTGTGCCCCTGAGATTTGAACCTTCCTCACAGAGAACAATGTCTCTCAACTCCATTCCTAATCTTAAAAACACAAAACCTTGAGTAACAAATCTATCCACTGACCTTACAATGTGCCCCCTCCGACTGGAGTATTTACAGTGAATTAATCTCCATCAGGAGTCTAGTCCATCACAAAACGGAACTGAAGATTTCTATGAGCTCAAGTCCTGGCAGAGTATAGCGCCTGTGGGAGTTAATAACAGATTACCCAACAGAAACTCGGTACCAGCCGCTCTGTCACCGCCTCACTCGGGCTGCTGTCAGCTCAGAGCTCAGCGTATTGCTGCACCTGAGGTGTTGGAGTGAGCTGGAATGTAACACAGTAACAGTGTGAGCGAGTGAATGAGTGGGGGGGAGGGAGTGGGTGCTTCAATGCTGTTCAAAGGCCCCATTACATACACAGGGTGGCAATGGAGGAACTGTATAAGGTGGGGGTAAATAAAGTGTGTGTACTGAGTGTGCAAGGGGTGTGTGAGTAAATAGCAATGTTGGGGTAGTTGTTAATGAAACTTTTCCATTTTCTCCCAACAGAATTGGGATCCTCCAGGTTGTGAAAAGCTCGGCAAATGTCTGAAAATCCCCAAGTCCAACCCGTGGAAATGTAACTGGCCGCATTAACACTGGTCACATTGGACCGTGGACAGTGAGAGTCAGCACCTTCAGGAACTGTACCCCAGTGAGAGTCAGCACCTTCAGGAATTTGCTTTAGAGGGAGTGCAACGAAGGTTCACCAGACTGGCTGATCTTCGACCTCAACTCCACTTTCTCGCCTGATCCCCATATCCCTTGATTCCCCTAGAGTCCAGATATCTGTCAATCTCAGCCTTGAATATACTCAACAACTGAGCATCCATAGCCCTTTGGAGTAGAGAATTCCAAAGATTCACAACCCTTTGAGTTAAGAAATTTCTCCTCATCTCAGTCCTAAATGGCCGACTCCTTATTCTGAGACTGTGCCCCCTGGTTCTAGACTCCCCAGCCAGAGGAAATATCTACCGTGTCAAGCCCTTTAAGAATTTTATATGTTTCAATGAGATCACCTCTCATTCTTTTATACTCTAGGGACTATAAGCCTAGTGTCAGATGCTTTTATCCCAGAGAGCTCAGAGACCAGGGATGAGATTTGTGAGTCACTGGCGACCGTTGAGAGTCAGTAAAAACCGTTAATGTGGTTAATGCCCAGATTCAAATAAGGGGACACATCAGAGCCAGGTAATTGCAGACTCATTCATCGCACTTCCATTCCATGTAAAATAGTGGAGTCGATTATCAGGAGTAACCTCAAGGATTATCTGTAGAACAGTAACCTGGTTAACAGCAGTCAGCATGAATTCAGAAAGGGAATATCTGAGAGGGCAGAACCATGGCAGGTAAAATTTACACAGTGCCTTGCACTTCACGAATGGAGCTGAAACAGACCTGGGAGTCTTCGACTCGACACCAAACATGTCCAAAACAGAGCAGCAATATTTACCAGGGAGACTAACAGGAGAAGAAGATCAAGACATTTAAGATAGAAGGGGGGGGGGGGGATATAATTGTCAAACTTAGAGAGGATGGATTGCGTCCGTGCATACTAAAAGAAGTTAGGGAAGAGATAGTAGAGACACTATTACATATATATAAAAATTCATTAGAAAATGGAACAGTGCCAGAGGACTGACGGACAGCGAATGTGATTTCTATATTTAAAAAGGGAGATAGAACAAGTCCAGGGAATTATACACCAATTAGCTTAATGTTGATGGTAGGAAAGATAATGGAATCCTTACTCAAAGATGTAATAGAAAAACATCTAGAAACTGAAAATATAATAAAGAGTAATCAGCAATGTTCTCTCTAATTTTTTTCATGCGCGGTCCCTTTAACTGGCCGCGCGGCCCATTCAAATTTCCACGCTCACACGGTTTCTTCCATAGAAAAGCTGATGAGCGGCCTGCGCCTGACCTCCAGACCACTCCGCGAGAACATTGGTAGTCAGCACGGATTTCAAAAGGGAAGGTCATGCTTGACCAACCATATTGAATTCTTTGAAGTAACAGAAAGAGTAAACAAGGATCATGCAGTAGATGCAATAGACTTGGATTTTCAAAAGGCCTCCGATAAGGTACCACATAGTAGACTCATGACTAAGATCAGCATGTGGAGTTGGGGGACAAGTAGCAGAATAGATAGCAAGCTGGCTAGAAAAGTGCATGAGGGAGAAAGGAATAGAAGGATATGTTGATAGGGTGAGATAAAGTAGGGTGGGAGGAGGCTCGTGTGGAGCATAAACAGCGGCATAGGCCGAATGGCCTGTTTCTGTGCTGTAAATTATATGTAACAAAGCCAATAGAATATTGAACCATAAAACGAAAACAGGAGGCTACAAGTCAGAGTAAGTCATGATCAAACTGTGCAGGGCTCTGGTCAGACTGCACCTTGAGTACTGGGTCCAGTTCTGGTCACTGAGGCACAAGGGAGACATTCAAACACTAGAGGCAGAGAAGAGCCAGGAGACTGATCGCCAGTGTCAGGCCTGAGCTCTGAGGAAAGACTGAGAAACTTCAGTTCTTCAGCCTGGAACAGAGACGTCTGAGAGGGGATCTTATAGAGGGATATGAAATGGTTAAGGGTAACAGGAAAATTAACCTGGGATGTTAGCTTAAATTTAATTGTTGTAGATCGAAGGACTGGAGGTTCAAACTAGCAAAGGGTAATTTTAGGACAGACATCAGAAACAGGGACAGGAGGAGGCCATTCAGCCTCTCGAAAGAAAGACTTGTATTTATGTACCGCCTTTCACGATCACCGGACATCTTTACAGCCAATGAAGTACTTTTGAAGTGGAGTCACTGTTGTAATGTGGGAAACACTTTTTTACGCAGCGTGTTACACAGGAACAGGAGGAGGCCATTCAGCCCCTCAAGCCTGTCTGCCATTCGATTTGATCATGGCGAATCTGTAGCTCAGCTCCATTTACCCGCCTTGGTTCCATATCCCTTGATATCTTACCCAACAAAAATCTAAGAGTAATGGAGGCAAAAAGCCTGGATCATTTAAGAAACAATTGGATGCTGCAATGGGGGGGCGCGGGAATGTTAGAATCTATCTGGCTGGATGAATCAACTGGGCCCGACTGGTCTTCTTCGCCCATCATTAGCTTGTGAAATAGAAACAGAAAATGCTGGAAATACTCAGCAAATCAGGCAGCATCTGTGGAGAGAGAAACAGAGTTAACGTATCCTCAGAACAGACGAAAGGTCATTGACCTGAAACGTTAACACTGTTTCTCTCTCCCCAGATGCTGCCTGACTGAGTACAGTATTTTTTATTTTTGTTCCATAATCCTAGTTACAGTACCAAACCGAGATGCACTGCAGCAACTCGCCAAGGCTTCTTCGGCAGCACCTCCCAAACCCGTGAACTCTACCACCTAGAAGGACAAGGGCAGCAGGCGCATAGGGACACCACCACCTCCAAGTTCCCCTCCAAGTCACACACCATCCTGACTTGAAAGTATATCGCCGATCCTTCATCGTCGCTGGGTCAAAATCCTAGAACTCCCTCCCAAACAGCACTGTGGGAGCGCCTTCACCACATGGACTGCAGCGATTCAAGAAGGCGGCTCACCACCACCTTCTCAAGGGCAACTAGGGATGGGCAATAAATGAGCGATGAACGAATAAAATAAGGAGACCATGAGTCCCTGTTTTTTGGGGACAGTACCCGGATGAGGTACCGTGTCCACGGGCAAACAATGTCCCCGGAAGGGTCCCCGGTTCACGAAACTTGGCACCGAAAACCCTGACTTTTAATTTCTTGTGTTGGAATATGTCTAATGCATAAGTGAGTCATAGATTCATGGAGTCATAACGGCACAGAAGGAGGCCATTCGGCCCATCAAGTCCGTGCCGGCTCTATAGAGCAATCCAGTCAGTCCCATTTCCCCGCTCTATCCCCATAGCCCTGCAAGTTTATTTCCCTCAAGTGCCTATCCAGTCACCCTTTGAAAACATTGAGTGTCTCCGCTTCCACCACTTCCGTCGGCAGCGAGTTCCAGGTCATCACCACTCGCTGCGTAAAAAAGTTTTTCCTGACATCCCCCCTGTATCTCTTGCCCAAAACGTTAAATCTGTGTCCCCTAGACCTTATACCATCAACTAGTGGGAACAGCCTTTCCCCGTCTAGCCTATCCAAACCTGTCATAATCTTGTCCACCTCTATCAAATCACCCCTCAACCTCCTTTGCTCTAATGAAAACAAATCCAGCTTCTCCAACTTGTCCTTGTAGCTAAGATCCCCCATCCCCAGAACCATTCTGGTAATTCTCTGCACCCTCTCAAGGGCCTTCACATCCTTCCTAAAGTGTGGTGACCAGAACTGGACGCAATACTCCAAGTTGTGGCCTAACTAGCGCTTTATAAAGGTTCAGCATAACTTCTCTACTTTTGTACTCAATACCTTTATTTATGAATCCCAAGATCCCATATGCTTTGCGAACCACTCTCAATATGTCCTGCCTCCTTCAGGGACCTATGCACGTTAACTCCCGGGTCCCTCTGTCCCTGTACACTCTTTAAAACTGTGCCATTAAGTGTATATTGCCTCTCCCTGTTCTTCTGACAAAATGCATACCTCACACTTCTCTGTATTAAATTCCATCTGCCACTTCTCTGCCCATTCTGCTAGCCTTCCTATGTCCTGTTGCAGTCGATTGGTATCATCCTCACTGTTTGCCACACCCCCAAGTTTGGTGCCATCGGCAAATTTAGAAATTCTACTCTATTCCAATATCCAGGTCATTTATATGTATCTAAAAAAGCAGTGGCCCCAGCACTGACCCTTGGGGAACACCGTTGTCTACCATCCTCCAGTCTGAAAAACAGCCATTTACCACAACTCGCTGTTTTCTGTCCTGAAGCCAATTCCTTATCCAAGCTGCCACTGACCCACCTATTCCGTGAGCCTCAATTTTGTTAACCAGCCTTCTATGTGATACTTTGTCAAACGCCTTCCTAAAATCCATGTAGACAACATCCATTGCATTCCCTTCATCGATCCTCCCTGTTACTTCATCAAAAAATTCAATTAGATTAGTCAAACACGATCTGCCTGTTACAAATCTATGTTGGTTCTCCTTAATTAGCTTAAACCTCTCCAAGTGCCCGTTAATTTTTTCCTTGATTACTGTTTCTAAAACTTTACCCACCACTGATGTTAAACTGACCAGCCTGTAGTTACTAGGATTGTCCTTACACCCTTTCTTGAATAATGGTGTCACATTTGCCACTTTCCAATCCTCAGGCACCTCCCCGCATCTAGGGAAGATTGGAAAATTATGGCAAGCCCTTCCGCTATCTCATCCCCTAATTCCCTTAGCAATCTGGGATGCAAGCCATCTGGACCAGGCGACTTATCCACTCTAAGCATACCCAGCCTTTCTCATACATCCTGTCTATCAATTTTCACCCCTTCCATTGCTTCTACCGATATTTTGTCAGAATCCACTTCCTCAGTAAACACTGATACAAAGTACTCATTGAGTATTCTAGCCTTGCCCTGCGCCTCTAAGCATATATCACCTTCTTTGTCGCTAATAGGCCCCACCCCGCCTCTTACTACCTGCTTACTGTTTACATGCCGGTAGAAGATTTTTGGGTTCCCTTTTATGTTAACCGCCATTCTACTCTCATATTTTCTCTTTGCCTATCTTATTTTCATCTTCACTTCCCCTCTCAACTTATTGTATTTGGTCTGGTTCTCCCTTGAATAATTCACCTGACATGCATCTTACACCCTCTTTTTTTTGTTTCATCATCTTCTCTATCTCCCTCGTCATCCAAGGAGCCCTTGTTTTGGTTCCCTTACTCTTCCCTCTTGTTGGAATGTACCTAGCCTGTACTTGGAACATCTCCTCCTTAAAGATCACCCATTGTTCCGTTACAGTTTTTCCTGTCAGTCTTTGGTTCCATTTTACCCTGGCTAGATCCCTTCGCATCCCATTGAAGTTAGCCCTATTCCAGTTTAGAAGTTCCCCTCTAGATTGTTCCTTGCTCCTCTCCATTGCTAATCTAAATCTTATGATACGACAATCACTCGTACCCAAGTGTTCTCCCACAGACACTTGGTCGACCTGGCCCACCTCATTCCTCAGCACCAGATCCAGCAATGCCTCTTTCCTAGTTGGGCCAAGAACATACTGGTCAAGGAAATTCTCCTGAACACATTTCAGAAATTCCTCCCCCTCCTTTCCCTTTACCCTAGCATTATCCCAACCGATATTTGGGTAATTAAAGTGAGGTATAGCACAGAGTAAAAACAGAAAATGCTGGAAACACTCAGCAGGTCAGGCAGCATCTGTAAAGAGAGAAACAGAGTTAACGTTTCAGGTCGATGATCTTTCATCAGAACGAATTGTTGATCAACCTGAAACATTAACTCTGTTTCTCTCTCCACAGATGCTGCCTGACCTGCTGAGTGTTTCCAGCATTTTCTGTTTTTATTTTAGATTTCCAGCATCCGCAGTATTTTGCTTTTGTATAGCTAAGAGTGTGTAGTGTAAGTCGCCTTCGATAAAGCTGTCTGCTAAATGTCTATATAATAATAAACACGTCAGAGAGAAATAGCCAGAACATTTCTATTATTGTTAATATTACTATTAACGGCTGCGCGGGTTCAAATCAGTAACCACGTGGCCCCGAGCTGCCCTGCGGTTGGTCAATAAAGGGGCCGGGTTCTGATTGGCGGGTTCCGACTGTGGCTGCAGTGTGCATGCTTCGCACCCCCCAACCGAATCTCCGGATTGCGCAGTTTTCCTCGCCAAGTTGCTCAACTTATATTTTCCGACCTGGCTACTTTGCTGCGCTCCCAGTCAGTGTGTCCCCGGATTCAGTTCAGAAAATATGGTTTCAGAATTAAAAAAGCCGCAGTACTGCTATCTGCCTGCTGGTGGTGCTGTTTGGCACACAGGAACAGGAGGAGGCCATTCAGCCCCTCGAGCCTGTTCCGCCATTCAATATCATCAACTCCATAGACCCGACTTTGCCCCATATTCCTTTGGTTAACAGAAAGCTATCAATCTCAGATTTAAAATTAACAATTGATCTAGCATCAATTGCCGTTTGTGGAAGAGAGTTCCAAACTTCTACCACCCTTTGTGTGTAGAAGTGTTTCCTAATTTCACTCCTGAAAGGTCTGACTCTAATTTTTAGACTATGTCACTTAGTCCTAGAATCCCCGAACAGCGGAAATAGTTTCTCTCTATCTACCCTATCTGTTCCTCTTAATATCCTGAAAACTTCGATCAGATCATTCCTTAACCTTCTAAATTCTAGGGAATACAACCCTAGTTTGTGTAATCTCTCCTCGTAACTTAACCCTTGAAGTCCAGGTATCATTCTGGTAAACCTACGCTGCACTCCCTCCAAGGCCAATATATCCTTCCTAAGGTGCGGTGCCCAGAACTGCTCACAGTACTCCAGGTGTGGTCTAACCAGGGCTTTGTAAAGCTGCAGCATAACTTCTACCCCCTTGTACTCTAGTCCTCTAGATATAAAGGCCAGCATCCCATTAGCCTTTTTGATTATTTTCTGTACCTGTCCATGACATTTTAATGATCTATGTACCTGGACCCCACAAGTCTCTTTGGACCTCTACTGCTTTTAGCCTTTAACCATTTAGAAAGTACCCTGTTCTATCCTTTTTAGGTCCAAAGTGGATGACTTACATTGAAATCCATTTGCCACAGTTTTGCCCACCATTGTATTCCTGTTGCTCTGCAGCGCAGTGACCCGCAATCAGTCCCTTTCACAGGGTGTCCTGTCTCTCATTGCAATGTCTTTAAAGCCCCATTTCCTCTGGTGGCGGAATCCAGAACAAGGGGGTATAATCTTAAAATTTGAGCGAGACGCTTCAGGAGTGAAATCAGGAAGCACTTCTTCATATAAAGGATAGTGGAAATCTGGAACTCCCCCAAAAAGGCTGTGGATGCTGGGGGTCAATTGGAGCTTTCAAGACTGCTAGATTTTTGTTGGGTAAGGGTATTAAGGGATATGGAACAAAAGCGGGAAATGGTGCTAAGGTACAGATCAGCCATGATCTAATTGAATGGCGGAACAGGCTTGAGAGGCTGAATGGCCTACGCTGGGAATACCTCATTTGCAACTATGAAAGTATCGGAGGCCCTGCCTGATTAACAGCGGACAAAGTCGATCGGAGCTTGTGTTATGTATTGGGGGGGCATGAAAAAACACTGGCGGGCAAAATAAAGGAAAATCCCAAGGTGTTTTATAAGTATATTAAGGGCAAGAGGATAACCAGGGAAAGAGTAGGGCCCATTAGGGACCAAAGTGGCAATCTGTGTGTAGAGCCAGAAGATGCAGGTGAGGTTTTAAATGAATATTTTGCATCTGTGTTCACTATGGAGAAGGACGATGTAGGCATAGAAATCAGGCAGGGGGATTGTGATATACTTGAACAAATTAGCATTGAGAGGGAGGAGGCACTAGCGGTTTTAGCGGGCTTAAAAGTGGATAAATCCCCAGGCCCAGACAAGATGTATCCCAGGCTGCTGTGTGAGGCAAGGGAGGAGATTGCAGGGGTTCTGACACAAATTTTCAGAACCTCTCTGGCCACAGGGGAGGTGCCAGAGGACTGGAGGACAGCTAACGTAGTACCATTATTCAAGAAGGGTAGTAGGGATAAACCAGGGAATTACAGGCCTGTGAGCCTAACATCAGTGGTAGGGAAATTATTGGAAAAAATTCTGAGGGACAGAATTAGTCTCCACTTGGAGAGGCAAGGATTAATCAAGGATAGTCAGCATGGCTTTGTCAGGGGGAGATCATGTCTGACCAATTTGATTGAATTTTGAGAGGGGGTGACTAGGTGTGTGGATGAGGGTAGTGCAGTTGATGTAGTCTACATGGACTTCAGTAAGGCTTTTGACAAAGTCCCGCATGGGAGAATGGTCAAGAAGGTAAGAGCCCATGGGATCCAGGGCAATTTGGCACATTGGATCCAAAATTGGCTTAGTGGCAGGAGGCAGAGGGTGATGGTCAAAGGTTGTTTTTGTGACTGGAAGCCTGTGTCCAGTGGTGTACCACAGGGATCGATGCTGGGTCCTTTGCCGTTTGTAGTGTACATTAATGATTTAGATATGAATGTAGGAGGTATGATCAGTAAGTTCGCAGATGACACGAAAATTGGTGGAGTGGTAGATAGCGAGGAGGGAAGCCTCAGGCTACAGGACGATATAGACGGGTTGGTCAGATGGGCAGAACAGTGGCAAATGGAATTTAACCCTGAAAAGTGTGAGGTGATGCATTTTGGGAGGACTAACAAGGCAAGGGAATACACAATGAATGGTAGGATCCTAGGAAGGACAGAGGATCAGAGGGACCTTGGTGTGCATGTACATAGATCCCTGAAGGCAGCAGGACAGGTAGATAAGGTGGTTAAGAAGGCATATAGGATACTTGCCTTCATTAGCCGAGGCATTGAATATAAGAGCAGGGAGGTTATGATGGAGCTGTACAAAATGCTAGTTAGGCCACAGCTGGAATACTGTGTGCAGTTCTGGTCGCCACACTATAGGAAGGATGTGATTGCATTAGAGATGGTGCAGAGGAGATTCACCAGGATGTTACCTGGGCTGGAGCGCTTCAGCTATGAAGAGAGACTGGACAGGCTGGGGTTGTTTTCCTTGGAGCAGAGAAGGCTGAGGGGGGACCTGATTGAGGTGTACAAAATTATGAGGGGCATAGATAGGGTAGATAGAAAGGAACTTTTCCCCTGAGTAGAGGGGTCAATAACCAGGGGGCATAGTTTCAAGATAAGGGGCAGGAGGTTTAGAGGGGATTTGAGGGAAAACTTTTTCACCCAGAGGGTGGCTGGAATCTGGAACTCACTGCCTGAAAGGGTGGTAGAGGCAGGAACCCTCACAACATTCAAGAAGCATTTAGATGAGCACTTGGAACGCCATAGCATACAAGGCTACGGACCAAGTGCTGGAAAATGGGATTAGAATAGACAGGGCTTGATGGCCGGCGCGGACACAATGGGCCGAAGGGCCTCTTTCTGTGCTGTATAACTCTATGGTACTAACATGGTACAGGAACAAAACCTCTCACAGAAACCAATACATTTCTTATTTCACTATAGTACCTGAAATTATACCAGCAACAAACCAGTACTGTACCCCAGTGTTATACAGCGACAGACCTGTATCCACCAGTACTGTACCCCAGTGTTATACAGCGACAGACCTGTACCCATCAGTACTGTACCCCAGTGTTATACAGCGACAGACCTGTACCCATCAGTACTGTACCCCAGTGTTATAGTGACAGACCTGTACCCACCAGTACTGTACCCCAGTGTTATACAGCGACAGACCTGCATCCAACAGTACTGTACCCGTGTCATACAGTGACAGACCTGTACCCACCAGTACTGTACCCCAGTGTTATAGTGACAGACCTGTACCCACCAGTACTGTACCCCAGTGTTATACAGCGACAGCCCTGTACCCACCAGTACTGTACCCCAGTGTTATACAGTGACAGACCTGTACCCACCAGTGCTGTACCCCAGTGTTATACAGCGACAGACCTGTACCCACCAGTACTGTACCCCAGTGTTATACAGTGACAGACCTGTACCCACCAGTACTGTACCCCAGTGTTATACAGCGACAGACCTGTACCCACCAGTACTGTACCCCAGTGTTATACAGTGACAGACCTGTACCCACCAGTACTATAGCCCAGTGTTAGTGACAGACCTGTACCCAGCAGTACTGTGCCCGTTATACAGCGACAGACCTGTACCCACCAGTACTGTACCCCAATGTTATACAGTGACAGACCAGTACCCACCAGTACTGTATCCAGTGTTATAGTGACAGACCTGTACCAACATAGAAACATAGAAGATAGGAGCAGGAGTAAGCCATTCGGCCCCTCGAGCCTGCTCCGCCATTCAATGAGATCATGGCTGATCATCCAAATTCAGTACCCTGTCCCTGCCTTTTCCCCATATCCCTTGATCCCTTTAGCCTTAAGAAATATATCTAACTCCTTCTTGAATATATTTAATGAATTGGCCTCCACTGCCTTCTGTGGTAGAGAATTCCACAGGTTCACCACTCTCTGGGTGAAGAAATTCCTCCTCATCTCTGTCCTAAATGGCTTACCCCTTATCCTTAGACTGTGACCCCTGGTTCTGGACTCCCCGACCATCGGGAACATCCTTCCTGCATCTAGTCTGTCTAGTCCTGTTATAATTTTATAAGTTTCAATGAGATTTACCTTTTGTAAATCCATGTTGACTTTGTCCGATCCTGTCACTGTTTTCCAAGTGCTCTGCTATTACATCTTTTATAATGGACTCTAGCATTTTCCCCACTACCGATGTCAGGCTTATCGGTCTATAATTCCCCGTTTTCTCTCTACCACCTTTTTTAAATAGTGGGGTAACATTAGCGACCCTCCAATCCATGGGTACTGTTCCAGAGTCTATCGAATTTTGGTAGATGACCAGCAATGCATCTACTATTTCTAGGGCCACTTCCTTAAGTACCCTAGATGTAGATTATCAGGCCCTGGGGATTTATCGGCCTTCAATCCCATCAATTTCGCTAACACCATTTCCCTACAAATACTGATTTCTTTCAGTTCCTCCTTCTCATTAGACCCTATGTTCCCCAACATCTCTGGGAGGTTATTTATGTACTGTACCCCAATGTTATACAGTGTCAGACCAGTACCCACCAGTACTGTATCCAATGTTATAGTGACAGAACTGTACCCACCAGTACTGTACCCCAGTGTTATACATTGCCAGACCTGTACCCACCAGTACTGTACCCCAGTGTTATACAGCGACAGACCTGCATCAACAGTACTGTACCCGTGTCATACAGTGACAGACCTGCACCCACCAGTACTGTACCCCAGAGTTATAAATCAACAGACCTGTACCCACCAGTAGTGTACCCCAGTGTTATACAGTGACAGACCTGTACCCACCAGTACTGTACCCCAGTGTTACAGTGACAGACCTGTAGCCACCAGTGCTGTACCCCAGTGTTATACAGCGACAGACCTGTGCCCACCAGTACTGTACCCCAGTGTTATACAGTGACAGACCTGTAGCCACCAGTACTGTACTCAGTGTTATACAGCAACCGACCTGTACCCACTATTACTGTACCCCAGCGTTATACCGTGACAGAGCTGTAGCCACCAGTGCTGTACCCCAGTGTTATACAGTGACAGACCTGTAGCCACCAGTACTGTACTCAGTGTTATACAGCAACAGACCTGTACCCACTATTACTTTACCCCAGTGTTATACCGTGACAGACCTGTATCCACCAGTACTGTACCTCAGTTATACAGTGACAGACCTGTACCCACCAGTACTGTACCCCAGTGTTATAGTGACAAACCTGTACCCACCAGTACTGTACCTCAGTGTTCCAGTGACAGACCTGTACCCACCAGTAATGTACCCCAATGTTATAGTGACAGACCTGTACCCACCAGTACTGTACCCCAGTGTTAGTGACAGACCTTTACCCACCAGTACTGTACCCCAGTGTTATACAGCGACAGACCTGTACCCACCAATACTGTATCCCAGTGTTATACAATAACAGACGTGTACCCACCAGTACTGTACCCCAGTGTTACGGTGACAGACCTGTACCCACCAGTACTGTACCCCAGTGTGAAAATGACAGACCTGTACCCACCAGTACTGTACCCAAGTGTTATACAGCGACAGGCCTGTAACCACCAGTACTGTACCCCAGTGTTAGTGACAGACCTGTACCCACCAGTACTGTACCCCAGTGTTACGGTGACAGACCTGTACCCTCAGTACTGTACCCCAATGTTATACAGCGCCAAACCTGTAGCCACTGGTACTGTACCCCAGGAATATACAGTGTCAGGCCTGTACCCACCAGTACTGTACCCCAGTGTTGTACAGTGACAGACCTGTACCCACCAGTACTGTACCCGTGTTATACAGTGACAGACCTGTACCCACCAGTACTGTACCTCAGTTATACAGTGACAGACCTGTACCCACCAGTACTGTACCCCAGTATTACAGTGACAGACCTGTAGCCACCAGTACTGTACCCCAGTTATACAGTGACAGACCTGTACCCACCAGTACTGTACCCCAGTATTACAGTGACAGACCTGTAGCCACCAGTACTGTACCCGTGTTATACAGTGACAGACCTGTACCCACCAGTACTGTACCTCAGTTATACAGTGACAGACCTGTACCCACCAGTACTGTACCCCAGTATTATAGTGACAGACCTGTGCCCACCAGTACTGTACCCCAGTGTTATACAGTGACAGGCCTGTACCCACCAGTACTGTACCCCAGTGTTAGTGACAGACCTGTACCCACCAGTACTGTACCCCAGTGTTACGGTGACAGACCTGTACCCACCAGTACTGTACCCCAGTGTTATACAGTGACAGACCTGTACCCACCAGTACTGTACCCGTGTTATACAGTGACAGACCTGTACCCACCAGTACTGTACCCCAGTGTTATACAGCGACAGACCTGTACCCACCAGTACTGTACCCCAGTGTTATACAGTGACAGACCTGTACCCACCAGGACTGTACCCCAGTGTGGTATAGTGACAGACCTGTACCCACCAGCACTGTACCCCAGTGTTACGGTGACAGACATGTACCCACCAGTACTGTACTCCAGCGTTATACAGTGACAGACCTGTACCGACCAGTACTGTACCCCAGTGTTATACAGTGAGAGACCTGTACCCACCAGTACTGTACCCCAGTGTTAGTGACGGACATTTTTTTATTCGTTTATGGGATCAGTGTGTCGCTGGCAATGCCAACATTTATAACCCATCCCTAGTTACCCTTGAGAAGGTGGTGGTGAGCGGCCTTCTTGAACCGCTGCAGTCCGTGTGGTGAAGGTACTCCCACAGTTCTGTTAGGTAGGGAGTTCCAGGATTTTGACCCAGCGACGATGAAGGATCAGCGATATACTTCTAAGTCAGGATGGTGTGTGACTTGGAGGGGAACTTGGAGGTGGTGGTGTTCCCATGCGCCTGCTGCCCTTGTCCTTCTAGGTGGAAGAGGTTGTGGGTTTGGGAGGTGCTGCCGAAGAAGCCTTGGCAAGTTGCTGCTGTGCATCTTGTAGATGGTACACACTGCAGACACGGTACGCCAGTGGTGGAGGGAGTGAATGTTTAAGGTGATGGATGGGGTGCCAATCAAGCGGGCTACTTTGTCCTGGATGGTGTCGAGCTTCTTGAGTGTTGTTGGAGCTGCACTCATCCAGGCAAGTGGAGAGTATTCCATCACACTCCTTACTTGTGCCTTGTAGATGGTGGAAAGGCTTTGGGGAGTTAGGAGGTGAGACACTCGCTGCAGAATACCTAGCCTCTGACCTGCTCTTGTTGCCATAGTATTTATGTGGCTGGTCCAGTTAAGTTTCTGATTAATGGTGACCCCCAGGATGTTGATAGTGGGGGATTCGGCGATGGTAATGCCATTGAATGTCAAGGGGAGGTGGTTAGACTCTTGCTTGTTGGAGATAGTCATTGCCTGGCACTTCTGTGGCGCAAATGTTACCTGCCACTTATCAGCCCAAGCCTGAACGTCGTCCAGGTCTTGTTGTATCCGGGCATGGACTGCTTCATTATCTGTGGAGTTGTGAATGGCGCTGAACACTGTGCAGTCATCAGCGAACATCTCCATTTCTGACCTTATGTTGGAGGGAAGGTCATTGATGAAGCAGCTGAAGATGGTTGGGCCGAGGACACTGCCCTGAGGAACTCCTGCAGCGATGTCCTGGGGCTGTGATGATTGACCTTCAACCACCACAACCATCTTCCTTTGTGCTAGGTATGACTCCAGCCAGTGGAGAGTTTTCCTCCCGATTCCCATTGACTTCAGTTTTACTAGGGCTCCTTGATGCCAGACTCGGTCAAATGCTGCCTTGATGTCAAGGGCTGTCACTCTCACCTCACCTCTGGAATTCAGCTCCTTTGTCCATGTTTGGACCAAGGCTGTAATGAGGTCAGGAGCTGAGTGGTCTTGCCGGAACCCAAACTGGGCATCAGTGAGCAGGTTATTGGTGAGTAAGTGCTGCTTGATAGCACTGTCAATGACACCTTCCATCACTTTGCTGATGATTGAGAGTAGACTGATGGGGCGGTAATTGGCCGGGTTGGATTTGTCCTGCTTTTTGTGGACAGGACATACCTGGGCAGTTTTCCACATTGTTGGATAGATGCCAGTGTTGCAGCTGTACTGGAACAGCTTGGCTAGAGGCGCGGCTAGTTCTGGAGCACAAGTCTTCAGCACGATAGCCGGGATGTTGTCGGGGCCCATAGCTTTTGCTGTATCCACTGCGCTCAGCCGTTTCTTGATATCACGTGGAGTAAATCGAATTGGCTGAAGACTGGTTTCTGTGATGGTGGGGACTTCGGGAGTAGGCCGATATGGATCATCCACTTGGCACTTCTGGCTGAAGTTGGTTGCAAACGCTTCAGCCTTCTCTTTTGCACTCACGTGCTGGGCTCCACCATCATTGAGGATGGGGATATTCTTGGAGTCTCCTCCTCCCGTTAGTTGTTTAATGGTCCACCACCATTCACAACTGGATGTGGCAGGACTGCAGAGCTTTGAATCTGATCCGTTGATTGTGGGATCACTTAGCCCTGTCTATAGCATGCTGCTTCCGCTTTTTACCATGCATGTAGTCCTGTGTTGCAGCTTCCCCAAGTTGGCACCTCATTTTTAGGTACACCTGGTGCTGTTCCTGGCATGCTCTTCTACACTCCTTATTGAACCAGGGTTGGTCCCCTGCCTTGATGGTAATGGTAGAGTGAGGGATATGCTGGGCCATGAGGTTACAGATTGTGGTGGAATACAATTCTGCTGCTGCTGATGGCCCACAGCGCCTCATGGGTGCCCAGTTTTGAGCTGCTAGATCTGTTCTGAATCTATCCCATTTAGCACGGTGGTAGTGCCACACAACACGATGGAGGGTGTTCTCAGTGTGAAGACGGGACTTCGTCTCCACAATGACTGTGCGGTGGCCACTGCTGTCAATGCTGTCATGGACAGATGCATCTGCGACAGGTAGATTGGTGAGGATGAGGTCAAGTAGGTTTTTCCCTCGTGTTGGTTCAGTCACCACCTGTCGCAGGCCCAGACTGGGAGTTATTTCCTTCAGGACTCGGCCAGCTCGGTCAGTACCCACCAGTACTGTACCCCAGTTTTATACAGCGACAGACCTGTACCCACCAGTACTGTACCCCAGAGAGGCCGGTGTCGGGAGCGGAGACAGCGACGGTACAGTGAGTATTTAAACTCACTTTCGTGGGCTTTATTTGCAGAGGCCGGTGTCGGGAGCGGAGAGAGCGACGGTACAGTGAGTATTGAAACTCACTTTCACGGGCTTTTTTTTCAGAGGCTTACCAATCTCGCAGACCGGCGGCGGCGTTCCAGAGCCACGTCACGATTCAAAAAGTGACGCGGGCAAGAGGAAGCAGCTGATTGGGTGAGTACGGCCAGGTGAGTATTTATACTACACTATAGTTTGACACTTAAGGTTAATAGTTCATAAAGTTTAGAAGGTCTTAATTTGGTGGTTATAGTTTCTAAGGTCTCTGTTGTGTAGCGGGGAGTGCGAGTAAACAAGGGCCCTTGACTGTATCATTTAATTGTAGTGTAATTTGTGGTATTGATTTGATTTAATTTAATTTAAATTAATTAAAGGGTAAGTTATGGCAGCACAGCTTGGCCCCGTGGCATGCTCCTCCTGCACTATGTGGGAAATCAGGGACACTTCCTGTGTCCCTGACGACCATGTGGGCGGGGAGTGTATCCAGCTGCAGCTACTATCAGGCCGCATTGCGGCGCTGGAGCTGCGAATGGATACATACTGGAGCATTCGCGATGCAGAGGACGTCGTGGATATCACATTTAATGAGTTGGTCACACTGCAGGTAAAGGCTGCACAGGCAGGAAGGGAATGGGTGACCGCCAGGCAGAGTAGTAGGCACAGGCAGGTAGTGCAGGGGTCCCCTGTGGCCATCCCCCTCTCAAACAGATATACCGCTTTGGATATTGTTGAGGAGGATGGCTTATCGGGGGAAGGCAGCAGCAACCAACTTCCTGGCACCATGGGTGGTTCCGCTGCACAGGATGGGAGGAAAAAGAGCGTGAGAGCTATAGTGATAGGGGATTCTATTGTAAGGGGAATAGATAGGCGTTTCTGCGACCGCAAACGAGACACCAGGATGGTATGTTGCCTCCCTGGTGCAAGGGTCAAGGATGTCTCGGAGCGGCTGCAGGACATTCTGGAGAGGGAGGGTGAACAGCCAGTTGTCGTGGTGCATATAGGTACCAACGATATAGGTAAAAAATGGGATGAGATCCTAAAAGCTGAATATAGGGAGTTAGGAGGTAAATTAAAAAATAGGACCTCAAAGGTAGTAATCTCAGGATTGCTACCAGTGCCACGTACTAGTCAGAGTAGAAATAGAAGGATATTTCAGATGAATATGTGGCTAGAACAATGGTGCAAGGGGGAGGGATTCAAATTCCTGAGACATTGGAACCGGTTCTGGGGGAGGTGGGACCAGTACAAACTGGACGGTTTGCACCTGGGCAGGACAGGGACCGATGTCCCAGGGGGAGTGTTTGCTCGTGCTGTTGGGGAGGGTTTAAACTAAAATGACAGGGGGTTGGGAACCTGTGCAGGGAGACAGAGGAAAGGGAAGCAAGGATAGAAGCAAAAGACAGGAAGGAGAAAAGCAAAAGTGGAAGTCAGAGAAATCAAGTGTGTAAATCAAACATGGCCACAGTAAACAATAATTCTAAAAGGTCTAAGAGTATTAAAAAAACAAGCCTGAAGGCTTTGTGTCTTAATGCGAGGAGCACTCGTAATAAGGTGGATGAGTTAGCTGCGCAAATAGATGTAAACGGATATGATATAATTGGGATTACGGAGACATGGCTCCAGGGTGACGAAGGCTGGGAATTCAACATCCAGGGGTATTGAATATTCAGGAAGGACAGGCAAAAAGGAAAAGGAGGTGGGGTAGCATTGCTGGTTAAAGAGGAGATTAACACAATAGTAAGGAAGGATATTAGCTCTGATGATGTGGAATCTGTATGGGTAGAGCTGAGAAATACCAAGGGGCAGAAAACGTTAGTGGGAGTTGTATACAGACCCCCAAACAGTAATGCTAAGGTTGGGGATGGCATTAAATGGGAAATTAGAGATGCGTGCAATAAGGGCACAGCAGTTATCATGGGTGACTTTAATCTACATATAGATTGGGCTAACCAAATTAGTAACAATACTGTGGAGGAGGAATTCCTAGAGTGTATACGGGATGGTTTCCTGGACCAATATGTCGAGGAACCAACTAGAGATCAGGCCATCTTAGACTGGGTATTATGTAATGAGAAAGGATTAATTAGCAATCTTGTTGTGCGAGGCCCCTTGGGGAGGAGCGATCATAATATGATAGAATTCTTCATTAAGATGGAGAGTGAAGTCATAGTTGACTCAGAGGCTAGGGTACTGAATTTAAATAAAGGAAACTACGATGGTATGAGGCGAGAGTTGGCTAGGATGGATTGGGGAATGTTACTTAAAGGGTTGACGGTGGATAGGCAATGGCAAACATTTAAAGATCGTATGGATGAACTACAGAATTTGTTCATCCCTGTTTGGCATAAAAATAAAACAAAAAAGGTGACTCAACCGTGGTTAACAAGGGAAATTAGGGATAGCATAAGATGCAAGGAGAGGACATATAACTTGGCCAGAAAAAGAAGCAAACCTGAGGATTGGGAGCAGTTTAGGATTCAGCAAAGGAGGACAAAGGGATTAACTAAGAGGGGGAAATTAGAGTATGAGAGTAAGCTTGCAGGGAACATAAAAACTGACTGTAAAAGCTTCTATATATATGTGAAGAGAAAAAGATTGGTGAAGTCAAGCGTAGGTCCCTTGCAGTCAGAATCAGGGGAATTTATAATGGGGAACAAAGAAATGGCAGGCCAATTAAATACATACTTTGGTTCTGTCTTCACAAAGGAGGACACAAATAAACTCCCAGAGATGTCGGGAAACATAGGGTCTAAAGAGAGGGAGGAACTGAATGAAATCAGTATTTGTAGGGAAATGGTGTTCGGGAGATTGACGGGATTGAAGGCCGATAAATCCCCAGGGCCTGATAATCTACATCCTAGGGTACTTAAGGAAGTGGCCCTAGAAATAGTAGATGCATTGCTGGTCATCTTCCAAAATTCTATAGACTCTGGAACAGTTCCCATGGATTGGAGGGTAGCTAATGTAACCCCACTATTTAAAAAAGGTGGTAGAGAGAAAACGGGGAATTATAGACTGGTAAGCCTGACATCGGTAGTGGGGAAAATGCTAGAGTCCATTATAAAAGATGTAATAGCAGAGCACTTGGAAAACAGTGACAGGATCGGACAAAGTCAACATGGATTTACAAAAGGTAAATCATACTTGACTAATCTACTGGAACTTTTTGAGGATGTAACTGTTAGAATAGATAAGGGAGAACCAGTGGATGTGGTGTATTTGGACTTTCAGAAGGCTTTCGATAAGGTCCCGCATAAGAGATTAGCGTGCAAAGTTAAAGCACATGGGATTGGGGGTAAGGTACTGACTTGGATAGAAAACTGGTTGGCAGACAGGAAGCAAAGAGTTGGAATAAACGGGTCTTTTTCCGAGTGGCAGGCAGTGACTAGTGGGGTACAGCAGGGATCGGTGCTAGGACCCCAGTTATTCACAATATATATCAATGATCTAGACGTGGGAACTAGATGTAATATCTCCAAGTTTGCAGACGACACAAAGAAACTCCAGTATGATTTGGACAAGTTGGGTGATATGGCAGATGCAGTATAATGTGGATAAATGCGAGGTTATCCACTTGGGTGGCAAAAACAGGAAGGCAGATTATTATCTGAACGGCAATAGATTGGGAAAAGGGGAAGTGCAACGAGACCTGGGTGTCCTTGTGCACCAGTCGCTGAAGGTAAGCATGCAGGTGCAGCAGGCGGTTAAGAACGCAAATGGTATGTTGGCCTTCATAGCGAGAGGATTCAAGTACAGGAGCAAGGATGTCTTGCTGCAGTTGTACAGGGCCTTGGTGAGACCACACCTTGAGTATTGTGTGCAGTCTTGGTCGCCTTATCTGAGGAAGGATGTTCTTGCCATGGAGGGAGTGCAGCGAAGATTCACCAGACTGATAGCTGGGATGGCAGGAAGGACGTATGAAGAGAGATTGGGTCGATTCGGCTTACATTCGCTAGAGTTTAGAAGAATGAGAGGGGATCTCATTGAAACTGATAAAATTCTAACAGGACTAGACAGACTAGATGCAGGAAGGCTGTTCCCGATGGCAGGGGAGTCCAGAACCAGGGGTCACAGTCTAAGGATAAGGGGTAAGCCATTTAGGACTGAGATGAGGAGGAATTTCTTCACCCAGAGTGTGGTGAACCTGTGGAATTCTCTACCACAGAAGGCAGTTGAGGCCAATTCATTAAATATATTCAAGAAAGAGTTAGATATATTTCTTAAGGCTAAGGGGATCACATGTTTCTATGTGTTATACAGCGACAGAGCTAAACCCACCAGTAGTGTACCCCAGTGTTATACAGTGGCAGACCTGTACCCACCAGTACTGTACCCCGGTGGTATACAGTGACAGACCTGTACCCACCAGTACTGTACCCGTGTTATACAGTGACGGACCTGTACCCACCAGTACTGTACCCCAGTGTTAGAGACAGACCTGTACCCACCAGTACTGCTCCCAAATTATACAGTGGCAGACCTGTACCCACCAGTACTGTACCCGTGTTATACAGTGACAGACCTGTACCCACCAGTACTGTACCCCAGTGTTATACAGTGACAGACCTGTACCCACCAGTACTGTACCACAGTGTTAGAGACAGACCTGTACCCACCAGTACTGTTCCCAAATTATACGGTGGCAGACCTGTACCCACCAGTACTGTACCCGTGTTATACAGTGACAGACCTGTACCCACCAGTACTGTACCCCAGTGTTATACAGTGACAGACCTGTACCTACCAGTACTGCACCCCAGTGTTAGAGACAGACCTGTATCCACCAGTACTGTTCCCAAATTATACAGTGGCAGACCTGTACCCACCAGCACTGTACCCCAGTGTTACAGTGACAGACGTGTACCCACCAGTACTGTACCCGTGTTATAGTGACAGACCTGTACCCACCAGTACTGTACTCGTGTTATACAGTGACAGACCTGTACCCACCAGTACCGTAAGCCAGTGTTATACAGTGACAGACCTGTACCCACCAGTACTGTACCCGTGTTGTACAGTGACAAACCTGTACCCAAAAGTACTGTACCCGTGTTATACAGCAACAGACCTGTACCCACCAGTACTGTACCCGTGTTATACAGTGACAGACCTGTACCCAAAAGTACTGTACCCGTGTTATACAGCGACAGACCTGTACCCACCAGTACTGTACCCCAGTTATACAGTGACAGACCTGTACACACCAGTACTGTACCCCAGTGTTATAGCGACAGACCTGTACCCACCAGTACTGTACCCGTGTTATACAGCGACAGACCTGTACCCACCAGTACTGTACCCCAGTGTTATAGTGACAGACCTGTACCCACCAGTACCGTTAGCCAGTGTTATACAGTGACAGACCTGTACCCACCAGTACTGTACCCCAGTGTTATGCAGCGACAGACCTGTACCCACCAGTACTGTACCCCAGTGTTATACAGTGACAGACCTGTACCCACCAGTACTGTACCCGTGTTATACAGTGACAGACCTGTACCCAAAAGTACTGTACCCGTGTTATACAGCGACAGACCTGTACCCACCAGTACTGTACCCGTGTTATACAGCGACAGACCTGTACCCACCAGTACTGTACCCCAGTGTTATAGTGACAGACCTGTACCCACCAGTACTGTACCCCAGTGTTCCAGTGACAGACCTGTACCCACCAGTACTGTACTCCAGTGTTATACAGCGACAGACCTGTACCCACCAGTACTGTACCCCAGTGTTATACAGTGACAGACCAGTACCCACCAGTACTGTGCCCCAGTGTTATAGTGACAGACCTGTACCCACCAGTACTGTACCCCAGTAATATACAGCAACAGACCTGTACCCTCCAGTACTCTACCCCAATAATATACAGCAACAGACCTGTACCCACCAGTGCTGTACCAATGTGTTATAGTGACAGACCTGTACCCACCAGTACCGTAAGCCAGTGTTATACAGTGACAGAGCTGTACCCACCAGTACTGTACCCCAGTGTTATGCAGCGACAGACCTGTACCCACCAGTACTGTACCCCAGTGTTATACAGTGACAGACCTGTACCCACCAGTACTGTACCCGTGTTATACAGTGACAGACCTGTACCCAAAAGTACTGTACCCGTGTTATACAGCGACAGACCTGTACCCACCAGTACTGTGCCCCAGTTATGCAGTGACAGACCTGTACACACCAGTACTGTACCCCAGTGTTATACAGTGACAGACCTGTACCCACCAGTACTGTACCCGTGTTATACAGTGACAGACCTGTACCCAAAAGTACTGTACCCGTGTTATACAGCGACAGACCTGTACCCAAAAAACTGTACCTGTGTTATACAGCGACAGACCTGTACCCACTAGTACTGTACCCCAGTTATACAGTGACAGACCTGTACCCACCAGTACTGTACCCCAGTGTTCCAGTGACAGACCTGTACCCACCAGTACTGTACCCCAGTTATACAGTGACAGACCTGTACCCACCAGTACTGTACCAATGTGTTATACAGTGACAGACCTGTAGCCACCAGTACTGTACCCCAGTGTTATACAGCGACAGACCTGTACCCACCAGTACTGCACCCCAGTGTTATAGTAACAAACCTGTACCCAGCAGCAGTGTACCCCAGTGTTCCAGTGACAGACCTGTACCCACCAGTACTGTACCCGTGTTATACAGTGACACACCTGTACCCGCCAGTACTGTACTCCAGTGTTCCAGTGACAGACCTGTACCCACGAGTGCTATACCAAGGTGTTTTACAGTGACAGACCTGTGCCCACCTGTATTGTAACCCAGTGTTATACAGTGACAGACCTGAACCCACCAGTACTGTACCCCAGTGTTATAGTGATAGACCTGTACCCACCTGTACTGTACCCCAGTGTTATAGTGACAGACCTGTACCCACCAGTACTGTACCCCAGTGTTATAGTGACAGACCTGTACCCACCAGTACTGTACCCCAGTGTTATAGTGACAGACCTGTACCCACCAGTACTGTACCCCAGTGTTATACAACGACAGGCCTGTAACCACCAGTACTGTACCCCAGTGTTATACAGTGACAGACCTGTACCCACCAGTACTGTACCCCAGTATTACAGTGACAGACCTGTAGCCACCAGTACTGTACCCCAGTTATACAGTGACAGACCTGTAGCCACCAGTACTGTACCCCAGGAATATACAGTGTCAGACCTGTACCGACCAGTACTGTACCCCGGTGTTTTACAGTGACAGACATGTACCCACCAGTACTGTACCCCAGTGTTATACTGTGACAGACCTGTACCCACCAGTAGTGTACCCGTGTTATACAGTAACAGACCTGTACCCACGAGTACTATACCAATGTGTTTTACAGTGACAGACCTGTACCCACCTGTACTGTAACCCAGTGTTATAGTGACACACCTGTACCCACCAGTGCAGTACCCCAGTGTTAGTGACAGACGTGTACCCACCAGTACTGTACCCCAGTATTACAGTGACAGACCTGTAGCCACCAGTACTGTACCCCAGGAATATACAGTGTCAGACCTGTACCGACCAGTACTGTACCCCGGTGTTTTACAGTGACAGACATGTACCCACCAGTAGTGTACCCGTGTTGTACAGTGACAGACCTGTACCCACCTGTACTGTAACCCAGTGTTATAGTGACAGACCTGTACCCACCAGTACAGTACCCCAGTGTTAGTGATAGACCTGTACCCACCAGTACTGTACCCCAGTGTTATACAGCGACAGACCTGTACCCACCAGTACTGTACCCCAGTGTTATAGTGACAGACCTGTACCCACCAGTACTGTACCCCAGTGTTATAGTGATAGACCTGTACCCACCTGTACTGTACCCCAGTGTTATAGTGACAGACCTGTACCCACCAGTACTGTACCCCAGTGTTATAGTGACAGACCTGTACCCACCAGTACTGTACCCCATGTTATACAGCGACAGGCCTTTAACCACCAGTACTGTACCCCAGTGTTATACAGTGACAGACCTGTACCCACCAGTACTGTACCCCAGTGTTATACAGCGACAGGCCTGTAACCACCAGTACTGTACCCCAGTGTTATACAGTGATAGACCTGTACCCACCAGTACTGTACCCAAGTGTTATACAGTGACAGACCTGTACCCACCAGTACTGTACCCCAGTATTACAGTGACAGACCTGTAGCCACCAGTACTGTACCCCAGTTAGACAGTGACAGACCTGTAGCCACCAGTACTGTACCCCAGGAATATACAGCGACAGACCTGTACCCACCAGTACTGTACCCCAGTGTTATAGTGACAGACCTGTACCCACCAGTACTGTACCCCAGTGTTATAGTGATAGACCTGTACCCACCTGTACTGTACCCCAGTGTTATAGTGACAGACCTGTCGCCACCAGTACTGTACCCCAGTTATACAGTGACAGACCTGTACCCACCAGTACTGTACCCCACTGTTATACATTGACAGATGTGTACCCACCAGTACTGTACCCCAGTGTTATAATGACAGACTTGTGCCCACCAGTACTGTACACCAGTGTTATACAGTGACAGACCTGTACCCACCAGTACTGTACCCCAGTGTTATACAGCGACAGGCCTGTAACCACCAGTACTGTACCCAAGTGTTATACAGTGACAGACCTGTACCCACCAGTACTGTACCCCAGTATTACAGTGACAGACCTGTAGCCACCAGTACTGTACCCCAGTTAGACAGTGACAGACCTGTAGCCACCAGTACTGTACCCCAGGAATATACAGTGTCAGACCTGTACCGACCAGTACTGTACCCCGGTGTTTTACAGTGACAGACATGTACCCACCAGTACTGTACCCCAGTGTTATACTGTGACAGACTGTACCCACCAGTAGTGTACCGGTGTTATACAGTGACAGACCTGTACCCACGAGTACTATACCAATGTGTTTTACAGTGACAGACCTGTACCCACCTGTACTGTAACCCAGTGTTATAGTGACAGACCTGTACCCACCAGTGCAGTACCCCAGTGTTAGTGACAGACGTGTACCCACCAGTACTGTACCCCAGTATTACAGTGACAGACCTGTAGCCACCAGTACTGTACCCCAGGAATATACAGTGTCAGACCTGTACCGACCAGTACTGTACCCCGGTGTTTTACAGTGACAGACATGTACCCACCAGTAGTGTACCCGTGTTATACAGTGACAGACCTGTACCCACCTGTACTGTAACCCAGTGTTATAGTGACAGACCTGTACCCACCAGTACAGTACCCCAGTGTTAGTGACAGACCTGTACCCACCAGTACTGTACCCCAGTGTTATACAGCGACAGACCTGTACCCACCAGTACTGTACCCCAGTGTTATAGTGACAGACCTGTACTCACCAGTACTGTACCCCAGTGTTATAGTGATAGACCTGTACCCACCTGTACTGTGCCCCAGTGTTATAGTGACAGACCTGTACCCACCAGTACTGTACCCCAGTGTTATAGTGACAGACCTGTACCCACCAGTACTGTACCCCAGTGTTATAGTGACAGACCTGTACCCACCAGTACTGTACCCCAGTGTTATACAGCGACAGGCCTGTAACCACCAGTACTGTACCGTACCCCAGTGTTATACAGTGACAGACCTGTACCCACCAGTACTGTACCCCAGTGTTATACAGTGACAGACCTGTACCCACCAGTACTGTACCCCAGTGTTATACAGCGACAGGCCTGTAACCACCAGTACTGTACCCCAGTGTTATACAGTGACAGACCTGTACCCACCAGTACTGTACCCAGTATTACAGTGACAGACCTGTCGCCACCAGTACTGTACCCCAGTTATACAGTGACAGACCTGTACCCACCAGTACTGTACCCCACTGCTATACATTGACAGATGTGTACCCACCAGTACTGTACCCCAGTGTTATAATGACAGACCTGTGCCCACCAGTACTGTACCCCAGTGTTATACAACGACAGACCTGTACCCACCAGTACTGTACCCCAGTGTTAGTGACAGACCTGTACCCACCAGTTCTGTACCCCGGAGTTACGGTGACAGACCTGTACCCTCAGTACTGTACCCCGGTGTTGTACAGTGACAGACATGTACCCACCAGTACTGTAACCCAGTGTTATAGTGACAGACCTGTACCCACCAGTACAGTACCCCAGTGTTAGTGACAGACCTGTACCCACCAGTACTGTGCCCCAGTGTTATAGTGACAGACCTGTACCCACCAGTACAGTACCCCAGTGTTAGTGACAGACCTGTACCCACCAGTACTGTACCCCAGTGTTATACAGCGACAGACCTGTACCCACCAGTACTGTACCCGAGTGTTATACAGTGACAGACCTGTACCCACCAGTACTGTACCCGTGTTATATAGTTACAGACCAGTACCGAGCAGTACTGTACCCCAGTTATACAGTGACAGACCTGTACCCACCAGTACTGTACCCCAGTGTGAAAGTGACAGATCTGTACCTACCAGGACTGTACCCCTGTGTTATATAGTGACAGACCTGTACCCACCAGTACTGTACCCCAGTGTTATACAGCGACAGAACTATACCCACCAGTACTGTACCCGTGTTGTACAGTGACAGACCTGTACCCACCAGTACTGTACCCCAGTTATACAGTGACAGACCTGTACCCACCAGTACTGTACCCCAGTGTTATACAGTGATAGAACTGTACCCACCAGTACTGTACCCGTGTTATACAGTGAGAGACCTGTACCCACCAGAACTGTACCCCAGTGTTATACAGCAACAGACCTGTACCCACCAGTACTGTACCCGTGTTATACAGCGACAGACCTGTACCCACCAGTACTGTACCCGTGTTATACAGCGACAGACCTGTACCCATCACTATTGTACCCCAGTGTTATAGTGACAGACCTGTACCCACCAGTACTATACCAATGTGTTTTACAGTGCTAGACCTGTACCCACCAGTACTGTAACCCAGTGTTATAGTGATAGACCTGTACCCACCAGTACAGTACCCCAGTGTTAGTGACAGACCTGTACCCACCAGTACTGTACCCCAGCGTTATACAGCGACAGACCTGTACCCACCAGTACTGTACCCCAGTGTTATATTGACAGACCTATACCCACCTGTACTGTACCCCAGTGTTATAGTGACAGACCTGTACCCACCAGTACTGTACCCCAGTGTTATAGTGACAGACCTGTACCCACCAGTACTGTACCCCAGTGTTATACAATGACAGACCTGTACCCACCAGTACTGTACCCCAGTGTTATAGTGACAGACCTGTACCCACCAGTACTGTACCCCAGTGTTATACAATGACAGACCTGTACCCACCAGTACTGTACCCCAGTGTTATAGTGACAGACCTGTACCCACCAGTACTGTACCCCAGTATTATACAGTGACAGACCTGTACCCGCCAGTACTGTACTCCAGTGTTCCAGTGACAGACCTGTACCCACCAGTACTGTACCCCAGTATTATACAGTGACAGACCTGTACCCACCAGTACTGTACTCCAGTGTTCCAATGACAGACCTGTACCCACCAGTACTGTACTCCAGTGTTCCAATGACAGACCTGTACCCACCAGTACTGTACCCCAGTGTTATAGTGACAGACCTGTACCCACCAGTACTGTACTCCAGTGTTATACAGCGACAGACCTGTACCCACCAGTACTGTACCCCAGAGTTATACAGTGACAGACCTGTATCCACCAGTACGGTACCCAAGTGTTATACAGCGACAGGCCTGTAACCACCAGTACTGTACCCGTGTTATACAGTGACAGACCTGTAACCACCAGTACTGTACCCCAGTGTTATACAGTGACAGACCTGTACCCACCAGTACTGTACCCCAGTGTTATACAGTGACAGACCTGTACCCACCAGTAATGTACCCCAGTATTACAGTGACAGACCTGTAGCCACCAGTACTGTACCCCAGTTATACAGTGACAGACCTGTAGCCACCAGTACTGTACCCCAAGAATATACAGTGTCAGACCTGTACCGACCAGTACTGTACCCCAGTGTTATACAGTGACAGACCTGTACCCACGAGTACTATACCAATGTGTTTTACAGTGACAGACCTGTACCCACCTGTACTGTAACCCAGTGTTATAGTGACAGACCTGTACCCACCAGTACTATACCCCAGTGTTATAGTGACAGACCTGTACCCACCAGTACTGTACCCCAGTGTTATAGTGATAGACCTGTACCCACCTTTACTGTACCCCAGTGTTATAGTGACAGACCTGTACCCACCAGTACTGTACCCCAGTGTTATACAGCGACAGGCCTGTAACCACCAGTACTGTACCCCAGTGTTATACAGCGACAGGCCTGTAACCACCAGTACTGTACCCCAGTGTTATACAGCGACAGGCCTGTACCCACCAGTACTGTACCCAGTATTACAGTGACAGACCTGTCGCCACCAGTACTGTACCCCAGTTATACAGTGACAGACCTGTACCCACCAGTACTGTACCCCAGTGTTATACATTGACAGATGTGTACCCACCAGTACTGTACACCAGTGTTATAAAGTGACAGACCTGTACCCACCAGTACTGTACCCCAGTGTTAGTGACAGACCTGTACCCACCAGTTCTGTACCCCGGAGTTACGGTGACAGGCCTGTACCGTCAGTACTGTACCCCAATGTTATACAGCGCCAGACCTGTAGCCACCAGTACTGTACCCCAGGAATATACAGTGTCAGACCTGTACCGACCAGTACTGTACCCCGGTGTTGTACAGTGACAGACCTGTACCCACCAGTACTGTACCCCAGTGTTATACAGTGACAGACCTGTACCCACCAGTACTGTACCCCAGTGTTATACAGTGACAGACCTGTACCCACCAGTAGTGTATCCGTGTTATACAGTGACAGACCTGTACCCACCAGTACAGTACCCCAGTGTTAGTGACAGACCTGTACCCACCAGTACTGTACCCCAGTGTTATACAGCGACAGACCTGTACCCACCAGTACTGTACCCCAGTGTTATACAGTGACAGACCTGTACCCACCAGTACTGTAGCCCAGTGTTATACAGTGACAGACCTGTACCCACCAGTACTGTAGCCCAGTGTTATAGTGACAGACCTGTACCCACCAGTACTGTAGCCCAGTGTTATACAGTGACAGACCTGTACCCACCAGTACTGTAGCCCAGTGTTATACAGTGACAGACCTGTACCCACCAGTACTGTAGCCCAGTGTTGTACAGTGACAGACCTGTACCCACCAGTACTGTAGCCCAGTGTTATAGTGACAGACCTGTACCCACCAGTACTGTAGCCCAGTGTTATACAGTGACAGACCTGTACCCACCAGTACTGTAGCCCAATGTTATAGTGACAGACCTGTACCCACCAGTACTGTAGCCCAGTGTTGTACAGTGACAGACCTGTACCTACCAGTACTGTACCCCAGTGTTATACAGCGACAGAGCCGCTACCAATATCTTCGCTGGGGGGTTTGCTAGTGCTGTTGGGGAGGATTTAAACTGAGGTGGCTGGGGGATGGGCACCAGGATGTAACATTAGAAAGGAGAAACAAAGGGCACAAAGGATTGGGAGAGACGGATACCACTAAAGCAAGAAATATTAAGGTATTAGTTTGGGTCAGACTAAGAGAGAATACAGGATGGTCTAAGATAGGTTTACAGTGCATGTATGTGAACGCACGAAGTGTGGTCAATAAGGTTGGTGAGCTGCAGGCGGAAATAGCCACATGGGAATATGATGTTGTGGCAATAACGGAGACCTGGCTCAAAAAAGGGCAGAGTTGGGTATTAAATATTCCTGGATATACAGCGACAGGCCTGTAACCACCAGTACTGTACCCGTGTTATACAGTGACAGACCTGTACCCACCAGTACTGTACCTCAGTTATACAGTGACAGACCTGTACCCACCAGTACTGTACCCCAGTGTTATACAGTGACAGACCTGTACCCACCAGTAATGTACCCCAGTATTACAGTGACAGACCTGTAGCCACCAGTACTGTACCCCAGTTATACAGTGACAGACCTGTAGCCACCAGTACTGTACCCCAAGAATATACAGTGTCAGACCTGTACCGACCAGTACTGTACCCCAGTGTTATACAGTGACAGACCTGTACCCACGAGTACTATACCAATGTGTTTTACAGTGACAGACCTGTACCCACCTGTACTGTAACCCAGTGTTATAGTGACAGACCTGTACCCACCAGTACTATACCCCAGTGTTATAGTGACAGACCTGTACCCACCAGTACTGTACCCCAGTGTTATAGTGATAGACCTGTACCCACCTTTACTGTACCCCAGTGTTATAGTGACAGACCTGTACCCACCAGTACTGTACCCCAGTGTTATACAGCGACAGGCCTGTAACCACCAGTACTGTACCCCAGTGTTATACAGTGACAGAGCTGTACCCACCAATACTGTACCCAAGTGTTATACAGCGACAGGCCTGTAACCACCAGTACTGTACCACAGTGTTATACAGTGATAGACCTGTACCCACCAGTACTGTACCCAAGTGTTATACAGCGACAGACCTGTAACCACCAGTACTGTACCCCAGTGTTATACAGTGATAGACCTGTACCCACCAGTACTGTACCCAGTATTACAGTGACAGACCTGTCGCCACCAGTACTGTACCCCAGTTATACAGTGACAGACCTGTACCCACCAGTACTGTACCCCAGTGTTATACATTGACAGATGTGTACCCACCAGTACTGTACCCCAGTGTTATAGTGACAGACCTGTGCCCACCAGTACTGTACACCAGTGTTATAAAGTGACAGACCTGTACCCACCAGTACTGTACCCCAGTGTTAGTGACAGACCTGTACCCACCAGTTCTGTACCCCGGAGTTACGGTGACAGGCCTGTACCCTCAGTACTGTACCCCAATGTTATACAGCGCCAGACCTGTAGCCACCAGTACTGTACCCCAGGAATATACAGTGTCAGACCTGTACCGACCAGTACTGTACCCCGGTGTTGTACAGTGACAGACATGTACCCACCAGTACTGTACCCCAGTGTTATACAGTGACAGACCTGTACCCACCAGTAGTGTATCCGTGTTATACAGTGACAGACCTGTACCCACCAGTACAGTACCCCAGTGTTAGTGACAGACCTGTACCCACCAGTACTGTACCCCAGTGTTATACAGCGACAGACCTGTACCCACCAGTACTGTACCCCAGTGTTATACAGTGACAGACCTGTACCCACCAGTACTGTAGCCCAGTGTTATACAGTGACAGACCTGTACCCACCAGTACTGTAGCCCAGTGTTATAGTGACAGACCTGTACCCACCAGTACTGTAGCCCAGTGTTATACAGTGACAGACCTGTACCCACCAGTACTGTAGCCCAGTGTTATACAGTGACAGACCTGTACCCACCAGTACTGTAGCCCAGTGTTGTACAGTGACAGACCTGTACCCACCAGTACTGTAGCCCAGTGTTATAGTGACAGACCTGTACCCACCAGTACTGTAGCCCAGTGTTATACAGTGACAGACCTGTACCCACCAGTACTGTAGCCCAATGTTATAGTGACAGACCTGTACCCACCAGTACTGTAGCCCAGTGTTGTACAGTGACAGACCTGTACCTACCAGTACTGTACCCCAGTGTTATACAGCGACAGAGCCGCTACCAATATCTTCGCTGGGGGGTTTGCTAGTGCTGTTGGGGAGGATTTAAACTAAGGTGGCTAGGGGATGGGCACCAGTATGTAACATTAGAAAGGAGAAACAAAGTGCACAAAGGATTGGGAGAGACGGATACCACTAAAGCAAGAAATATTAAGGTATTAGGTTGGGTCAGACTAAGAGAGAATACAGGATGGTCTAAGATAGGTTTACAGTGCATGTATGTGAACGCACGAAGTGTGGTAAATAAGGTTGGTGAGCTGCAGGCGGAAATAGCCACATGGGAATATGATGTTGTGGCAATAACGGAGACCTGGCTCAAAAATGGGCAGAGTTGGGTATTAAATATTCCTGGATATAGGGTATTCAGGAGAGATATGGAAGAAAAGATAGGAGGTGGGGTGGTAGTATTGGTTAAGGAGAATATTACAGTGCTGGAAAGAGAGGAAGGCTGGAGGGGTCAAGGACAGAATCGATATGGCTAGAGTTAAGAAATAATAGAGGTGCCATTACACTACTAGGTGTATTCTATAGTCCAGCAAATAGTGGGAAAAATATGGAGGAGCAAATTTGCAGGGAAATTACAGAGAGATGCAAGAACTACAGAGTAGTGATAATGAGGGACTTCAACTATCCTAATATAGACTGGGATAGTAATAGTGTAAAGGGCAGAGAGGGGGAAGAATTTCTGAAGTGTGTTCAGGAGAACTTTCTCGATCAGTATGTTTCTGGCCCAATGAGGAAGGAGGAATTGCTGGATCTCGTTCTGGGGAATGAGGTGGGTCAAGTGGAGCAAGTGTCAGTCGGGGAACATTTAGGGAACAGTGATCATAGTATCATTAGCTATGGAAAAGGACAGGGAGCAATCTAGAGTTAAAATACTTAATTGGAGGAAGGCAAATTTCAGTGGGATGAGAACAGATCTGGCCCGGGTAAATTGGAATCAAAGATTGGCAGACAAAACTGTAATGGAACAATGGGCTGCCTTTAAAGAGGAAATAGTTCGGGTACAGTCGAAGTACATCCCCACTTGGGGGAAAGGTAGGGCAACTAAAGTTAGAGCTCCCTGGATGACGAAAGAGATAGGGAGTAAGATGAAACAGAACGGTAGTAGTTATGTTACTGGACTAGTAATTCAGAGACCTGGGCTAATGATCCGGAGACGTGAGTTCAAATCCCAGCACGGCAGCTGGGGAATTTAAATTAAAAAAGTGAGTATCAGTAATGGTGACCATGAAACTATCGGATTGTAAAAACCCATCTAGTTCACTAATGTCCTTACCCGGTCTGGCCTATATGTGACTCCAGACCCACAGCAACTGCCCTCTGAAATGGCCAAGCAAGCCACTCAGCTGTAAAAAATCGCTACGAAAAACAATAAGAATAAAACCAGACGGACCACCCGGCATCGAACTCGGCACCGGCTAGGGACACAACAACGACACACCCAGCCCAGTCGACCCAGCAAAGTCCTCTTCACCAACATCTGGGGACTTGTACCAAAATTGGGAGAGCTGTCCCACAAACTAGTCAAGCAACAGCCTGACAGTCATATTCACAGAATCTTACCTTTCAGCCAAAGTCCCAAACTCCTCCATCACCATCCCCGGGTATGTCCTGTCCCACCAGCAGGACAGACCCACCAGGGGTGGTGGAACAGTGGTATACAGTCGGGAAGGAGTGGCCCTGGGAGTCCTCAACATTGACACCGGACCCCATGAAGTCTCATGGCTTCAGGTCAAGTATGGGCAAGGAAACCTCCTGCTGGTTACCATCTACCGCCCTCCTTCAGCTGATGAATCAGTACTCCTCCATGTTGACCACTTGGAAGAAGCACTGAGAGTAGCAAGGGCACAGAATGTACTCTGGGTGGGGGACTTCAATGTCCATCACCAAGAGTGGCTCGGTAACACCACTACTGACCGAGCTGGCCGAGTCCTGAAGAATATAGCTGCCAGTCTGGGCCTGCGACAGGTGGTGAGAGAACCAACACGAGGGAAAAACCTACTTGACCTCGTCCTCACCAATCTACTTGTCGCAGATGCATCTGTCCATGACAGCATTGGTAGCAGTGACCACCGCACAGTCATTGTGGAGACGAAGTCCCGTCTTCACACTGAGAACACCCTCCATAGTGTTATGTGGCATTACCACCGTGCTAAATGGGATAGATTCAGAACAGATCTAGCAGCTCAAAACTGGGCATCCATGAGACGCTGTGGGCCGTCAGCAGTAGCAGAATTGTATTCCACCACAATCTATAACCTCATGGCCCAGCATATCCCTCACTCTACCATTATCATCAAGTCAGGGGACCAACCCTGCTTCAATAAGGAGTGTGGAAGAGCATGCCAGGAGCAGCATCAGGCGTACCTAAAAATGCAGTGCCAACCTGGGGAAGCTGCAACACAGGACTACATGAATGCTAAACAGCAGAAGCAGCATGCTAAAAAGCGGAAGCTAAGCGATCCCACAAACAACGGGTCAGATCAAAGCTCTGCAGTCCTGCCACATCCAGTCGTGAATGGTGGTGGACCATTAAACAACTAACAGGAGGAAGAGGCTCTATGAATATCCCCATCCTCAATGATGGTGGAGCCCAGCACATGAGTGCAAAATACAAAGCTGAAGGGTTTGCAACCATCTTCAGCCAGAAGTGCAGAGTGGATGATCCATATAGGCCTCCTCCTGAGGTCTGCACCACCACAGAAGCCAGTCTTCAGCCAATTCGATTCACTCCGCGTGATATCAAGAAACGGCTGAGTGCACTGGATACAGCAAAGGCTGTGGGCCCTGACAACATCCCGACTGTTGTGCTGAAGACTTGTGCTCCAGAACTAGCCGTGCCTCTAGCCAAGCTGTTCCAGTACAGCTACAACACTGTATTCCATCCAACAATGTGGAAAACTGCCCAGGTATGTCATGTCCACAAAAAGCAGGACAAATCCAATTGGGCCAATTATCGCCCCATCAGTCTAATCTCAATCATCAGCAAAGTGATGAAAGGTGTCATTGACAGTGCTATCAAGCGGCACCTGCTCACTGATGCCCAGTTTGGGTTCTGCCAGGACTACTCGGCTCCAGAACTCATTACAGCCTTGGTCCAAACATGGACAAAAGAGCTGAATTCCAGAGGTGAGGTGAGAGTGACTGCCCTTGACATCAAGGCAGCATTTGACCGAGTGTGGCATCAAGTAGCCCTAGTAAAACTGAAGTCAATGGGAATCGGGGGGAAAACTCTCCACTGGCTGGAGTCATACCGAGCACAAAGGAAGATGGTTGTGGTGGTTGGAGGTCAATCATCACAGCCACAGGACATCGCTGCAGGAGTTCCTCAGGGCAGTGTCCTAGGCCCAACCATCTTCAGCTGCTTCATCAATGACCTTCCCTCCAACATAAGGTCAGAAGTGGGGATGTTCGCTGATGATTGCACAGTGTTCAGTACCATTCGCAACTCCTCAGATAATGAAGCAGTCCATGCCCGCATGCAGCAAGACCTGGATGGCATTCAGGCTTGGGCTGACAAGTGTCAGGTAACATTCGCGCCACAGAAGTGCCAGGCAATGACTATCTCACCACCGCCCCTTGACAGTCAACGGCATTACCATCGCCAAATCCCCTACCATCAATATCCTGGGGGTTACTATTGACCAGAAACTTAACTGGACCAGCCACACAAATACTGTGGCAACAAGAGAAGGTGTCTCACCTCCTCACACCCAAAGCCTTTCCACCATCTACAAGGCACAAGTAAGGACTGTGATGGAATACTCTCCACTTGCCTGGATGAGTGCAGCTCCAACAACACTCAAGAAGCTCGACACCATCCAGGACAAAGCAGCCCGCTTGATTGGCACCCCATCCATCACCTTAAACATTCACTTCCTCCACCACCGGCGTACCGTGGCTGCAGTGTGTACCATCTACAAGATGCACTGCAGCAGCTCACCAAGGTTTCTTCAGCAGCACCTCCCAAACCAGCGACCTCTACCACCTAGAAGGACAAGGGCAGCAGGCACATGGGAACACCACCACCTCCAAGTCACACAACATCCTGACTTGGAAATATATCGCCGTTCCTTCATCGTCACTGGGTCAAAATCCTGGAACTCCCTCCCTAAAAGCACTGTGGGAGCACCATCACCACACGGACTGCAGCGGTTCAAGAAGGTGGTTCACCACCACCTTCTCATGGGCAACTCGGGATGGGCAATAAATGCTGGCTTTGCCAGCGATGCCCACATCCCATGAACGAATTTTTAAAAACGCTGGCCCGGTCACACGCAGGTGGGCACAGTGCCCCTTGCACACTCAGGTGAGCACACTGCCCCTTGCACACTCAGGTGAGCACACCACCCCTTGCACACGCAGGTGAGCACACCGCCCCTCGCACACTCAGGTGAGCACACCGCCCCTTGCACACTCAGGTGAGCACACCACCCCTTGCACACTCAGGTGAGCACACCACCCCTTGCACACTCAGGTGAGCACACTGCCCCAAGAAACACACAGTGAGCACACTCGCGAGAGGAGGGACGAGAGGAGCGGGAGCAGCGGTGCTGTAAAGAGCGCGAGAGCTGTTCCAGTACAACACTGGCATCTGTCCGACAATGTGGAAAACTGCCCAGGTATGTCCTGTCCACACAAAGCAGGACAAATCAATCGGGCCAATTACCGCCCCATCAGTCTACTCTCAATCATCAGCAAAGTGATTGTAGGTGTCATCAACAGTGCTATCAAGCGGCACTTACTCACTTAATAACCTGCTCACTGATGCCCAGTTTGGGCTCCGATAAGACCATTCGGCTCCCGACCTCAATACAGCCTTGGTCCAAACATGGACAAAGGAGCTGAATTCCAGAGGTGAGGTGAGAGTGTGGCATCAAGGAGCCCTAGTAAAACTGAAGTCAATGGGAATCGGGGGGAAAACGCTCCACTGGCTGGAGTCATACCTAGCACAAGGAAGATGGTTGTGGTGGTTGAAGGTCAATCATCACAGCCCCAGGACATCGCTGCAGGAGTTCCTTAGGGCAGTGTCCTAGGCCCAACCATCTTCAGCTGCTTCATCAATGACCTTCCCTCCAACATAAGGTCAGTAATGGGGATGTTCGCTGATGACTGCACAGTGTTCAGCGCCATTCGCAACTCCTCAGATAATGAAGCAGTCCATGCCCGCATGCAACAAGACCTGGACGACGTTCACGCTTGGGCTGATAAGTGGCAGGTAACATTCGTGCCACACAAGTGCCAGGCAATGACTATCTCCAACAATCGAGAGTCTAACCACCTCCCCTTGACATTCAATGGCATTACCATCACCATCACCGAATCCCCACCATCAACATCCTGGGGGGTCACCATTGACCAGAAACTTAACTGGACCAACCACATAAATACTGTGGCAACAAGAGCAGGTCAGAGACTCCCCAAAGCCTTTCCACCATCTACAAGGCACAAGTAAGGAGTGTGATGGAATACTCTCCACCTGCCTGGATGAGTGCAGCTCCAACAACACTCAAGAAGCTCAACACCATCCAGGACAAAGCAGCCCGCTTGATTGGCACCCCATCCACCACCTTAAACATTCACTCCCTCCACCACCGGCATACCGTGGCTGCAGTGTGTACCATCTACAAGATGCACTGCAGCAACTCGCCAAGGCTTCTTCGGCAGCACCTCCCAAACCCGCGACCTCTTCCACCTAGAAGGACAAGGGCAGCAGGCACGTGGGAACACCACCACCTCCAAGTTCCCCTGCAAGTCACACACTATCTTGACTTAGAAGTATATCGCCGATCCTTCATCGTCGCTGGGTCAAAATCCTGGAACTCCCTCCCTAACAGCACCGTGGGAGTACCTTCACCACACAGACTGCAGCGGTTCAAGAAGGCGGCTCACCACCACCTTCTCGAGGGCAATTAGGGATGGGCAATAAATACTGGCCTTGCCAGCGACGCCAACATCCCAGAAACGAATAAAAAATAAATGAGCGGGAGCAGCGGCGCTGTAAAGAGCGTGAGAGGAAATGGAGGGAGCAGAGCTGGGCGAGACCAGAGCGGGAGCAGAGCGAAAGAGGCAGCGGGTCAACAGAGGCGGAATCTGAAAGAGTGACGTCAGAGTAGAAAAAGTGTCGTCGGCACAAGGGAAGGAGCTGATTGGTGAGTAGCTGGTGAGTGTTTTTTTTTTCAAGTTTTAAGTTTATTTCTGCTATGTTAGTTTTTAGTCTATTAAATAGAGGCATGGCAGGGCGGCTCAGTCCCGTGGAGTCCACATCCTCTGCCATGTGAGATGTCCTGGACGCTTCGCGTAGCCTGGACGACCACATGTGCAGGAAGTGTCACCAGCTACGGCAGCTCGAGATCCGTGTTTCAGAGCTTGAGCGGCGGCTGGAGTCACTGTGGTGCATCCGCGAGGCTGAGAGTTACGTGGATAGCATGTTTCTAGAGGTGGTCACCCCGCAGCTTAAGAGCATACAGGCAGAGAGGGAATGGGTGACCGCCAGACAGAAGAGGAGGACCAGGCAGGTAGTGCAGGAGACTCCAGAGTGCATCGCGCTTTCCAACCAGTATTCTGTTCTGAGTACTGGTGGGGGTGATGGTTCCGCTGGGGAGTGCAGCCAGAGACAAGACCACGGCACCACGGGTGGCTCAGCTGCACAGGAGTGGAGGAAAAAGAGTGGAAAAGCAACAGTGGTAGGGGATTCGATAGTTAGGGGAGCAGACAGGCGTTTCTGTGGCCGCAGTCGTGACTCCAGGATGGTATGTTGCCTCCCTGGTGCCAGGGTCAAGGATGTCACTGAGCGGCTGCAGGACACTCTGAGGGGGGAGGGTGAACAGCCAGAAGTCGTTGTCCATATCGGTATCAGCGACATAGGCAGAAAGAGGGATGAGGTCCTGCAGGCAGTGTTCAGGGAGCTAGGAAAGAGATTAAAAAGCAAGACCTCAAAGGTAGTAATCTCCAGATTACTCCTGGTGCCACGTGCTAGTGAGTACAGGGATAGGAGGATAGAACAGATGACTGCGTGGCTGGAGAGATGGTGCAGGAGGGAGGGCTTTAGATTCCTGAGGCATTGGGACCGTTTCTGGGGAAGGTGGGACCTGTACAAGCCAGACAAGTTACACCTCAACAGAGCCGGGACCAATATTCTCGCGGGGAGGTTTGCTAGTGCTGTTGGGGAGGGTTTAAACTAGCTTTGCAGGGGGATGGGCACCAGCATATAGGAGTAGAAAAGAGGAATAAGGTGCATGAAAGAGTGAGTGTGTTGGTTAGTACTAGAAAAGATAGTACTAGAGGCGGTAGTAGTACCATATTAGATAGGAGCAGACTAAGAAAGATGACGAAAAATTCAAAAATGGTTTTAGAATGCATGTACGTAAACGCACAAAGTGTGGTGAATAAGGTTGGTGAGCTACAAGCACAATTAGCCGTTTGGCACTATGATGTTGTGGCAATAACAGAATCGTGGCTTAAAAACGGTGAGGACTGGGCACTTAATATTCAAGGATACAAGGTGTTAAGAAAAGATAGGGAAGGAAAAAAGGGAGGTGGGGTGGCAGTGCTGATTAAGGAAGGCATTGTAGTGTTGGAAAAGGAGGATGTTCTTGAGGGGACAAGGACAGAATCCATTTGGTTAGAGTTGAGGAGCAAAAAGGGTATGATCACGCTATTGAGGGTATTCTATAGGCCTCCAAATAGTGAGAGGGAGGTAGAGGAGCAAATCTGCAGGGAAATTGCAGAGATATGCAAGAGCTATAGAGTGGTGATATTGGGGGACTTTAATTATCCAAATATCGATTGGGATAATGCTAGGGTAAAGGGAAAGGAGGGGGAGGAATTTCTGAAATGTGTTCAGGAGAATTTCCTTGACCAGTATGTTTTTGGCCCAACTCGGAAGGAGGCATTGCTGGATCTGGTGCTGGGGAATGAGGTGGGCCAGGTCGACCAAGTGTCTGTGGGAGAACACTTGGGTACGAGTGATCATCGTATCATAAGATTTAGATTAGCAATGGAGAGGAGCAGGGAACAATCTAGAGAGAAACTTCTAAACTGGAATAGGGCTAACTTCAATGGGATGCGAAAGGATCTAGCCAGGGTAAAATGGAACCAAAGACTGACAGGAAAAACCGTAACGGAACGATGGGTGATCTTTAAGGAGGAGATGTTCCAAGCACAGGCTAGGTACATTCCAACAAGAGGGAAGGGTAAGGGAACCAAAGCAAGGGCTCCTTGGATGATGAGGGAGATAGAGAAGATGATGAAACAAAAAGAGAGGGTGTATGATGAATGTCAGGTGAATTCTTCAAGGGAGAACCAGACCAAATACAATAAGTTGAGAGGGGAAGTGAAGATGAAAATAAGATTGGCAAAGAGAGAATATGAGAGTAGAATGGCGGTTAACATAAAAGGGAACCCAAAAATCTTCTACCGGCATGTAAACAGTAAGCGGGTAGTAAGAGGCGGGGTGGGGCCTATTAACGACAAAGAAGGTGTTATATGCTTCGAGGCGCAGGGCAAGGCTAGAATACTCAATGAGTACTTTGTATCGGTGTTTACTAAGGAGGTGGATGCTGACAAAATATCGGTAGCGATGGAAAAGGTAGAAGCAATGGAAGGGGTGAAAATTGATAGACAGGATGTACGAGAAAGGCTGGGTATGCTTAGAGTGGATAAGTCGCCTGGTCCAGATGGCTTGCATCCCAGGTTGCTAAGGGACTTGGGGGAGGAGATAGCAGAAGGGCTTGCCATAATTATCCAATCTTCCCTAGATTGAGGATTGGAAAGTGGCAAATGTGACACCATTGTTCAAGAAAGGGTGTAAGGACAATCCTAGTAACTACAGGCCGGTCAGTTTAACATCAGTGGTGGGTAAAGTTTTAGAAATAATAATCAAGGGAAAAATTAATGGGCACTTGGAGAGGTTTAAGCTAATTAAGGAGAGCCAACACGGATTTGTAACAGGCAGATCGTGTTTGACTAATCTAATTGAATTTTTTGATGAAGTAACAGGGAGGATCGATGAAGGGAATGCAATGGATGTTGTCTACATGGATTTTAGGAAGGTGTTTGACAAAGTACCACATAGAAGGCTGGTTAACAAAATTGAGGCTCATGGAATAGGTGGGTCAGTGGCAGCTTTGATAAGGCATTGGCTTAAGGACAGAAAACAGCAAATTGTGGTAAATGGCTGTTTTTCAGACTGGAAGATGGTAGACAGTGGTGTTCCCCAAGGGTCAGTGCATGGGCCACTGCTTTTTTTGATATATATAAATGACCTGGATATTAGAATACAAAGTAGAATTTCTAAATTTGCTGATGACACCAAACTTGGGGGTGTGGCAAACAGTGAGGATGATACCAATCGACTGCAACAGGACATAGAAAGGCTAGCAGAATGGGCAGACAAGTGGCAGATGGAATTTAATACAGAGAAGTGTGAGGTGATGCATTTACATAACAACATAAGACATAGGAGCAGGAGTAGGTCATTTGGCCCCTCGAGCCTGCTCCGCCATTCAATAAGATCATGGCTGATCTGATCTTGGCCTCAACTCCACTTCCCTGCCTGCTCCCCATAGCCCTTGACTTCATTACCTTTCAAAACTCTGTCTATCACCACCTTAAATATATTCAATGACCCAGCCTCCACAGCTCTCTGGGGAAGAAAATTCCAAAGATTCATGACCCTCTGAGAGAAGAAATTCTTCCTCATTTCCAATTTAAATGGGTGCCCCCTTATTCTGAAATCATGCCCCCTAGTTCTAGATTCCCCCACGAGGGGAAACATCCTCTCTGTATCTACCCTGTCAAGCCCCATCAGAATCTGATATGTTTCAATAAGATCCCCACTCATTCTTCTAAACTCCAATGAGTATAGGCCCAACCTTTCTTCATAAGACAACCCCTTCATCTCCGGAATGAACCTTGTGAACCTTCTCTGAACTGTCTCTAATGCAAGTATATCCTTCCTTAAATAAGGAGACCAAAACTGTACGCAGTACTCCAGGTGTGGTCTCACCAACGCCCTGTACAGTTGTAACAGGACTTCCCTACTTTTCTATTCCATTCCCTTTGCAATAAAGGCCAACAGTCCATTTGCCTTCCTAATTACTTGCTGTACCTGCATGCTAAATTTTTGTGATTCATGTACAAGGACCCCCAGATCCCTCTGTACCTCAGCATTTTGTAATCTCTCCCCATTTAAATAACAATTTGCTTCTTTATTTTCCCTACCAAAGTGGATAACCTCGCATTTTCCCACATTAAACTCCATCTGCCAGATTTTTGCCCACTCACTTAGCCTATCTGTATCCCTTTGGAGATTTTTTGCATCCTGCACACAATTTGCTTTCCCACCTCGTGCTGGAAAATGGGATTAAAATAGACAGGGCTTGATGGCACGGACACGATGGGCCTCTTTCTGTGCTGTATAACTCTATGACTCTATCTTTGTATCATCAGCAAATTTGGCCACATTACATTCGGTCCCTTCATCCAAGTCATTAATATAGATTGTAAATAGTTGAGGCCCCAGCACTGATCCCTGCGGAACCCCACCAGTTACAATTTGCCAACTTGAAAATGACCCATTTATCCCGACTATCTGTTTTCTGTTAGTTAGGCAATCCTCTATCCATGCTAATATATTACCCCCAACCCTGTGAACTCTTATCTTGTGTAGTAACCTTTTATGTGGCACCTTATCGAATGCCTTCTGGAAATCCAAATACACTGCATCTACTGGTTCCCCTTTATCCACCCTGCTCGTTCCATCCTCAAAGAACTCCAGCAAATTTGTCAAACATGATTTCCCTTTCATAAAACCATTTTGGCAGAAGGAACAGGGAGAGGCAATATACACTTAATGGCACAGTTTTAAAGAGTGTGCAGGGACAGAGGGACCTGGGAGTTAATGTGCTTAGGTCCCTGAAGGTGGCAGGACATATTGAGAGAGTGTAGGGGGTGGTGGTTTGTGTCAGCTTCACCTCTGACTTCTGAGCGGTTCGAATCGCTCCCACTCCCTTGGTTCTAGACCTTGGACTTATTTGGGGTTGTGACAAAAGGTGCAGCAGACAACTGGTTTTGATGCAAGAACTTTGATCTTTATTCAAGAAAATAAAACACAACACAAACACACTCTTAACACTCTAAAAGTGGGGAACATTTCGGTACAAGCGAGGGAAATAACATTAGAAGAATACTTCACCCCTCCCAATCCCACTTTACTAGCTAAGTTGGACTCCAGAGGACCAGGGATGATACTCACCAGAATCCTTGACAGTTAGGTTAGTTCGCGGTTTTGGGGTTCGCTCTATATGTTGGTTGGTGTCTGCCGTACCCCGTACGCGGTAGAGGACTTCAACTGCGTATCTGGTCAGTCTTCGCGAGTCTGCTGATGCGGTAGGGTGCGTATTGGATCTATCAGGTGAGTACCCACTTTTCTTTGGTTTAGAAGTAGGGTTTAGAGTTTTTTTTAAGGGAAAATCTTACCCAGGGGTAAGTCAGGAGTAGATTGTAGAGTGGAAACTTTGCGGGTCTTCGGTTTATCTTCGAGTTGGTTTTCTTTGGTCGCGGTGGCCCAGTATCGGTACTTGATGTTCAGTTGGTTGTTTTCGTGAGGGCCTTGTTGCCGCAAGGTGTCCGATGGTCACTGAGGCGGTCGTTCTGGTTTCTTCACGTGTCGGCCTACTTTGTTGGATGGTCTGGCCTTCGAGCTGTCGACCTCCTGGCTGGACACGGAATGCTGAACGGTGGTGTTTTTAGAACTGTGTTGCGGAGAATGCCTCCGTGGATGTCTTCTTGTTCTTCCTTCCTCTTCTTTGTCAGGTTGAGAACGGGCCTTCAATTATACCCATTGAAGCTCCCTTATCTGCGCGCCAAATCAGATTCCGGTCATTGTTAGATTTTTGCGGGCTCGTTAACGGTAACTTGTTTGTTAAGGTGTGAAGTGGTTTCGGGATGGCCCCATCCTGTCGATTTGCCACTTAATCGTAGTTGATTGTCCTCATGTTTTTGGTTTTCTTGACTGGGCCTAGGATTTCTATAGGGTATGCCGAAGTGATCTGTTTTATGCATGTTTTGATGGGCTCTGTAACTTGGGGTGGAGACTGTTTTTCCTCGGGTTTATTGTTAGGATGTTAATGTCTGATAGGGGCCGATTTAACTCCCAGTGAGGTCATGCGGTTCCCCAGACAGTTTCCATTAGCTCCAATACCCAAACTGTCTTTACAGAGGTTGAGCCCACCTTCCTTCACAGCCTTTTGTCCCTTACAAGCCCAGACACGTCTTTTTAAAATACCAAATCTTGGTTTTGCTCAAAATGTCCTTCGCTTCAGCCCCATGCACTTCACCACCCTGTAATAGTTAGGAAGAGTCCCAGGTCTTTTACCTTAGGGTTTTTCTTAGAGTTTTGGGGGATCTGTGAATTTTGAGACTCTTACAAGAGTGGTTAGCAAAGCATAGGGGATCTTGGATTTCATAAATAGAGGTATTGAGTACAAAAGTAGAGAAGCTATACTGAACCTTTATAAAGTGTTGGTTAGACCACAACTGGAGTATTGCATCCACACCACACTTTAGGAAGGGTGTGAGGGCCCTTGAGAGGGTGCAGAGGAGATTTACCAGAATGGCTCCGGGGATGGGGGATTTTAGCTACAGGGACAGGTTGGAGAAGCTGGATTTGTTTTCATTAGAGCAAAGGAGGTTGAGAGGTGATTTGATAACATAAGAACATAAGAAATAGGAGCAGGAGTCGGCCATTCAATGAGATCATGGCTGATCTTCTGCCTCAATTCCATTCACCGGCCATATCACCATATCCCTTGATGCGTTTGCTAGTCAGAAATCTATCGACTTCTGTTTTGAATATACCCAATGACTGAGCCTCCACAGCCCTCTGGGGTACAGAATTCCAAAGATTCACCACCCTCTGTGTGAAGAAATTTCTTCTCATCTCAGTCCTGAATGGCCTACCCTTTATCTTGAGGCTGTGGCCCCTGGTTTTAGACTCCCCAGCCAAGGGAATCATTCTCCCAGCATCCACCCTATCAAGCCCTGTAATAATTTTGTATGCTTCAATGAGATTCCCTCTCATTCTTCTGAATTCAAGAGAATACAGGCCTAGTTTATTCAATCTCTTCTCATACGACAGTCCCGCCATCCCAGGAATCAATCTCGTGAACCTTCGTTGCACTCCCTCTATGGCAAGTATATCCTTCCTTAGGTAAGGAGACCAAAATTGTACACAGACTCCAGGTGTGGTCTCACCAAGGCCCTATATAATTGGAGTAAGACTTCTTTGCTCCTGTACTCAAATCCTCTTGTAATGAAGGCCAGCATACCATTTGTCTTCCTAATGACTTGCTGCACCTGCACATTCACTTTCAGTGACTCATCCACAAGGACACCCAGGTCCCTTTGAGCATTTGCATTCCCCAATCTTTCACCATTTAGGAAATACTCTGCCTTTCTGTTTTTTCTACCAAAGTGGATAACTTCACATTTATCCACATTATATTCCATCTGCCATGTTCTCGCCCACTCACTGAGCCTGTCGAGATCCCCTTGAAGCCTCTTCACATCCGACACTGCCACCTAGCTTTGTATCATCAGCAAATTTGGAAATGTTACCTTTAGTCCCCCCATCCAAATCATTGATGTAGGTTGTGAATAGCGGGCCCAAGCACCGATTCTTGCAGTACCCCACTAGTCACAGCCTGCCATCCCGAAAAAGACCCGTTTATCCCTACTCTTTGTTTTCTGTCTGTTAACCAATTCTCAATCCATGCTAGTCACAGAATCACAGAATCCCCACAGTGCAGATAGAGGCCATTTCGGCCCATCGAGCCTGCACCGACACATATCCCACCCTATCCCCGTAACCCCTACGTATTTAATCCCCCTAACACTAAGGGTCAATTTATCATAGCCAAATCAACCTAACCCGCACATCTTTGGACTGTGGGAGGAAACCGGAGCACCCGGAGGAAACCCACGCAGACACAGGGAGTATGTGCAAACTCCACACAGACAGTCACCCGAAGCCGGATTTGAACCCGGGTCCCTGGCGCTGTGAGGCAACAGTGCTAACCACTATGCCACCGTGTTGCCCATAGTATATTACCCTCAATTCCATGTGCCCTAATTTTGTTCACCAACCTCTTGTGTGGGACCTTATCGAAGGCCTTCTGAAAATCCAGATACACCACATCTACCGGTTCCCCTTTGTCTACTCCACTAGTTACATCCTCAAAGAACTCCAATAGGTTTGTCAAACAGGATTTCCCTTTCATAAATCCATGTTGACTCTGCCTAATCTTGCTATTAGTTTCTAAATGCCCAGTTATTGCATCCTTTATAATAGAATCCAGCATTTTCCCAACTACTGATGTGAGGCTAACAGGCTGTAGTTCCCCGTTTTCTCTCTCCCTCCTTTCTTAAATAGCGGGGTTACATTTGCTATCCTCCAATCTGCAGGAACCGTTCCAGAATCTATAGAATTTTGGAAGATGACAACCAATGCGTCCACTATTTCAATGGCCACCTCTTTCAAAACCCTAGGATGTAGGTCATCCGGTCCTTGGGATTTATCGACTTTTAATCCCATTAACTTTGTTAGTACTGTTTTTTTACTAATAATAATTTCTTTAAGTTCCTCATTCTTGTCACACCCTTGGTTTTCTCGTATTTCTGGGAGGTTTACAAGATTATGACGGGTTTGGATAGGCTAGATGGGGAAAGGCTGTTCCCACTAGTTGATGGTACAAGGACTTGGGGACACAGATTTAAGGTTTTGGGCAAGAGATACAGGGGAATGTGAGGAAAAACTTTGTTACGCAGCAAGTGGTGAGGACCTGGAACTCGCTACCGACGGAAGTGGTGGAAGTGGAGACACTCAATGTTTTCAGGGGGAGACTGGATAGGCACTTGAGGGAAATAAATTTGCAGGGCTACAGGGATATTTAAGAAAGGAGGGAGAGAGAAAACGAGGAACTACAGACCTGTTAGCCTCATATCAGTAGTTGGGAAAATGCTGGAATCTATTAAAAGGATGCAATAACTGGGCACTTAGAAACTAATAGTAAGATTGGGCAGAGTCAACATGGATTTATGAAAGGGAAATCCTGTTTGACAAACCGATTGGAGTTCTTTGAGGATGTAACTAGTGGAGTAGACAAAGGGGAACCGGTAGATGTGGTGTATTTGGATTTTCAGAAGGCCTTCGATAAGGTCCCACACAAGAGGTTGGTGAACAAAATTAGGGCACATGGAATTGGGGGTAATATACCAGCATGGATTGAGAATTGGTTAACAGACAGAAAACAAAGAGTAGGGATAAACGGGTCTTTTTCAGGATGGCAGGCTGTGACTAGTGGGGTACCGCAAGGATCTGTGTTTGGGCCCCAGCTATTCACAATCTATATCAATGATATGGATGAGGGGACTAAATGTAACATTTCCAAATTTGCTGATGATACAAAGCTAGGTGGCAGTGTCAGTTGCGAAGAGGATGTGAAGAGGCTTCAAGGGGATCTCGACAGGCTCAGTGAGTGGGCGAGAACATGGCAGATGTAATATAATGTGGATAAATGTGAAGTTATCCACTTTGGTAGAAAAAACAGAAAGGCAAAGGGGGAAAAATTCAGTATCACCCCGGTTGGGGCGCGATTATCGGCCGGGCGCAAAGTTTAGCACCTGGCGCTAATTATCGCCTCCAACTGCAAACTTGGCTTTTATCGCCCCTGGAGGTGATTGGAGTTCTAAATCAGGCGCTTCACACCTGTCTTAAGGCGCAAAGGCTGAGGAGCGAGGCAAAGCTCATGTGATGTCAGTCAGCAACGGAACACAGACACAATAGCGCCGGCCAGTTCTTAAAGGGGAGGGTTGATCTTGCTCTCCATCCACATCCTGCTCATTGCAGCCTTGAATCTCGGCCTGGAGAGACCTGTACATGAAATCTGCTGGAAAGAACAATGGAGAGAACCAGGGAAAGAGCTCAGAGTGCAGCCCCCACAGTCTCTTCTAAATCGATACAAGGAAGGGCAAATCAAAATGAACCTGCAAAGTGCTGCTCAGTACCCAAAACTCCTTCACACAGCGTTGAATCTCTCCAGAAGTCTCTCTCTCTCAGAATGCGTGGTGCAAAAATGTCACAAACAAAAATAGGCAGGAAGCGGTCGCCTTTAAATAGCGCTCCCCCAGTCCCTTCCTGACTGCAAAACGCTCCCCTCAACCTGTCGTTGCTAGCGGCAGGCGGTAAGGCAGGGGGCGCCACTCAATATCCGGTCCGGGGCGCTGCACACTCGACTGACGTCACGATCTGCCGGCGCAGGAGATCGTGGTGGTAGTATTTAGCGCCGCCGCAAAATGTCTAGTTAATTTCGTGAGCGGCGCAAACATCGCCGCCCATGGGCGCTAGTTGCTTGGCGCCCCATTAGCGCCCTCTTAAGGCGCTAACGGGAGGCGCAAACCAACTGAATTTTTTCCCCCAGAGTATTTCCTAAATGGTGAAAGATTGGGGAATGCAGATGCTCAAAGGGACCTGGGTGTCCTTGTACATGAGTCAGTGAAAGTGAATGTGCAGGTGCAGCAAGCCATTAGGAAGGCAAATGGTATGCTGGCCTTCATTACAAGAGGATTTGAGTACCGGAGTAAAGAAGCCTTACTCCAATTATATAGGGCCTTGGTGAGACCACACCTGGAGTACTGTGTACAATTTTGGTCTCCTTACCTAAGGAAGGATATACTTGCCATAGAGGGAGTGCAACGAAGGTTCACGAGATTGATTCCTGGGATGGCGGGACTGTCGTATGAGAAGAGATTGAATAAACTAGGCCTGTATTCTCTTGAATTCAGAAGAATGAGAGGGGATCTCATTGAAGCATACAAAATTATTACAGGGCTTGATAGGATGGATGCTGGGAGAATGTTTCCCTTGGCTGGGGAGTCTAGAACCAGGGGCCACAGCCTCAGGATAAAGGGTAGGCCATTCAGGACTGAGATGAGAAGAAATTTCTTCACACAGAGGGTGGTGAATCTTTGGAATTCTCTACCCCAGAGGGCTGTGGAGGCTCAGTCATTGGGTATATTCAGAACAGAAGTTGACAGATTTCAGACTAGTAAGGGCATCAAGGGATATGGCGATAAGGCCGGTGAATGGAATTGAGGTAGAAGATCAGCCATGATCTTATTGAATGGCGGAGCAGGCTCGAAGGGCCGAATGGCCTACTCCTGCTCCTATTTCTTATGTTCTTATAGAGCGTGGGAATGGGACTGACTGGATTGCTCTACAGAGAGCGGGCACGGACTCGATGGGCTGACTGGCCTCCATCTGTGCTGTTAGGATTTTATGACTCAATCCTCGCACACTCAGGCAAGCACACCGCCACTCGCACACTCAGGCGAAGCACAATTCCCCTCGCACAGTCTCAGGTGAGCAGAAATAATAACAGAAAACGCTGGGAAAACTCAGCAGGCCAGGCAGCATCCGTGGAGAGAGAAACAGAGTTAACATTTCAGGTCGAAGACCTTACCGCCCCTCCCCCACGTCCCCATGTGCTTTCAGGTCCTTGGTCAGCTGACTGCACCTCTCCAATGGGCTTGGAGCAATGGCGGCCGGCTTCCTGCGGGCCGCGCCGAGTTGCCAGCGCGGGATCTGACGGTTCGCCAGGTGCTGAGGCGGCCGGAGTGAGACGGGGTGAGCGGCGGGAGGCGGGTGACCGGGCGGTGGGAGGCTGTGACCGGGGGAGCGCGAGCAGGGTGGGAGCGGGCAGCACGGGCAGGGGGCGGGCCCCGGGCCGCTCAGCTGACTCGGGCCGGCCAATGAGCGGCGGGGAATGGCGGCGCTGCCCGGCTCGCGCTCGCTGCTGTCTCGGGCCCGGCCGCGCGCTGCTCGCCGTTACCCTGGTTACCCCGCCCGCCCGGCCCAGGCCCGGCCCCTGCCCGCAGGTGAGTGAGTGAGTGAGCACACCCGGGGACCGCGGGAGGGAGGCCGGGGCTGGCGGGCTGGCCGGCCGGGGGAGTAATAGCACCGGGGATTAGCCCCTCTTACCGCACCGGGCCCCGGCCTCCCGCTGGCGCCTGCCCGGCACCGCAGGCCCCGGGCTTCACACAGGCCTCAGGCCCTGGGCCTCCCGCTGTACTGAGCCTCCAATGGGCGAGGAGGAGGAGAGGGCAAATCCTCGGCTTCGGGGTTGGGTCGGCCCTGCCGGCGGGGTTGAGGTGATTCCCACACTCTGGGCCCGGCTCCACTCCGTGCCCTTAGCCGCAGTGAGTGGAAATGAGCGCCATCTGGGAGCTGAGTATCGTGCATCCGTCGCCCCCACATGCCAGGTCCCCGAGTGCAGGGGGTTCAGGCAGCAGCCAGCTGGAGTGGGGCGGACCCATCATTTCAGGACACAGCCCCGAGCCCCCTCTCCAAGCTGAGCCCCCTCTCCAAGCTCCCTCCCCTCCCGTGCCAGATTTGTTGCCTCATTTCCCTTGTCCCAAATCGTCTTTGTGTTCAAACTGCCCCCTGGCAGTGCCCTGGCTCTGGTCTGTAGCAAGTTCCAGTTTAGCTGCCTCCTTTCATGGTGTGACATGTGTCCTCCATACAGCATGCCATCTACCCAATGCGCTGTGACCTGTGATAGGTGTGCCCAGCGTAGCAAGATCAGATTTCAATTTCCATCAGTCCTGTGGGGTCAGATTGGGTCTGGAATAGTGCGAGGATCCCAAGGACCCCCTTACAGTTGGAGTAGGTACCCCATCAGAAAAATGAGCAAGTAGAGCTTTACAACAGGTCACAGGATCTGTGCAGTCTAAAGTCACCCTTCCTGAAGATTGAAGCTTTTCAGTGGATCTATCTATAAGCTTTACTCACACTACTGACCGTTTAAATGCGAAGTGCTGGCGTGTTCTGGGCGCAAGAATAGTGAACATAGATTTGGACTTTTTTTTGTAGCTTCAGGCTATGGATGTAAATTCAGCCCTAAAGTGTTTTAAAAAGCTTGCCCTTTTCAAGCTTTTTGTTAGAATCAGAAAGACTAAATGTGGAAAACTTGTACCAAATTAGAAAAAGAATTGAATGAACCAGTGAGGTTTTTTGTTTTGCTGTACAAAAGCAATGCTCTGAAGAAGGTTCGTCACTGTCACTAGTCACCCTGAATCCTTCTCGTGAATGTAAACATGTTGCAGTCTGGCCTGAAGGCTCAGTCACACAATGGGAGTGTTTATAGAATCTGTGTAAGTGAACGGTCGAGGTTATGTAGTCGTGTAAATGATTAAGTTCATCTCTGGAGTATTTCGGCAACGGTTGCACATGCTTGTCGGATTTCAAGTATCTCGGCTGAAGACAATAAGCAATTTGGATCGTTGTACTTTAGTAAGTAGCTGAAACATTTATTATTGCGCTGCTTTGTGTTTTTCCAGGCTGGACTGAAACCATATGCTTAAGCTCAAGGGGATGCCAGGCTGTGACCATTTGGTTAATGGCGGGGGCCTGTTTTGTATTGTGTCCTGGTTGTAATACCAGCGTTTGACCTCACAAGCGGAGCTCTGACACACTGGTCTTCCCGAATTTGCGCAGTGGGTGAATGTACTTCTTGGTCTGATACTGCACCGTACAAATTCCAGTCTGCTCTGAATATGCTGATCTCATCCAGGTCAAGTTTGAGGCATTGCAGTTGGCCGCTAACACCCCATAGCAGGTGGGAAACATCAGCCAGTGTTCCCACACCTTATAATTGTCCAGTGACTCCTGATAGACCTGGTGTAAGGAGAGGATCTGGCCCAACTGTAATGCCACGCATTCAGATAGCCTGCTAATGGCCACTGTCTAGGCACAGGCTTGAAGAATGGGCAATTGGGCAAGATGCCAGAGGGTGATTGGAGCCCATGGAACGGTTAACACCCTCAGGAGAAAGAAGGAAAATCGAGGGAAGTGGGCAACAAAAAATAGATCTCCACGGTGCCGAATAGCCCCCACCCAAATAGGTGACAAATTGATTCCATCATCATGATGTAGACCTTAACAGATGGTACTGCACTGACATGGATTCTATTGAAACCTCGCAGTGGGCTCTGCATCCATTGTTTATTGTATGTTCTGACCGCAAACACTGTAGCAAATCCCATAACTGAGTTCATTGCACATCCAGTTATAGTTTTTTTAAAATAATTTACCTTTGCTTCCTCTCCCCCTAATGTGGAGTTAATTACCATCCCTCTGCTTGGCCAGCAGTGTTTAAATTTGCCATCTATGGGAGCCCGTGCAAGTATTGACACACCTTGGGAACCCTGTGTCCTAATTTCTGGAAGATAGTGTCTGCTACCCAAAGACCAGTGCTTTGCAGCAAATGTTTTATGAGCGTGCTACAGGCTCGTAGGGTAACGGATACAGAAGAACAGATGTCTGATAATCTTATTGGATCCCAGGTGATCAGATCTCTGCATTTTTTTAAACTTTTGGCCTTGATTATTGGTGAATCCACCAGACCTGTTTATGTTGCTAAACTAGGCCTGTATTCTCTTGAATTCAGAAGAATGAGAGGGGATCTCATTGAAGCATACAAAATTATTGCAGGGAGAATGTTTCCCTTGGCTAGGGAGTCTAGAACCAGGGGCCACAGCCTCAGGATAAAGGGTAGGCCATTCAGGACTGAGATGAGAAGAAATTTCTTCACGCAGAGGGTGGTGAATCTTTGGAATTCTCTACCCCAGAGGGCGGTGGAGGCTCAGTCATTGGGTATATTCAAAACAGAAGTCGATAGATTTCTGACGAGTAAGGGCATCAAGGGATATGGCGTTAGGGCCGGTGAATGGAGTTGAGGCAGAAGATCACCCATGATCTCATTGAATGGCGGAGCAGGCTCGAAGGGCCAAATGGCCTACTCCTGCTCCTATTTCTTATGTTCTTATGAGCTCATTCACCACAGTACTGGAGTATTGGGCACTGTTACTGAACCCAACTGAAACATTTGAAGTTTCTTTTGGAATTTGTCTCTAAATTTACTTTTTTTTAAATCCAAAATTCGGTTGGTGCAAACCCAGGATTACTCATCTCTGGTTCTATATGTTCCTGTTATAAGCTTTTGTATTCATTGGTCCTGTAGATGTGATGGTGGGAATAACTTAAATTACTACTACTACAACTTGTATTTATATAGCGCCTTTAACGTAGTAAAACATCCCAAGGCACTGCACAGGAGCGTTATAAGATGAAAAATTTGATACCGAGCCACATAAGGAGAAATTAGGGCTGGGGACCAGAAGCTTGGTCAAAGAGGTAGGTTTTAAGGAGCGCCTTAAAGGAGGAAAGAGAGGTAGCGAGGCGGAGAGGTTTAGGCAGGGAATTCCAGAGCTTAGGGCCTAGGCAACAGAAGGCACGGCCGCCGAAGGTTGAGCAATTATAATCAGGGATGCTCAAGAGGGCAGAATTAGAGGAACGCAGATATCTCGGGGTGGGGTTGTGGGACTGAAGGAGATTTAGAGATAGGAACGGGCGAGGCCATGGAGGGATTTGAGAACAAGGATGAGAATTTTGAAATCGAGGTGCTGCTTAACCGGGAGCCAATGTAGGGCAGCGAGCACAGGGGAGATGGGTGAACGGGACTTGGTATGAGTTAGGACACGGGCAGCCGAGGTTTGGATCACCTCAAGTTTACGTAGTGTAGAATGTGGGAGGCCAGCCAGGAGTGTGTTGGAATAGTCAAGTCTAGAGGTAACAAAGGCATGGATGAGCGTTTCAGCAGCAGATGAGCTGAGGCAAGGGCGGAGACAGATGTTACGGAGGTGGAAATAGGCGGTCTTAGTTATGCTGCGGATAAGTGGTCGGAAGCTCATTTCAGAGTCAAATATGATACCAAGGTTGCGAACAATGTGGTTCAGCCTCAGATAGATGTTAGGGAGAGGGATGTTGTCAGTAGCTAGGGAATGGAGTTTGTGGCGGGGACCGAACACAATGGCTTCAGTCTTCCCAATATTTAATTGGAGAAAATTTCTGCTCATCCAGAACTGGATGTCCGACAAGCAGTCTGACAATTTAGAGACCGTAGAGGGGTCGAGAGAAGTGGTAGTGAGGTAGAGCTGGGTGTCGTCAGCGTACATGTGGAAACTGACGCTGTGTTTTCGGATGATGTCGCCTAGGGGCAACATGTAGATGGGGCTAAGGATAGATCCTTGGGGAACACCAGAGATGATGATGCGGGAGCGGGAAGAGAAGCCGTTGCAGGTGATTCTCTGGCTACGATTAGATAGAGAAGAATGGAACCAGGCGAGTGCAGTTTAACCCAGCCTGACGACGATGGAGAGGCGTTATGTGGTACGGTAGCATAGTGGTTAAGTTACTGGACGAGTAATCCAGAGGCCTGGACTAATGATCCAGAGATGTGAGTTCAAATTCCACCACGGCAGCTGGGGAATTTAAATTCAGTTAAATAAATCTGGAATAAAAAACTAGGATCAATAATGGTGACCATGAAACTGCCAGATTGTCGTAAAAACCCATCTGGTTCACTAATGTCCTTTAGGGAAGGAAATCTGCTGCCTTTACCAGGTCTGGCCTATATGTGACTCCAGACCCACAGCAATGTGGTTGAATCTTAACTGCCCTCTACGGTTCAAGAAGGCGGCTCACCACCACCTTCTCAAGGGAAATTAGAGATGGGTAATAAATGCCGGCGATGCCCATATCCCATGAACAAATAAAAGAAAAAGAAGGATGGAGTGGTCAAACGTGCCAAAGGCTACAGACAAGTCAAGAAGGACGAGGAGGGATAGTTTACCTTTGTCACAGTCACAAAGGATGACATTTGTGGCTTTGATGAGAGCCGTTTCGGTACTGTGGCAAGGGCGGAAACCTGATTTGGGAGACGACAACACGTTCAAGGACTTTGGAGAGGAAAGGGAGGTTGGAGATGGGGCGGTAGTTTGCAAGGACGGTGGGTTTTTTGAGGAGAGGGGTGATGATGGCAGATTTGAGGGAGAGGGGGACAGTACCTGAGGAGAGAGAACTGTTAACAATGTCAGCTAACATGGGAGCCAGAAAAGGAAGTTGGGTGGTCAGCAGTTTGGTTGGAATAGGGTTGAGGGAGCAGGAACTGGGTCTCATGGACAAGAGTGCGGAGAGGTCATGAGTGGAGATTGGAAAGAAACTGGAGAAAGATGTGAGTTCAGGGCTAGGGCAGGGGGGAACCTTAGAGGAAGTTTGGCCCGGTGGGCGAAGGAAAGTGGCAGAGGCAGCTGAACAGATGGTCTCAATCTTGGAGACAAAGAAGTCCATGAGCTGTTGTCGGAGGTGAGGGTGGAGGAGACAGGGGAGAAGTGTTTAAGCAGACGGTTAGCAGTGGAGAATAGAAGCCGGGCTTTATCTTTGCATTCCAGAATGATTCTGGAATAGTGAGCAATTTTGGCAGACGAGGGCAGGACCCGATAATGCTTTATGTGGTCCAGTCAGATCTGGCGTTGAATGGCTAAACCAGTTGTCAGCCATATCTGTTCAATTCTGCGTCCCTTGGACTTAAGGGAGCGAAGATGAGGGCCGTACCAGGGGGAACGGCCAGGGTGAGAGAGTGTAAGTGTTTTAATAGGGACTAGGGCATCAAAGGTGGTGGTGAGGGTTAGGGCATCAAAGGTGGTGGTGAGGGTATGTTTGAGGAGATCGGTAGCTGCAGAAATGTCATGGTGAATGGAGGACCAAAGGCTGGACAGTTGGGATTTCATAAGTGCAGTTGTAAGAGATTTGGGAGAGAATTTTTTTTCCAGGGGCGGACACAGAAGGAAGTAGGGTTGGGTGGGTGGGTGGGTGGGTGGAAGGGGGATGTTGGTGGAGAGCGATACGAGGAAATGGTCAGAGATGGCCTTATCTGCGATTGACATGATGGGAGTAGCGAGGCCACGAGAGATAGCAAGGTCAAGGAGGTGGCCATGAATATGGTTTGGGGAGTTTACATGGGGGGAGAGATTAAGGGAGGATAGGAGGCTAGTGAACTCAGAGGAGAGAGAGCATGATGAATTGAGATGGAGGTTGAAATCACAGAGAATGAGAAGTCATTCGGTGCAGAGGCTGAGGGAGGAAAACAGTGAAGATATCTTGGTAATAAAATTTTTATGGTACTTGGGTGGATGGTAGAGAACGAGAATTTTAAATGAGAGCTGAGAATAAGGTGAGATGCTCAGAGGAGGAGAAAGTGCTGGAGGAGTAGGGGGACAGATCAAGGTGTGATTTGGTGATGAGAGCCACACCGCCACCACGGCAGTCTGAGCGGGGACAAGTGGTGGAATGTATCGCCAGGCGGGGAGGCTTCATTTAAGGGTAAGGTGTCATCACCCCTCAACCAAGTTTTCGTTAGGGCCATGATGTCAATGCAATCATCCACGACAAGCTCATGGATGGCAAGGGCCTTGTTCGCAAGTGAACGGACATTCTGGAGGGAGATGTGGAGAGGGTCGTGATACTGCCCCCTGCCAGCGTCCACAGGGTCAGCGCTTGCGGGGGGAGGAGATGTGATGAATGCATTTGTAAACTATCACCATATTGGCGAAGTACGTATGTTGGCTTTGGTTAGTCAATAATACAGAATATAGTGTAGCTTACCTGCTTTCCTTTTCACGATGTTGACATTGGATTCTGTTTAAATGGATAGCTATGTTTGTTTGTTTAAAATAAACTACTTGCCCACATGTTTCAAATGGGAGAATAGTGATCAGCAGGATACTGCAGGAGATACTTGCAAGCTTTCATAAATTTGACTGAGAATGTTAATGTTCATTCAAGCTCTGTGTACAGATGAATACTTGCCAGTCAGCCACTCTGGGCACTATTGCTTTCAGATGTTAGCATCATGCAAGAGCAGTCTTGGTCAGTGTTGTATCCTCATTCCATCATACAACTCCATTCTTTTTCTAAAGTTGGCAACAATTCCAACGTTTCCTATCAGTGATTAATATTATTTGCCCATTCTTTAGCAGAACTCTTTCCTGTGCAGGTTTAATTTAGTTTTTTGCTAGCTTCCAAGGAGACTTTGATTTTGCAAAGTCATTGTTGCTGCACTTGCAAAAGTTGAGTTTCTTTTCCCCTTGTTTCAATGTTCTGACAGCTGACTTGAGGCCTGCACAACAGTTGATACTCGGTTAACTCAGTCTTGATTTTGGTCAACGGCATTACTTTTTCAAGATCTGCAAAAATTCAATACAATGAATCCAGGAGGCACCCACCATCTTTATGTTCCTTGCTGATGCAGCAGGAGCCAGTCCTGAGCATCAGATTTGTTTGGAGAAATGCTTTAAACCAGGATAATGTCAATCGGACTTTTGTTGAGTATTGCTGGACATCTGCTTAAAAGCAGTAGTGTATTATAATTTTGTCCATTCTGACTAGGGGAATGCATTTTGAGCTATATTCGCAAAATGGTGAAGTGTCTGTCCTTGGTGTTGGGAGCAATTTAAGAGCCATTGCTCAAGGAGCAATAGAAACATAGAACATAGATAGGAGCATTCGGCCCCTCGAGCCTGTTCCGCCATTTAATGAGATCATGGCTGATCATCCAAATTCAGTACCCTGACCCTGCCTTCTCCCCATATCCCTTGATCCCTTTAGCCTTAAGAAATATATCTAACTCCTTCTTGAATATATTTAATGAATTGGCCTCAACTGCCTTGTGTGGTAGAGAATTCCACAGGTTCACCACTCTCTGGGTGAAGAAATTCCTCCTCATCTCAGTCCTAAATGGCTTACCCCTTATCCTTAGACTGTGAGCCCTGGTTCTGGACTCCCCCACCATCAGGAACATCCTTCCTGCATCTAGTCTGTCTAGTCCTGTTAGAATTTTATAAGTTTCAATGAGATCCCCTCTCATTCTTCTAAACTCTAGCGAATACAAGCTTAATCGACCCAATCTCTCCTCATACGTCATTCCTGCCATCCCAGGTATCAGTCTGGTGAATCTTCGCTGCACTCTCTCCATGGCAAGAACATCCTTCCTCAGATAAGGTGACCAAAACTGCACACAATACTCAAGGTGTGGTCTCACCAAGGCCCTGTACAACTGCAGCAAGACATCCTTGCTCCTGTACTCGAATCCTCTCGCTATGAAGGCCAACATACCATTTACCTTCTTAACCGCCTGCTGCACCTGCATGCTTACCTTCAGCGACTGGTGCACAAGGACACCCAGGTCTCGTTGCACTTCCCCTTTTCCCAATCTATTGCCGTTCAGATAATAATCTGCCTTCCTGTTTTTGCCACCAAAGTGGATAACCTCGCATTTATCCACATTATACTGCATCTGCCATGCATCTGCCCAATTACCCAACCTGTCCAAATCATACTGGAGTTTCTCTGCATCCTCCTCACAGCACACACGCCCACTCAGCTTTGTGTCATCTGCAAACTTGGAGATATTACATCTAGTTCCCTCGTCTGGATCATTAATATATATTGTGAATAACTGGGGTCCTAGCACCGATCCCTGCGGTACCCCACTAGTCACTGCCTGCAACTCGGAAAAAGACCCGTTTATTCCAACTCTTTGCTTCCTATCTGCCAACCAGTTTTCTATCCAAATCAGTACCGTGCCCCCAATCCCATGTGCTTTAACTTTGCACGCTAATCTCTTATGCGGGACCTTATCGAAAGCCTTCTGAAAGTCCAAATACACCACATCCACTGGTTCTCCCTTATCTATTCTACCAGTTACATCCTGAAAAAATTCCAGTAGATTAGTCAAGCATGATTTACCTTTTGTAAATCCATGTTGACTTTGTCCGATCCTGTCACTGTTTTCCAAGTGCTCTGCTATTAAATCTTTTATAATGGACTCTAGCATTTTCCCCACTACCGATGTCAGGCTTACCGGTCTATAATTCCCCGTTTTCTCTCTACCACCTTTTTTAAATAGTGGGGTTACATTAGCTACCCTCCAATCCATGGGAACTGTTCCAGAGTCTATAGAATTTTGGAAGATGACCAGCAATGCATCATCTATTTCTAGGGCCACTTCCTTAAGTACCCTAGGATGTAGATTATCAGGCCCTGGGGATTTATCGGCCTTCAATCCCGTCAATTTCCCTAACACCATTTCCCTACAAATACTGATTTCATTCAATTCCTCCCCTTCATTAGACCCTATGTTCCCCGACATCTCTGGGAGGTTATTTGTGTCCTCCTTTGTGAAGACAGAACCAAAGTATGTATTTAATTGGTCTGCGATTTCTTTGTTCCCCATTATAAATTCCCCTGATTCTAACTGCAAGGGACCTATGCTTGACTTCACCAATCCTTTTCTCTTCACATATCTATAGAAGCTTTTACAGTCAGATTTTATGTTCCCTGCAAGCTTACTCTCATAATCTATTTCCCCCCTCTCTTAATTAATCCCTTTGTCCTCCTTTGCTGAATCCTAAACTGCTCCCAATCCTCAGGTTTGCTGCTTTTTCTGGCCAAGTTATATGTCCTCTCCTTGGATCTTATGCTATCCCTAATTTCCCTTGTTAGCCACGGTTGAGTCACCTTTTTTGTTTTATTTTTATGCCAAGCAGGGATGAACAAATTCTGTAGTTCATCCATGCGATCTTTAAATGTTTGCCATTGCCTATCCACCGTCAACCCTTTAAGTAACATTCCCCAATCCATCCTAGCCAACTCGTGCCTCATACCATCGTAGTTTCCTTTATTTAAATTCAGGACCCTCGTCTCGGAGTCAGCTACTTCACTCTCCATCTTAATGAAGAATTCGATCATATTATGATCGCTCCTCCCCAAGGGGCCTCGCACAACAAGATTGCTAATTAATCCTTTCTCATTACATAATACCCAGTCTAAGATGGCCTGATCTCTAGTTGGTTCCTTGACATATTGGTCCAGGAAACCATCCCGTATACACTCTAGGAATTCCTCCTCCACAGTATTGTTACTAATTTGGTTAGCCCAATCTATATGTAGATTAAAGTCACCCATGATAACTGCTGTGCCCTTATTGCACGTGTCTCTAATTTCCCGTTTAATGCCATCCCCAACCTCAGCATTACTGTTTGGGGGTCTGTATACAACTCCCACTAACGTTTTCTGCCCCTTGGTATTTCTCAGCTCTGCCCATACAGATTCCACATCATCAGAGCTAATATCCTTCCTTACTATTGTGTTAATCTCCTCTTTAACCAGCAATGCTACCCCACCTCCTTTTCCTTTTTTCCTGTCCTTCCTGAATATTAAATACCCCTGGATGTTGAATTCCCAGACTTGGTCATCTGGAGTCATGTCTCTGTAATCCCAATTATATCATATCCGTTTACATCTATTTGCGCAGCTAATTCATCCACCTTATTACGAATGCTCCTCGCATTAAGACACAAAGCCTTCAGGCTTGATTTTTTAACACTTAGTCCTTTTAGAATTATTATTTACTGTAGCCCTATTTGATTTACACCCTTGATTTCTCTGCCTTCCACTTTTGCTTTTCTCCTTCCTGTCTTTTGTTTCTATCCTTGCTTCCCTTTCCTATGTCTCCCTGCACAGGTTCTCAACCCCCTGCCATTTTAGTTTTAACCCTCCCCAACAGCACTAGCAAACACTCCCCCTTGGACATCGGTTCCGGTCCTGCCCAGGTGCAAACCGTCCAGTTTGTACTGGTCCCACCTCCCCCAGAACCGGTTCCAATGTCCCAGGAATTTGAATTCCCTCCCCCTTGCACCATTCCTCTAGCCACGTATTCAGCTGAAATATCCTTCTATTTCTACTCTGACTAGCACGTGGCACTGGTAGCAATCCTGAGATTACTACCTTTGAGGTCCTATTTTTTAATTTACCTCCTAACTCCCTATATTCAGCTTTTGGGACCTCATCCTGTTTTTTTTACCCATATCGTTGGTACCTATATGCACCACGAGAACTGGCTGTTCACCCTCCCCCTCCAGAATGCCCTGCAGCCGCTCCGAGACATCCTTGACCCTTGCACCAGGGAGGCAACATACCATCCTGGAGTCTCGTTTGCAGCCCCTTAAAATAGAATCCCCTGTCACTATAGCTCTCCCGCTTTTTTTCCTACCGTCCTGTGCAGCAGGACCACCCATGGTGCCAGGAAGTTGGCTGCTGTTGCCTTCCCCGATAAGCCATCCCCCTCAACAATATCCAAAGTGGTATATCTGTTTGAAAGGGGGATGGCCACAGGGACCCCTGCACTACCTGCCTGCGCCTACTACTCTGCCTGGTGGTCACCCATTCCCTTCCTGCCTGTGCAGCCTTTACCTGCGGTGTGACCAACTCCCTAAACGTGTTTTCACGATGTGCTCAGTATTGCGAACGCTCCAGTATGTATCCATGCGCAGCTCCAGCGCCGCAATGCGGTCTGTCAGTAGCTGCAGCTGGATAGACTTACTGAACACGGTCGTCAGGGACACAGGAAGTGTCCCTGATTTCCCACATAGTGCAGGAGGAGCAAGCCACGGGGCCGAGCTGTGCTGCCATGACTTACCCTTTAATTAATTCAAATTAATTTCAATCAAATCAATACCACTAATTACACTACAATTAAATGATATACTCAAGGGCCCTTGTTTATCAGCACTCCCTGCTACACAACAGAGACCCTAGAAAGAATAAACCACAAAAATTAAGTTTGGAAAAAAGCGAGAAAGATAAAAATACTCACCTACCAATCACCTGCTTTCTGGTGACGTTACACTTCGATTACTTTTACTTCTCTCTCCTCTCGCTGACTCCGTGCCTCTCGCAGGTCCGCCGCTCAGCTCCGGTCCCAGGCCTCCTCTCGCGCTTTTTATCCTCCTCTCGCTGACTTTGTGCCTCTCGCAGGTCCGCCGCTCAGCTCTGACGCATTGATGCAACATTGAAGGCAGATGTCCTTTAATTTGATGTTGCTTAATTGAAATTCTGTTCATTCAAATTGAAATTGTGGAAAGAACGGCAATGCTGATTTATTCAAATTATGAAATATGAATAACTGAGCTGAATTTTATAAAGCAAAACCTGACTTTAACAGGAATATGCTGTACTAGTTTAAGCATGTTTCTCTTTATATCCCCCCCCCTCCATATAGTATGCAAGTGTTATGCCTCTTCAACAAAAAAATACCTGCAGCTTAGAATAGAGTTCGGATATGGTCTGTTCCCAAAGACTCCAACAATATTGATAGTCACATTTAGTGACCCCTGAGAAGGGGCAAGGATACTCTGAGAACCTCTAGCTCCAAATAAAAGACCACATGTCCCAAGGCTTCAGTAGCTGCTTAGTTACCTTCCGACACGAGAGGTAAAACCAAGGTGTCCAAGTGTTGATCTTCAGCTGTGCAGCCAGGGTTGGCTTCAATAATTGCAATTCACAGGATAATTACGGATGAGGAAGGCCTTTTGGCCCATCTCCTTTCATCCATCCAGAAAGACTCCACAATCCCCCCCATCCATTTTACCATCTGATTTCTTAATTTATTCTCGGGTTTTTGACTACCATATCTGGAAGTCTGTTCCAGGTGTCACTCTGTATGAAGTAGTGCTTCCTGATATCCATCCTAAATTTACTCTTTGAGTTTGAACCAATTATTAGAATTTAAATCAATATTCTCACTTACCGTCTCCCTTAACTATCTTCTGTATATTTCTATAAGATCACCTCTCTAGCACCTCCTTTCTAGGTGGTGGATATCTATCCAGCTAGGTTGAAATACTGGAGCTGATTCAGCTGTAAATTGCGGAGCTCTTGTTTAGATGGTAGTAAAATAATATTTTGGGCAGGAGAAGACCATTTGGTCCATCTGGTCAATTGTCCAAACCACCCATCAGATTCCATACTATTACTCTAGAGCTAATGGCCCTGAGTGCTGTTTATTAATATTTCTGTTACTGGAGGAAAAAAAAGTTGCCAGAATCTATTTTCTGTTTACGCTTTGAACTTTTAACTGCGTCGCCCTAGTCACCAATCAGTGGAGCGTCTGCCGTACTGGGGTTCTGTAGTATGTGAACTGAATAGTCTGTCCTTTCCATAGAAATGCATGTTTTTGTGTCTCCTACATTCTTCTTGATATGCTAATAGGCTTAGATGAAGTGGGTGGGAGGAGGTTTGTTTGGGGCATAAACACCAGCACAGACCAGTTGGGCCGAATGGCCTGTTTCTGTACTGTAAATTCTATGTGCCCCAATCCCCATGGTACCCGATGAGTTACCTCTGCTGCTTCCCTGTGCGAGATTGGCAAGATTTGGGCGCTGGGTGGGAAGGTCGACGAGAGAGAGTAGGATGGGATCTGTAGGCTGTCGGCTTATCTAAGAGGGAGTCCAGCCTGGGACGGTGGCAGGAGAGTAGGAGGGTCGAAGAGTAATGAAGGATTGGGGTAGGGATTTGGGAGGGCAGAGTATCCGAGAGAGGAGAGATGAAAGGAGGCATGACGACAGGAGAGAGCGGTCAGGAGGGATAGGGAGAAAAGGAAGAGGGGACACTCTGTACAGGGAACATGAAAAGCAGTTCTCTTGAGTCTTGCCATCCAAATTGATAGCTGTCACTAAAGGACTAATTCAGGGGGCATACGCAGGGCAACAGCAATGGAGTTCAGTTGGAATTTGCATAGTTGCAATTTTATTCTCAGAAGTTCCATCGATGCAGTTTAGTTTTGGGAATTGTGCCTTTGGATTGGATAATTGCAAATGACACTTCATTACTTAAGAAAGGACAGAGGGACAAACTAGGAAACTACAGAGCTGTCAGTTTAACATCGGTTGTGGGGAGGTTACTGGAATCTCATCAGGGACAGAGTGACTGAGGGCTTGGACAAGTATCAGCTGATCAGAGAGTCAGCATGGATTTATGAAGGGTAGACCATGTCTGACTAATCTAGTTGCATTTTATGAGGAGGTTACTAGCCTGGTGGATAGGGGAGTGTCTACGGATGTTGTCTATATGCACTTCCAGAGACATTTGATCAGGTTCCGCACGAGATTATTTGCAAAAATGAAGGCGCATGGAATTGGAGATAACTTTGTGACATGGGTTGGTAATTGGTTGGAGGTAGGAGACAGAGTAGGAATAAAGAGAATGTACTGTGACTAGTGGTGTTCCCCAGGGATCTGTACTGGGGCCTCAGCTTTTCACCATATTTATCGATGAAGGATTCGAGAGTTGTATGTCCAAGTTTGCAGATGACACTAAGTTAGGAGGCACAGTTAGTTTTGTAGATGGGAGCAGGAAGCTACAAAGGGACATAGATTAAGTGAGTGGCCAAAGCTGTGGCAGATGGAGTTCAATGCGGGGAGGTGTGAGGTCATCCACCTTGGACCCAAGAAAGACAAATTGGAATATTTTCTTAATGGTGAGAGATGAGGAATGTGGAGGAGCAAAGAGATTTGGGTGCCCAGGTACATAAATCATTAAAAGCTATTGACGGGTACAAAAAGTAATCAAAAAGGTTAAAGGAATGTTGGCCTTTATCTCAAATGGGCTGGAATACAAAGGGCAGGAAGTGACGCTTCAGTTGTAGAGAGCCTTAGTCAGACTCCACCTGGAGCACTATGTTCAGTTCTGGGCACCGCACCTCAGGAAGGATGTGTTGGCCTTGGAGAGGATGCAGTACAGATTCACCAGAATGATACCGGGGCTAAAAGGGTTACATTATGAGGACAGGTTGCATAAACTTGACTTGTGCTCCCTTGAGTTTAGACGGTTGAGGGGTTGTCTAATCGAGGTGTTTAAGATAATTAAATGATTTGATAGGGTGGATCGAGAGAAACTATTTCCTCTGGTGGGAGAATCCAGAACAGGGCGGCATAACCTTAAAATTAGAGCTGTTCAGGTGTGATGTCAGGAAGCACTATCTCCACACAAAGGGTAGTGGAAATCTGGGATTCCCTCCCCTTAGAGGCTATGGGTGCTGGGGTCAATTGAAATTTTCAAAACTGAAATGAACAACAACTTGCATTTATATAGCACCTTTATCGTAGTAAAGTGTCCCAAGGTGCTTCACAGGAGCGTTATCGAACAAAATTTGGAGGGATTTGAAAACAAGGATGAGAATTTTAAAATCAAGGTGTTGCTGGACTGGGAGCCAATATAGGTCAGCGAGCACAGGGTTGATGGGTGAATGGGACTGAGTGCGAGTTAGCACACAGGTAGCAGAGTTCTGGATGGGCTCAAGTTCAAGGAGGGTGGAAGATGGGAGGCCGGCCGGGAGGTATGAGGGGCTAGTTGGCGAAGGTAGATTGGAAAACTACATTAAAAGGTATGACAGTGGACGAGCAATGGCTAGCATTTAAAGAATTAATACATAATTTACAACAAATATACAGTCCTTTAAGGCACAAAAACCCCACAGGAAAAGTGGTCCAACTGTGGCTAACAAGAGAAGTTAAAGATAGTATTAGAACAAAGGAAGAGGCTTATAATGTTGCCGAAAAGAGCAGTAAGCCTGAGGATTGGGAGGATTTTAGAATTCAGCAAAGGAGGACCAAGTAATTGATATAGAAAGGGAAAATAGAATGAGAGTAAACTAGTGAGAGACATAAAAACAGACTGTAAAAGCTTCTATAGGTATATAAAAAGGAAAAGATTAGCGAAAGTAAATGTGGGTCCCTTACAGGCTGAGACAGGAGAAATTATAATGAGGAATAAGGAAATGGCAGAGAAATTAAACAAATACTTTGTGCCTGTCTTCACGGAAGAAGGCGCAAAAAACTTCCCGGAAATAGTGGAGAACCAAGGGTCCAGCGAGAATGAGGAACTGAAAGAAATTAATATTAGTAAAAAAGTAGTACTGGAGAAATTAATGGGACTGAAAGCCGATAAATCCCCTGGACCTGATGGCCTACATCCTAGGGTTTTGAAAGAGGTGGCTATAGAAATAGTAGATGCATAGGTTGTCATTTTCCAAAATTCCATATATTCTGGAACGGTTCCCGCGGATTGGAAGGTAGCAAATGCAACCCCACGGATTTATGAAAGGGAACTAGTGTTTGACAAATCTGTTGGTGTATCTGTTTGAGGTTGTAACTAGCAGAATAGATAAGGGGGAACCAGTGGATGTGGTGTATTTGGATTTTCAGAAGGCACGCGATAAGGTGCCACACAAGAGGTTATTAAACAAAATTGGTGCTCATGGGATTGGGGGTAATATACTAGCATGGATTGAGGATTGGTTAACGGACAGAAAACGGAGAGTAGGAATAAACGGGTCATTTTCAGGTTGGCAGGCTGGAACGTGTGGGGTACCGCAAGGATCAGTGCTTGGGCCTCAGCTATTCACAATCTACATCAATGATTTGGATGAGGGGACCAAATGTAATATATCCAAGTTTGCTGCTGATACAAAGCTGGGTGGGAATGTAAGTTGAGGAGGATGCGAGGAGGCTTCAAGGAGATATAGACAGGCTAAGTAAATGGGCAAGAACATGGCAAATGGAATATAATGTGGAGAAATGTGAAGTTATCCACTTTGTTGGGAAAATAGAAAAGCAGAGTATTTTTTAAATGGTGAGAGATTGGGAAATGTTGGTGTTCAGAGGGACTTGGGTGTCCTTGTACACTAATCACTGAAAGTTAACATGCAGGTACAGCAAGCAATAAGGAAAGCAAATGGTATGTTGGCCTTTATTACAAGAGGATTTGAGTATAAGAGTAAAGATGTCTTACTGCAATTATATAAGGCCCTGGTGAGACCACACCTGGAGTATTGTGTACAGTTTTGCTCGCATTACCTAAGAAAGGATATACTTGCCATAGAGGCAGTGCAATGAAGGTTAACCAGACTGATTCCTGGGATGGGGGGATTGTCCTATGAGGAGAGATTGAGTAGACTAGGCCTATATTCTCTAGAGTTTAGAAGAATGAGAGGTGATCTCATTGAAACAAACAAAATTCTTACAGGGCTTGACAGGGTAGATGCAGGGAGGATGTTTCCCCTGGCTGGGGAGTCTAGAACCAGGGGTCACAGTCTCAGAATAAGGGGTCGGCCATTTAGGACTGAGATGAGGAGAAATTTCTTCACTCAGAGGGTGGTGAATCTTTGGAATTCTCTACCCCAGAGGGCTTTGGCGGCTTAGTCGTTGAGTATATTCAAAATAGAGATTGATAGATTTTTGAATATTAAGGGAATCAAGGGATATGGGGATAGTGCAGGAAAGTGGAGATGAGGTAGAAGATCAGCCATGATCTTGTTGGACTGGGGTGGACAAAAGTGAGAAGTCGCACAACACCAGGTTATAACAGTTTTATTTGAAATCACAAGCTTTCGGAGCTGCTGTTCCTTCGTCACCTGACGAAGGAGCAGCAGCTCCGAAAGCTTGTGATTTCAAATAAAACTGTTGGACTATAACCTGGTGTTGTGCGACTTCTCACTATGATCTTATTAAATGGCGGAGCAGGCTCGAAGGCCAAATGGCCTACTCCTATTTCTTATGGGAGAGCATTGGAATAGTTAAGACTAGAGGTAACAGGCATGGATGAGAGTTTCAGCCGTAGATGAGCTGAGGCAGGGGCAGAGTCGGCCATGTGGAAGCAGGCAGTCTTGGTCGGTGTCAACAGATTTTTATTAGGTAATGTTATCGGGGATATGAATCAAAGGTGGTTAAATGGAAATTTGAAGTACAAATCAGCCATAAGCTGCCCGTTGCTTATTCTCACCGTGTCCCTGCTATGCATCAAGTCCCAGGCTGCCTGTTGCTTCCTCTCCCTCCTATTTGGGAGGGGAGTTGTTTTAACTGCAGCTTTTAGTTAGCGTGCTGGATTGAGCACACACACTTCACTACGATGAGAAACTTCATCTGTTTGGGAGTGGGGGGTGGTGGTGGGGGGTAGACTGGACTGGTAAAGACATCTGTCCTGCTGTCAGGCCACATCCTGTCGGCTCATTATGGAATGTTGTCAATTGCAGCCACAGATTTATGGGCCAGACTGGTTGAAGAGTAATGATTGTATGTATGGGAGCAAGTAGCAAGAGGAAAGTCGAGCTTGGCAGAAATCTGCCACTTTATTTGATATCCCGCTAATCAGATGATCAGATTGATCTCTCGTTACTGTATGACATGGTACTGTTGATGTGAATTCTGAAACAGACAGTCAACAATTGGAATTCACCATGTGGGCTTTCAGCAGGTTTATCAACTGGTACGGTAGCATAATGGTTATGTTACTGGACTAGTAATCCAGAGGCCTGGACTAATGATCCGGAGATATGAGTTCAAATTTAAATTCAGTTAATTAAATATATCTGGAATAAAAAGCTAGTGTCAGTAATGGTGACCATTAAACTACCAGATTGTCCATAAAAACCCACCTAGTTTACTAATGTCCTTTTGGGAAGGAAGTCTGCCGTCCTTACCTGGTCTGGCCTATATGTGACTCCAGACCCACAGCAATGTGAAATGGTCTAGCAAGCCACTCAGTTGTCAAGAAGGAGCCTCACCACCAACTTCTCAAGGGCAATTAGGGATGGGCAATAAATGCTGGCTTTGCCAGTGACGCCCACATCCCGTGAATGAATTAAAAAAATCTAGTGAATTATTATACATACGGACCAGGAAATTCCCAGGTTTAACTAGTGACTTATTGAGCCATACAGTTCAGGAAAGTCCCAGGGGTGTTTCCAATTTGTGTTGCATTAACTGATCTGAACCAGGGCATGTACAATTCTACTTGAAGTGGACATTGGGTAAGGATAGGATAGAATTGGGTTGGCTGTGATGCCCCCATGGTCAAACAGTCTGCAGTCACTGTCGAGGGTTACACTTGGATCATTTGGGTAACGTATCAGTGGAAGGCCAGTGGAACTGTACCCCAAAAAGGAGGAACGGAGAGTAAGAAAGAATTGATGTTATGCTCATGTGCTGCAATTCTTTGTATGTGGGTGGCAATGAGCCTTTTAAGAAAGAAAGACTTGCATTTACATAGCGCCTTTCACGACCACCGGATGTCTCAAAGCGCTTTACAGCCTATGGAGTACTTTTGAAGTGTAGTCACTGTTGTAATGTGGGAAGTAAACTTTGACCCCAGCATTAGTTAGGACCAACGTTCCCACTAAGCTGCGCGGCCGCACAGTGATCTGGAGGTCCCGCGCATGCCGCTTACTGCCTTTTATATGAGAGAAACCGTGCATGTGCGAAAATTTGAATGGGCCGCGCACCAAAAGAAAAGAGGGAATATTGGTTCGGACGGGTCTCATTTAGTCATTTACTTTCAAGAGCGTGGATGAAACACCGCAACAGGTTTCAAAGTTGTTGTAAGGATACTGATCAGTGGGATGTCTGAAGACATGAGCCGTTCTTAGAATCATAGAATGGTTACGCATAGAAGGAGGCCATTCAACCCGTCGAGTCTGTGCTGGCTCTCTGCAAGAGCACTCGCTGCGTAAAAAGGTTTTTCCTCATGTCGCCTTTGGTTCTTCTACCATTCTCCCTAAATCTGTGTCCTCTGGTTCTCGACCTTTCTGCCAATGGGAACAGTTTCTCTCTCTCTATTCTGTCTAGACCCTTCATGATTTTGAATACCTCTATCAAATCTCCTCTCAAACTTCTCTGCTCTAAGGAGAACAACCCCAGCTTCTCCAGTCTATCCACGTAACTGAAGTCCCTCATCCCTGGAACCATTCTCGTAAATCTTTTCTGCACCCTCTCTGAGGCCTTCACATCCTTCTAAAGTGTGGTGCCCAGAATTGGACACACTACTCCAGTTGAGGCTGAACCAGGGCTTTATAAAGGTTCATCATAACTTCCTTGCTTTTGTACTCTATTCCTCTATTTATGAAGCCCAGGATCCCGTATGCTTTTTTAACCACTTTCTCAGTCTGCCCTGCCACCTTCAACGATTTGTGCCTCTGTTCATGCACCCCTTTTAGAATTGTACCCTTTAGTTTATATTGCCTCTCCTCATTTTTCCTACCAAAATGTATCACTTCATACTTTTCTGCATTAAGTTTCATCTGCCACGTGTCCGCCCATTCCACCAGCCTGTCTATGACTTCTTGACGTCTATCACTATCCTCCTCACTGTTCACTATACTTCCAAGTTTTGTGTCATCCGCAAATTTTGAAATTGTGCCATGTACACCCAGGTCTGAGTCATTAATATATATCAAAAGCAGTGGTTCTAGTACCGACCCCTGGGGAACCCCACTGTGTACCTTCCTCCAGTCTGATAAACAACCCTCTCTGTTACCTCATCAAAAAACTCAATCAAGTTAGTTAAACACGATTTGCCTTTAACAAATTCATGCTGGCTTTCCTTAATTAATCCACACTTGTCCAAGTGACTGTTAATTTTGTTCCAGATTATTGTTTCTAAAAGCTTCCCCACTACTGAGGTTAAATTGGCTGGCCTGTAGTTGCTGGGTTTATCCTTACCTTGGAGAGCTTGAACCTAACAGTTTCTACATTGGATCCATTCTACCTGTGGACCAGTGACAGTGAGAAACTGGTCAGAAGGACAAGTGAATGCATTGGAGATGCACTCTCTAAATAGGGTTATAAGTTCACACACATTCCTGTGCAGGCTTTTTATAAGTTCCTGTACACACCTGTGAAGGATGGTTTTGGCTTTTGTTGTGTTGTATGACTTGTCAGTTGCTTGTCCTGGCATCAGGTGGGCTTCATTTCTGTGTCCTGGAGTAGGCAGTGGAAAGGGTGGGAGTAGTAGAAACCCTGTTGTCACCATAAGGTCACCTTCAGACAGATGCTATTACATTTGAGGAAAATGTTCACGAGGGTGAACTGACAGCCCAAAACAACAGGAAAGCTGGCATTATGTGCAAGAGTACAGATGTTAGAAATATTTCGGTGTGGTGGAGGGCGGAGTGAGGACTGTAAGGAAGTGTAGGAACCCGGAGTCGGCCATTTAGCCCTTCGTGCCTCTTCCGCCCCTCGAGCCTGCAAGAACTCGAGTAATAACATACAGCTCAAAATATTTGCAGGTATACATTAGGTGAGTTGGCACAGGACTCGAGTAAAAGATTAAACATTTTAAGGTGCATTTACATTCCAGAAGTGCATCTAATGGCAGACTCCCAGTTCTCCCTCCGTCAGTACAAATATTGCAGTGCACCTGGAACCTACAGCATCGTAGTTCCTTGTAAGCAGGGTCTACAAATCTACCATCAGGTTAAAACAGTCAGTTCCTGTAAACACGGAGCTGGCCCCTGGATTTGCATTTTAATTACTATTGTTTCTCTGCATTACTCGGAAAATGCTGGAGTCCTTCATTAAGGAAGCAGTAGCAGGTCATTTAGAAATACATACTGCAGTCAAACAGAGTCAGCATGGTTTTAGGAAAGGGAAATCATGTTTAACAAATTTGCTGGAGTTCTTTGAGGATGTAACAAGCAGGGTGGACAAGGGTGAGCCAGTGGATGTGGTGTATTTGGATTTCCAGAAGGCATTCGATAAGGTGCCACATAAAAGGTTACTGCATAAGATAAGAGCTCACGGAGTTGGGGGTAATATATTAGCATGGATAGAGAATTGGCTAACTAACAGAAAGCAGAGAGTCGGGATAAATGGGTCATTTTCTGGTTGGCAAACGGTAACTAGTGGGGTGCCACAAGGATCGGTGCTGGGGCCCCAACTATTTACAATCTACATTCATGACTTGGATGAAGGGATCGAGTGTAATGTAGCCAAGTTTGCGGGATGATACAAAGATGGGTGGGAAAGCAAGTTGTGCAGAGGACTCCAAGAATCTCCAAAGGGATATAGACAGGCTAGGTGAGTGGGCAAACATTTGGCAGATGGAGTATAATGTGGGAAAGTGCGAGGTTATATACTTTGGCAGGAAAAATAAAAAAGCAAATTATTATTTAAATGGAGAGAGATTACAAAATGCTACAGTTCAGAGGGACCTGGGGGTCCTTGTGCATGAAACACAAAAAGTTAGCATGCAGGTACAGCAAGTAATCAAAAAGGCAAATGGAATGTTGGCCTTTATTTCAAGGGGGTTGGAGTATAAAAGCAGGGAAGTCCTGTTGCAACTGTACAAGGTATTGGTGAGATCACACCTTGAGTACTGCGTACAGTTTTGGTCTCCTTATTTAAGGAAGGATATACTTGCATTGGAGGCAGTTCAGAGACGATTCACTAGGTTAATTCCAGAGATGAGGGGTTTGACTTATGAGGAAAGGTTGAGCAGGCTGGGCCTATACTCATTGGAATTTAGAAGAATGAGAGGTGATCTTATCGAAACATATAAGATACTGAGGGGGCTCGACAAGGTAGATGCAGAGAGGATGTTTCCCCTCATGGGGAAATCTAGAACTTGGGGGCACAGTCTCAGAATAAAGGGTCGCCCTTTTAGAACTGAGATGAGGAGGAACTTCTTCTCTCAGAGGGTCGTAAATTTGTGGAATTCTCTGCCCCAGAGAGCTGTGGAGGCTGGGTCATTAAATACATTTAAAGTGGAGATAGACAAATTTTTGCAAGATAAGGGAGTGAAGGGTTATGGGGAGCGGGCGGGGAAGTGGCTTTGAGCCCTAGTATTTGGGACTGCTTGCCATCTGGGCTTGGTAACTTATATTTTCTATTTGAATATTTATCTGCAGTAGTGGTGGGCTTATTGTGATGGTATTTATTGGTGTCTGGATGTGGTTAAGCCTGAGTTCCTGCTGAAGGTGGCACTCTGCACATGCCAAGAATTTGATGGTTTTCTGTGATCGGTCACTATAAACCATCACTATCTGAAATTTCCCTCGTGCTGTAAAGTGAAACAAAGTTAGTTAAATCAATATAATGAGAAGGTGTGACATCGGGAAGGTCTGTCTTTGTACTGCTAGGCTCTAATTAAAGAGAGAATGAGAGACTAAGTTAACTTCCAAACACATTTATTCTTGCCTGTAATGGCTACGCTACCAAACATTAGAACAAATACTGCGTTCTACTGATTAGAGCCCCCTGCAGTAATCTGTCTTTTCTTGGAGCATTTATACAAGTTTATTATATGAAAAGTTTACATGCTTTCGCAGTGATGCAGACTGCATGATTCAGTACAGATCACATACTTTGATGAGGGCCTTATACAGCTGTACATGATTGTGGGATCAATTAATGATGAAGCCAAAGATATTTAAGTCAGGGGGCTTGGGTCACACAGAATAATGCCTTTTTTCTCAAGCAGGCTGGAATATAAAGGGGTGGAACTTATGTTACAGCTGTACAGAACTCTGGTTAGACCCCATCTGGAGTAATTGTGTTCAGTTCTGGGCCCCGCACCTCAGGAAGGATATATTGGCCTTGGAGGGGGTGCAGCACAGATTCACCAGAATGATACCCGGACTAAAAGGGTTAAATTATGATGACAGGTTGCACAGATTACTTGTATCCCTTGAGTATAGAAGGTTAAGAGGGTGATCTGATTGAGGTGTTTAAGATGATCAAAGGTGTTGATCGGGTAGATAGAGAGAAACTACCTCCTCTGGTGGGGGAGTCAAGAACAAGGGGACATAGCATTAAAATTAGAGCCAGGCCGTTCAGGGATGATGTCAGGAAGCACTTCTTCACACACACGGTAGTGGAAATCTAGAAAACTCTCCCCCCAAAAGCTGTTGCGGTTGGGGGTCAATTGAAAATTTCAAAACTGAGATTGACAGACTTTTGTTAGGCAAGGGTCTCTGTCTTCACTCTCTGCCTGCCTTGGTTCCATAAAACGATCAGCCATGATCTAATTGAATGGCGGAACACTCGAGGGGCTTAATGGTCTCCTCCTGTTCCTAGTGGAAGGTTGAGTTTTATTGAATACTGGATTAAGGAAGTGGCAAGTACCTGTATGAGTCTGTTGGGCCTTCTTGATTCAGTAGCTGGCCCTGAGGTTGTTCTGGTTGTGGGGGCTAAGAGTTGAGTATGTGGTTGCCCCACAAGAATTGCATAGAGTATACAGCACACAAACAGGCAATTTGGCCCAACAGGCCCATGTCTATGTTTATGCTCTACACTAACCTCCTCCCACCCCTCTTCATCTCACTCGATCAGTATATCCTTCTATTCCTTTCTCCTTCATATGCTTATCTAGCTTCCCCTTAAATGCACCTATGCTTTTCGCCTCAACCATTGCTTGTGGTAGCGAGTTCCACATTCTCACCACTCTGGGTAAAGAAGTTTCTCCTGAATTCCCTATTGGATTTATTAGTGACTATCTTATATTTATGCCCCCTAGTTTTGGACTCACCCCACAATTGGAAACATAAGAGCAGGAGCAGGCCATTTGGCCCCTTGAGCTCATTTAATGAGATCATGGCTAATCCGATTTTGGCCTCAACTCCACTTTACTGCCCGCTCCCCATAACCCTCAACTCCCCTGTTGCTCAAAAATCTGTCTATCTCAGCCTTGAATATATTCAATGACTCAGCTTCCACAGCTCTCTGGGGTAAAGAATTCCAAAGATTCATGACCCTCTGAGAGAGGAAATTCCTCCTTAGCTCCGTCTTAAATGGGCGACCCCTTATTCTGAGACTATGCCCCCTTGTTCCAGATTCCCTGACGAGGGACATCTTCTCTACGTCTACCCTATCAAACCCTTTCATAATTTTAAAGACCTCTATCAGGTCACCTCTCAGCCTTCTCCTTTCTAGAGAAAAGAGCTCCAGCCTGTTCAATCTTTTACGATTCAAACCTATGTGCGCAAAGCACAATAGATTAGCAGTCCATCATATTAACCATTCAACCACCTTGTCCTCTGGGCTGGCCACCTGGAAAATGACCGTGAAGCTGTCGGACTGCCGCAAAAACCCAACTGGCTCGCCAACGTCCCCGAGGGAAGGGAACTTGCCGTCCCCACCTGGTCCGGCTGTCATGCGACCCCTGTCCCACACTGCATGGCTAACTCAATGCTCTCTGAATTGGCCCGGCAAGTCACTCAGTTACCGGAAAAACAAGGGATGGACAAACAGGACACTTTCCATTGTGGGTGGGGGTGTCTGGGTATATATACAACAATATATGCCTCCTGTCTGTCTTGTCTCTCTCTCGCTCTGGCTCTGTGGGTATGTGTATGTCTCCCTCACTCGGGGTATATATGTCTTTCCGTCTGTGAATCCCTAGATATGTGTCTCACTTCTGTACATCTATGTGTGTGTGTTTCTCCCCTGTGGGTTTGAAGGAGGACTATGTTTCCTGCTGTTTTCTGATTCTACATATATCCTATTCATTACTTGTTCTAATTGGTAAATGTCCCACAGATATTCGCCCACAAGTTGTTGAAGGGGAAGGGGGTATTGGATAGTACCTCATCAGGAAAGTACGTGTTCTTGCTGCTAGGAGTGAAACTTGTGCAGCAGCAGTAGCAGGCTAAGCATGCACGGAGTGGGGTGAGAGAATGCAGTACGGTCAGACATAGCTCTGGTGGCTGGGGTAGAATCTAAATGTGCACAGGCATTGATCTTGTCAGTGTAGTTCTGCCAGCACTAGTCTGTCAAGGGTGTGCAGGGTCAAGTGTGTGCAGTGAACTGTGTCTCATTGCAGGTGGAGATTGTGAGAGTCAGTCTCAAGCCTGCTTACAATCTTCCCCTAACAGTAAATGATCAAAGTCAAGCTTCCAGGAGCTACATAGGGTTTTGTGTCACATGGGATCAAGGATATCAGTGTTGAGAGAGGGAGTGTGCCCTCAGTTCTATGTTATAGAGGGGAAGTTTTGAAGGGGTGAATTTACTTTGGGTTTACCAGGTACTATATGAAGAAGCTACTGGCAGGATAGTCAGCACGCATGAGGTAAAGGCAAGACATATTTGATACATTTAGAAGTGGTGTACTCTGGGGTCAGTGCTGGGTCCAGTTTTGTTCTGTGTAGGTATGCTGAAGACACAAAAGTAGGAGGTTTGACAAACAGTGAGCAGGACTGTAAAAGACTTCCGAAAGGCATTAGACAAGTTAGTGGCATTGGCAGACAGTTGGCAGATGTAATTTAATGTGGAGCTATGAAATAATACATTTTGGGAGAAATAAACAAGTAATGGGAGTATACATTTAATGGAAATGTAACATCGCCCGTTTTCTTCCCTGCCTCAGATCATCTGCTGCTGAAACCCTCATCCATGTCTCTCTACCTCTCTCTCTTCCTTTAAGACGCTCCTTAAAACCTACCTCCTTGACCAAGCCTGTCCTAATATGTGGCTCGGTGTCAAATTTTGTTCCTGTGAAGCTATATAAACGCAAGTTGTTATTGTCAAGATTGACAGCTGTGAATGAACAGAGACCTAAGGTTCAAATACTTAATTCCCTAAGTGCGAGTGACTCTAGTCCATTATCTTTCCTTGCCCCCTCTGCAGTCTTTTTACATGGTTGTCAAAGAGAAGAGAACAACCAGAATGATTGAGGGGATGGAGTGATTGGATTATGAGGAGTGGTTATGTAAATTAGGCATATTTTCACTGGAAAAGAGAAGGTTGAGAGTGATAAGCTTTATGTTTTTAGGATTCTAAAGGGACTGGATAATGTAGACTACGGCAGGTTATTTCACCTCGTCCAGAACAGTAGAATCAGAGGACACGGCCTGCGCTTGCATAGTATTTACAGCACAGAAACAGGCCGTTTAGCCCAACAGGTCCATGCTGGTGTTTATACTCCACAAGAGCCTCCTCCCATCCCTCTTCTTCTCACCCTACCAGCATATCCTTCTATTCCTTTCTCCCTCATGTATTTATCTAGCTTAAATGCATGTAAGCTCGTCTCCTCAACTACTCCATGTGGTAGCAAGTTCCACATTCTCACCACTCTGAGTAAAGAAGTTTCTCTTAAATTCCCTATTGGATTTATTAGTGACTATCTTATATTTATGGCCCCTAGTTCTGGTCTCCCCCACAAGTGGAAACATCTTCTCTACATTTACCCTGTCAAACTGTTTCAAAATCTTGAAGACCTCTATCAGATCACCTCTCGGCCTTTTTTTTTTCCTACAGAAAAGAGCCCCAGTCTGTTCAGTCTTTCTTGACAGGTATAACCTCTGGTATCATCCCAGTAAATCAGTTTTCCACCTTCTCCAGTGCCTTTATATCCTTTTTATAATATGGAGACCAGAACTGCACACCAAGTGTGGTCTAATCAAAGCTTAACATTACGTCTCAACTTTTTAATTCTACCCCTCTCGAAATGAACCCCAGTGCTTTGTTTGCTTTTTTTATGGCCTTATTAACCTGCTTCACTACTTTAGTGATTTGTGTACCTGTACCCCTAGAATCCTCTGCTCATCTGCTCCACTTAGACACTTTTCCAAGTAGCCTCCTTATTCTTCCTACCAAAATGTACCACATCACACTTATCTATATTTAAGTTCATTTGTCAAATATACACCCATTCTGCAAATTTATTAATGCTTTCCTGTATTTTGTTGCAGTCCTCCGTATTAACTATACCCCCAATTTGGTGGTGTCCGCAAATTTTGAAATTGTACTTTGGATTCCCGAGTCCAAATTGTTTACGTAAATGGTGAACAACAGTGGTTCCCGCACCGATCCTTGTGAAACACCACGTCCCACCGTTTGCCAATCTGAGTAACTACCTTTAACCCCTAAAACAAAAGCAAAATACTGCGGATGTTGGAAATCTGAGATAAAAACAGAAAATGCTGGAAATACTCAGCAAGTTAAGCAGCATCTGCGAGAGAGAAAGAGTTAACGTTTCAGGTCGTTCTGACGAATCGTCAGTGACCTGAAACATTAACTTTGTTCCTCTCTTCTCAGGTGCTCCTGACCTCCTGAGTATTTCCAGCATTTTCCATCGTTGTGTTTAACCCCATCTCTCTTGTTTTCTGTTTTGTAGCCAGCTCACTATCCATTCTGCCACTTGTCCCCTGACTCTACAGTCGTGAGTCGACTTGCGGTACCTTATCGAAGGCCTTTTGAAAATCCAAATATATTACGTTCTCTACTTTACCCTTGTCTATCCTTTCTGGTACTTCAAACAAAGAATTTAATAAGGTTGGTCCAGCATGACTTTCCCTTTTGGAATCCATGTTGACTATTCTTTATTATATTTTCAATTTCTAGATGTTTTTCTTGAAGGGGGTAAATTCAAAATTAATCTGGAAACAATATTTCAGTGAGCGAGTGGTCAATCTATGAAACAGACTCCTTAGAAAGACGGTGGAAGCAGTTAGTTCATTCAAATACAAATTCAATGATTTCTTTCAGAAAATAACATTTTAAAAATCATTTCTCGGGCTATGGGTGTTGCTCGCAAGGCCGGTGTTTATTGCCCATTCCTAGTTTCCCTTTTTGAGAAGGTGGTGGTGAGCCACTGCTCCCACAGTGCTGTTTGGCAGGGAGTTGCAGGATTTTGGGATACAATATGTGAGTAATTTGAGACATGACATGTGGTAAGTGTAGCGTGCCTGGGAGGAAAAAGTTCACTTTGGACCTATGGTTCCCAAAGCTCTCCACCACTGGGGTTTTTCCTCGTGTCATGTCTCGGTCTGTTGTAGACTCATTGATAGCGATTGCTCTGATTTAGTCAACAGCTAAATTATTGTTGGATCATGTGACTACTAGATGGACCTTGGTCTTTTTCGTCTAGAAATTCATAGTCCGATGTCCACGCCATCCTCCACCAATGCCGCTCCTCCATTGTCTAGCTTGCTGGGACCTTTACCTATCCGATTATAGCCAGATGATGTATACCAGTAGCTTCTCTTCCCATCCCTGCACCATCACCTCGAGAGTTCCCAATAAGTTTATCATTGGCTATCTCCTCTTCCTCAGCTACAAGATGCTCCTTGTCAACATCATTTGCAAACATAGGGTCAGCTTCCACTTGTATGCTCATGACACCAAGCTCTACCTCACCGCCAACCGTCTTGATCCCTCCACTGTCACGATGCGATCAGACTGCTTGTCCAATATCCAGTCTTGGATGAGCTACACCTTCGATCAGTTAAAAATGGCAAAGGCAGAAGCCACCGTGTTTGGTCCTTGCCAATAACTCCATAACCCTCGGTGACGTCAACACTCTTTCTGGTGATTGTTTGGACTCCACGTCCTATTTAATCTTGAGCTATATTTTGACCCCATACCCTTTCCATGTCTTTCCCAAATGCTCTCCCACATGGCCCACTTCATTCCCAGAACTAGATCCAGCACTGCTTCCTTCCTCGTTGGGTTGGAAACATACTGATCAAGAAAGTTCTCTTACACATTTCAGGAATTCCTCTGCCTCTTTGCTCTTTATACTCTTACTATCCCAATCTATTTTAGGATAATTGAAGTCCCCCATTATCACTACTCTTAATTCTTGCATCTTTCTGTAATTTGCCTGCAAATTTGTTCCTCTGTCTCCTTCCCACTATTTGGTGGCCTATAGTATACACCCAGAAGTGTAATAACTCCTCTATTTCCTTAATTCTACCCAAATAGATTCTGTCTTTGGCCCCTCAAGTACATCATCCCTTTCAAGGACTGTAACATTATCTTTGATCAATACTGCCACCCCCCCCTCCATTTTTTCCCTTTATTAATTTTCCTGAATACGTTGTTTGAGCCAGGTCTCCACTATTGCCACTATATCATAATCCCATGTGGCTACTTGTGCCTGCAGCTCACTAACCTTATTTATCATGTTTTATCCTATTGTTCCTATACTTACTAGTGTATGGTACTGCGAGTAATCTAGACATTACTCCCTTTTGAGGTCCTGCTTTTTAACTTCCTCCCTAGCTCCTGAAACTCTGGACTGCAGGACCTCAATCCTTTTTCTTCCTCAGTCATTGGTTCCCACAACTTCTAGCTGTTCCCATCCCCCCATAAAATGTTCTGTACCCTCTCAGTGATGTCCTTTACCCTGGCACCAGGGAGGCAACACACCTTGCGGTACTCAAGTCGGTGGTTGCAGAAATGCCTGTCCATCACCCTGACTATCGAATCCCCTATGACCAATGTTCCCATAATTTTTTTGGGTGTGCGGCCCCTTTAAGGGGCTGTGCGACCCATTCACAGTTTCATGCATGCGCAAAACTAAACATTAGAAAAGCCGGTCACAGGCTGCGCGGGACTGGCAGAGTGCAGCACAGCGCAACTTAGAGCGAACGTTGCCTGAGACCACTACATTTCTACACTTTGCTGTTCCCCCCTGTGCAATCATTTGCCGTGGGTGTGCTCCAGACTGCACTCCGCCAAACTGTTGTCACCGGGTTGAGAGTGCCACACTCCCATAGGATTCCTGTGCTGCCTGCCTCTTCCTACCCTGCCGGATGGCCACCAACTTACTCTCCTCCTGAACTCTCTGTAACTGCGGGGTGACCACCTCCTGGATCGTGCGCGCCCGGAAATTCTCAACCTTCCGTATGCCCTGCAGTGACTGTAGCCGCTCAGAAACCTGAGCAACTGGAGGCACTTCCTGCACATGTGCTTATCCAGGACACATGAAGCATCCTGGAGTTCCCACATGGCGCAGGAATTGCAGGCACGGGTCTCGCTGGCCCAGCATTTTACTTAAGTCTATCTACTTATGTTATATATATATATATATATGTTTCTAGTTTAGTGTCGCCCTACTCCTAATTATTTATATATATATACCAGGTTTTTATTTAATGCAATTCGATCCTTTTAATGTTGGTATCCTCTACTTAGTTACTTTTAATTTTATCACCTTAGATATAATTAATTACTCTGATTATTTATATATTTACTGTTGCCCCTTGGTTTAAATTACTTGGCACTTTCTGGAGTCAGTGACTTGTGTTGAGATGTGGTTCATGGGCACTGGCAGAACTGTACCTCCTCCAACTGGGAGTTCTTCAGTTACGATCTGGAACAGAGTGTCAACAGATTTCTAGAATGAGCTGAGGGTGGGGATGTGGTTATGCAGTGAGTCCGATCCTGTCCTCACAGGTGCATATCCAGCAGAGGTTGTTCCTAGTAGTCAGGAGCAGGAACCCTGGCTGTTTATCTTTCTCTTTTGCCCTCTATCCAAACAAGGAATGCTGAAGCCAGTTACACTTCCTCAACTGCTGCCCTGGCTGAGGTCAATTAACTCAACACAGACTGGCGATTAAATGTGGCAACCTCATTTTTCTTATGCTGTTCAGTGCCACAGCATGTGTTCCAACCAGGGCTTCTAGCATAGATTTGGTTCCTCACTGCAGAATTTCACCTGGCCTGGGAAATTTCTGTCCCTCAGGAGCACTGGTGCAGCCCACCTCCTGCCACGAGAAGTCGACTGCAAAAGCGGACTGTACCAGCACTGCTGCCTCCCTCACTTCCGATTCTGCCGACCCTCCCATCTGTTCCTCATAGAGTCATAGAGTTATACGGCACAGAAAGAGGCCCTTCGGCCCATCGTGTCCGCGCCGGCCATCAAGCCCTGTCTATTCTAATCACATTTTCCAGCACTTGGTCCGTAGCCTTGTATGCTATGGCGTTCCAAGTGCTCATCTAAATGCTTCTTGAATGTTGTGAGGGTTCCTGCCTCTACCACCATTTTAGGCAGTGAGTTCCAGATTCCGACCACCCTCTGGGTGAAAAAGTTTTTCCTCAAATCCCCTCTAAACCTCCTGCCCCTTATCTTGAAACTATGGCCCCTGGTTATTGACCCCTCTACTAAGGGGAAAAGTTCCTTTCTATCTACCCTATCTATACCCCTCATAATTTTGTACACCTCAATCAGGTCCCCCCTCAGCCTTCTCTGCTCCAAGGAAAACAACCCCAGCCTGTCCAGTCTCTCTTCATAGCTGAAGCGCTCCAGCCCAGGTAACATCCTGGTGAATCTCCTCTGCACCCTCTCCAATGCAATCACATCCTTCCTATAGTGTGGCGACCAGAACTGCATACAATATTCCAGCTGTGGCCTAACTAGCGTTTTGTACAGCTCCATCATAACCTCCCTGCTCTTATATTCTATGGCTCGGCTAATGAAAGCAAGTATCCCATATGCCTTTTTAACCACGTTATCTACCTGTCCTGCTGCCTTCAGGGATCTATGTACATGCACACCAAGGTCCCTCTGATCCTCTGTCCTTCCTCGGGTCCTACCATTCATTGTGTATTCTCTTGCCTTGTTCGTCCTCCCAAAATGCATCACCTCACATTTTTCAGGGTTAAATTCCATTTGCCACTGTTCTGCCCATCTAACCAACCCATCTATATCGTCCTGTAGCCTGAGGCTTCCCTCCTCACTATTTACCACTCCACCAATTTTTGTGTCATCTGCGAACTTACTGATCGTACCTCCTACATTCATATCTAAATCATTAATGTACACTACAAACAGCAAAGGACCCAGCACCGATCCCTGCGGTACACCACTGGACACAGGCTTCCAGTCACAAAAACAACCTTTGACCATCACCCTCTGCCTCCTGCCACTAAGCCAATTTTGGATCCAATGTGCCAAATTGCCCTGGATCCCATGGGCCCATGCGGGACTTTTTCAAAAGCCTTACTGAAGTCCATGTAGACTACATCAACAGCACTACCCTCATCCACACACCTAGTCACCCCCTCTCAAAATTCAATCAAATTGGTTAGACATGATCTCCCCCTGACAAAGCCATGCTGACTATCCTTGCCTCTCCAAGTGGAGACTAATTCTGTCCCTCCAGAATTTTTTCCAATAATTTCCCTACCACTGATGTTAGGCTCACTGGCCTGTAATTCCCTGGTTTATCCCTACTACCCTTCTTGAATAATGGTACTACATTAGCTGTCCTCCAGTCCTCTGGCACCGCCCCTGTGGCCAGAGTGGTTCTGAAAATTTGTGTTAGAGCCCCTGCAATCTCCTCCCTTGCCTCACACAGCAGCCTGGGATACATCTCGTCAGGGCCTGGGGATTTATCCACTTTTATGCCCACTAAAACCGCTAGTACCTCCTCCCTCTCAATACTAATTTGTTCAAGTATATCACAATCCCCCTGCCTGATTTCTATGCCTACATCGTCCTTCTCCATAGTGAACACAGATGCAAAATATTCATTTAAAACCTCACCTACATCTTCTGGCTCTACACACACATTGCCACTTTGGTCCCTAATGAGCCCTACTCTTTCCCTGGTTATCCTCTTGCCCTTAATGTACTTATAAAACACCTTGGAATTTTCCTTTATTTTGCCCGCCAGTGTTTTTTGATTTCATTGCTCCTTGTTCCATAATTCAGCACTGGAGCCCCCACCTAGTTGTTAGCTGGCTGGGGCCTAAATGACTGGTGCTGGCTGTTCCAAATCTCTGTTCTGGCTGATGCACATCTCTGCTGCTTTGGTTCAGCCTTGTCACTTCTTTATCAGGCACTGTAAGTTTTTAGTTCAAGTGTCTTTCTTTAAACCTATGCTGGTTTTCTTTATTTAAATTGCTGCTATTATGCATTTCTTGGGATATAAATGTGTTTTGACTACTTAGTAATATGCCATAGAAACTGGACAGCCCCATAACTGAATTTGAGGTACTGACTATAGCTCACTGAACCACTGGAGGAGCTTCGGGTCTGAATACTTAGTGTCATTTTATGTGCTGAAATTCATAATGTACTCCGTATAATAGGGAAAATGCTGTAGCACCCTGTGAGTGAAATATATTCACAAACTCTTCTCTTTGTAACAGAATAACATTGTTCTCCAATGGATGTCTCCGATAGTCCTGATCGTGACCCTCGTTCCCCAGAGGACCAGCTCTCTGATGATGATGATGACCTATTGCTTGAGGGAGGGCATGAAAACAATGACGAGGAGGATGTAGACAAACATTCAGACAATGACGGCGAATGCATTGATTCTGAGGACAATGACCATTGCAGCGATGCTGAGATTCACAGTATTGGTGAACCTGACAATGAGGGAAGTCGGGACGATGGGGAAACCCATGAATCAGAGGTGGAAGAAGAAGAGGAGGAAAAGTTGAGGGAGGAAGGAGATTACAGTGAAGAAAGTGGGAATGATGGAGATAATGAGGAGCCACCTAAGGACTTGGATGCAGAATCTGACCGAGACAATGTCGCAAGTCCAAAAAGAACTTGCAGTGCTGAGCGAACTGAAAAGGCTGTCTCTGAGAAGCAGGATTCCCAAGCCGAGGAGGAGGCTGCAAATGATTCCAAGGATGAAGCATCCTCTGTTACCAGGGACCTGGATGAACATGAGCTGGACTATGATGAGGAGGTTCCTGAAGAACAGCCAGGGGCTGTGACAGAAGACAGTGAAAAACAAAGCACGGAGGAGAAAAGTAGCGACTCGCCAAAGGAGGGAGAAATGGAAAAAAGTCAACTTGAAGAGAGAAAGTCTGAAAGAGAAAGAAAAGATTCATTTCGTGAGAGGAAAAAAGATGAGGATGATGGGGAGCTTGATGAAGGAGAAGTTGAGGTATGAACTTAAACAATTTTATCCCAAGTAATGTAGAATGCTATGAAATGATTACAGCCATTGAAGTCCTTGTGTTGTACCCCTGAAAGTACCTTGTTGCACTCCTGCGCTCTGTTGTGACTCGAGACCCTGCTGTAGCTGGTATTTGGTGTAGAACTCTTCCAATATATAATCAGAAAAGTCAGCAAGTGTCTGTGTGTCTCTTTCTCCCCCATCTCCATTCTCCTCTCGTCTTTCTCTTCTCTCTTCCCCTCTGGCTGCCTTTATCATTCCTCTCGTCTCTTTTCTTCCCATTTTTGCATTCTCCCACTCTCTCTCTCCTGGTCTCTCTTGTTCTCTTTCTCCCCTTTCACCACTCTCTCTCCGTCTCGCTTCCTTTCTTTGTCTCTTTATTGTCTTTGTCGATGAACTAAAGCAAGCTCTAAGCCACACTGTAGTGTACCCCCCTTCTCTCCAGGCAAAAATAAACGTGGAAAGCGAAAATTACTGGGGAGTATAAATGACAGGTGTGTGGATGCCTTTATAAACTGTCCAAGTTGACTGCTTTCTCTGTCTGTAGCTTTCATGTCAGATTGTTGTGACATAATTTCATTTGCTTTTAGTATTACATTTTCCACCCTTTCTAGTTTCTCAATTTTCCTTCCTCCCTCCCTCCCCGTCCCCTCCCCTCCCCCTTCTGCTACCTTTTAGATTTGGGAATAGAAATATTTCAAGCTGTAGTGGGTGTTTGTGACAGTACTAAGGGGGCATCCATTTGTATTTAATCTGTGTTGCTGTTCTGGGAATGCTTAGAACATGAGACATAAGACGCAGGAGTAGGTCATTTGGCCCCTCGAGCCTGCTCCACCATTCAATAAGATCATGGCTGAACTGATCTTGGCCTCAACTCCATTTCCCTGCCCGCTCCCCATAACCCTTCACTCCCTTACCATTCAAAAATCTGTCTTATCTCCACCTTAAATATATTCAATGACCCAGCCTCCACAGCTCTCTGGGGTAGAGAATTCCAAAGATTCACGACCCTCTGAGAGAAGAAATTCCTCCTCATTTCCGTTTTAAATGGGTGCCCCCTTATTCTGAAATTATGCCCCCTAGTTCTAGATTCCCCCACGAGGGGAAACATCCTCTCTGCATCTACCCTGTCAAGCCCCTTCAGTATCTGATATGTTTTAATAAGATCCTCTCTCATTCTTCTAAACTCCAATGAGTATAGGCCCAACCTGCTCAACCTTTCTTCATAAGTCAACCCTTCCATCCCATGAATCAACCTCGTGAACCTTCTCTGAACTGCCTCCAATGCAAGTATATCCTTCCTTAAATAAGGAGACCAAAACTGTACGCAGTACTCCAGGTGTGGTCTCACCAACGCCCTGTACAGTTGTAACAGGACTTCCCTACTTTTATACTCCATTCCCTTTGCATTAAAGGCCAATATTCCATTTGCCTTCCTAATTACTTGCTGTACCTGCATGCTAACTTTCTGTGATTCATATACAAGGACCCCCAAATCCCTCTGTACCTCAGCATTTTGTAATCTCTCTCCATTTAAAAAATAATTTGCTTTTTTATTTTTCGTACCAAAGTGGATAACCTCACATTTTCCCACATTATACGCCATCTGCCAGAATTTTGCCCACTCACTTAGCCTATCTATATCCCTTTGGAGATTCTTTGCGTCCTCCACACAATTTGCTTTCCCACCTATCTTTGTATCATCAGCAAATTTGGCTACATTACACTCAGTCCCATCATCCAAGTCATTAATATAGATTGTAAATAGTTGCGGCCCCAGCACTGATCCCTGCGGCACCCCACTAGTTACAGTTTGCCAACCGGAAAATGACCCATTTATCCCGACTCTCTGTTTTCTGTTAGTTAGCCAATCCTCTATCCATGCTAATATATTAGCTTGATGCTGTCACTGAAAAGATTTTTTTAAAGTTCTATTTCTTCAGAAGAAACTTCAATACGTGGATGAGCAAAAGGTTTAATATTAAATATAACAGAAAAAGTTCATTGCGCTCAACAAGGTTTGCCCCTTTTGATTGATGTGTACCCCACCTACCCACCTCTGACTCTGGTTGCATAGTTTTTCATTTAGTTTATGTCAAATTTTATATATTTTGCAAACCTGAGATTTTACTTGTGATTTCTTCATCCAAAAATATCCCTACAATGTTCCTTGGCTCTAACCCGAGAAGAGGAATTCCTACTGTAATTCCTACAATTCAACAGTGACTGCTCTTCAAAAAAAAAGTACTTCATTAGCTGTAAAGCGCTTAGGGACGTCCTGAGGTTGTGAAAGGCGCTGTATGAATGCAAGTCTTTTACTGCAGCAGGGTGAATGTTTCCACATCTCTACAGCTATCCCTGCAGCTTATCTGAGTGAGAAGTATAATTAGTGCTAGTTTTGTGGTTGTACCACAAACTGGTTATCTCATTCAGACACCTCTCCAGAAATCTCTTCTGGTTAAATTGTGCACCTCCCCCAGCTGCGTTGGCAAACGGGGGGATAACTTGTTCCAGGTTTCTGCCCGCTGGCTAGTAAGAGATGCAGGAGAAAGGCTCAGAACGATCTGCTTCCTCCCATAGCGCTTTCTCTACTGCAACTGCCGCCCCCCCCCACCCCCGGTCAGCAGTTTCATGCTACCATTGAAGTACTTCCCACGTATAGAATCCTGTCCCTGATCACCCCGCATGACTGTGACCCAAGTCACTACATAGTATTTACAGCACAGAAGCAGGACATTCTGCCCAACAGGTCCTTCCCCTCCTTTCCTAAAGACAAGCTGCAGTTCCTCCTCGGTCAGGTGCCTCACTGTAGTCCTCACACAGGTGCCCATTTTCTCATGGGTAAGGCAGGAATCAGAGGCTTTAGTTATGAGGAGCGACAAGAGAATCTGGGGCTCTTTTCACTAGAAGAGGGAAGAATGAGATCTGATTTGTTCCAAGTTATGAGTCTTTTTGACGAGGTAAATCGGGGTATTTCTACAGGTCGGTTAGTTGGTATCTGGAGGGCACCAAAAGAACAAAGGGGGTGCTGAGAATTTTTTTTTTTAACGGAGTGAGGTTGTTGGAACATTGAATTTCCTACCAGAAACTGGTGGAAGCAGAATCCATCACAGCTTTGATAAAGGAAGCGGATCAGTATTTAGATTCATAGAATCGTACAGATCAGGATAAAACCATTCAGCCCATCGCATCTTTGCCATCTTGCTGAAAGAGCTATCCACTTAATCCCATTCATTTGTCCTTTCCCCATATCGTTTTACATTTTTATTTTTCTGATATTTATCTTTGTATCATCTTAGTGAATCTCTTCTGTACCTTCTATCTTGCCTCCATATCCTTCCTGCAGTAAGGTGATTAAAAACTAGACACAATATTCTGTTAGAATTACCTGTTGGCTTTTGTAGTCTATCCTGCTATTTAAAAACCCAGGATTCCTCTACTCCCTTTAAAGTTTTACCACGTAATGTATATGTTCTCTCCTTTCACCCATAATTTACCGACTCTCCTTTCTCGACGTTAAATTTGATCTGTCATCTATTTACCTGGTCTGTCGGCCTGTTAACCGCGGCTTAGTGTCATTTGCAAATTTTGATACTGTGGGGTAGATTTTCAATTTAAAGTCTGAGCATAAACCTGGCGTTGCAGATTAATCATCTGTTATAGAAACCGCCTGATTTTAATTTTGATTAAAATCAATGGAAATGCAAATGGGGCAATTTCTCTGACTAGCAGCTGACCCACAGTGCCAGTTTCACACCCCAGAGGGTAGTTGGAAATCTACCCATGTGTCCCTGATACCAAGTCCAGATCCTGTGTATATAGAAAGAACAGTGGTCCAACACTGACCCCTGCGGGACACCACTGTGTATAACCCTCCAGTCTGGAAAGTATGATTAACCACTGCTTTCTGTTCTTCAATCAACTTCCTATCCATGCTCCTTTATCCTATCAACAAGCCTACTTGTACAATGTTTTATGACGCTCCATAAACACCATAGTAGTTTCTATGACAAGCAGCTGATCCACAATGCCAGTTTTAAGCCCAGATGTTAAGTGCAGTGAGTGTGTCAAATAGTCACCACCTCTGCTGTAAAATTCTGTGATTATGTATAAAGCTATGCTGCAAAGAGCAACTGCTTCAGTGAATGAGTCAGTTTGGATACATACAGTATGAATAAACTGCTCCCAACTGTATGCAGAATCCTGTTGAAATCCCCGAACCAGTTTTATCCCAGAGCCACTGGAGGTGCTCCGCTGGTCACTCCCGTTAATTGTTTTTGTTTTGTTCAGATTTTAATGTTTATATCTGAATTGAAACGAGTCCCATTCATGTGAATTGTATGATCTTTATTTCTGTAATACACTGTTTATATAAAATATTATATTGAGTATAAGAAATTATACAAAAGCAGAAGTAATTTGAGGGAATAAATTAAAAGTTTCGCACAAAAATGTGTCGCAGAACACGGAAGTGTACTGGCTGGTGTGCAATATTTGTGATAGCGTATTGGAACCCCATGCCCATTACCCGTGTGCGAGCCTAGAACATATGTTGGCAGATTATCCAACTGTGGATGTGGTAACCAGTCTTGATCCTGTCCTTGTTCGCCCTGTGCCCACAAATGCCCACTTCCAGCACTGGCCCCTAACCCAGGGCCGCTGAGGCTGTATTTGGTGTTTTCACTCTACCTCCCAGAAGTCTGCCTCCAACATCAAAAGAACAAATCAGATACTTTACACAGATTTCTAACTGCCTCATTCCACTCTAGATACAAGATGCCTAACTCTTGTTTTCCCCTCCTTACTTTAACTGGGAATCCCATGGTGACCTTTTTTCTTTCCTGTTGCTAGGACGATGATCTTGAGGAAGGCGAAGTGAAAGATCCCAATGAGAGGAAAGTCCGACCAAAGCCCATCTGCAGATTCTACATTAAAGGTAATCACCGAAAGCTTGTGATTTCAAATAAACCTGTTGGACTATAACCTGGTGTGCGACTTCTCACATTTAAAAAAGGTGGTAGAGAGAAAACGGGGAATTATAGACCGGTAAGCCTGACATCGGTAGTGGGGAAAATGCTCGAGTCCATTATAAAAGATGTAATAGCAGAGCACTTGGAAAACAGTGACAGGATCGGACAAAGTCAACATGGATTTACAAAAGGTAAATCATGCTTGACTAATCTACTGGAATTTTTTGAGGATGTAACTGGTAGAATAGATAAGGGAGAACCAGTGGATGTGGTGTATTTGAACTTTCAGAAGGCTTTCGATAAGGTCCCGCATAGCTAAAGCTAAAGATATCAAGGGATATGGGGCGAAGGCAGGTACAGGGTACTGAGTTTAGATGATCAGCCATGATCTCATCGAATGGCGGAGCAGGCTCGAGGGGCCGAATGGCCTACTCCTGCTCCTATCTTCTATGTTTCTATGCATAAGAGATTAGTGTGCAAAGTTAAAGCACATGGGATTCGGGGTAAGGTACTGACTTGGATAGAGAACTGGTTGGCAGACAGGAAGCAAAGAGTTGGAATAAACGTGTCTTTTTCCGAGTGGCAGGCAGTGACTAGTGGGGTACCGCAGGGATCGGTGCTAGGACCCCAGTTATTCACTATATATTAATGATTTAGACGAGGGAACTAGATGTAATATCTCCAAGTTTGCAGATGACACAAAGCTGGGTGGGAGTGTGTGCTGTGAGGAGGATGCAGAGAAACTCCCGTATGATTTGGACAGGTTGGGTGATTGGGCAGATGCATGGCAGATGCAGTATAATGTGGATAAATGCGAGGTTATCCACTTTGGTGGCAAAAACAGGAAGACAGATTATTATCTGAAAGGCAATAGATTGGGAAAAGGGGGAGTGCAACGAGACCTGGGTGTCCTTGTGCACCAGTCGCTGAAGGTAAGCATGCAGGTGCAGCAGGCGGTTAAGAAGGCAAATGGTATGTTGGCCTTCATAGCGAGAGGATTCGAGTACAGAAGCAAGGATGTCTTGCTGCAGTTGTACAGGGCCTTGGTGAGACCACACCTTGAGTATTGTGTGCAGTTTTGGTCGCCTTATCTGAGGAAGGATGTTCTTGCTAGGGAGGGAGTGCAGCGAAGATTCACCAGACTGATACTTGGGATGGCAGGAATGACGTATGAAGAGAGATTGCAGTCGATTAGGCTTGTATTCGCTCGAGTTTAGAAGAATGAGAGGGGATCTCATTGAAAGTTATAAAATTCTAACAGGACTAGACAGACTAGATGCAGGAAGGATGTTCCCGATGGCAGGGAGTCCAGAACCAGGGGTCACAGTCTAAGGATAAGGGGTAAGCCATTTAGGACTGAGATGAGGAGGAATTTCTTCACCCAGAGAGTGGTGAACCTGTGGAATTCTCTACCACACAAGGCAGTTGAGGCCAATTCATTAAATATATTCAAGAAGGAGTTAGATATATTTCTTAAGGCTAAAGGGATCAAGGGATATGAGGAGAAAGCAGGGACAGGGTACTGAATTTGGATGATCAGCCATGATCTCATTAAATGGCGGAGCAGGCCCGAGGGGCCGAATGGCCTACTCCTGCTCCTATCTTCTATGTTTCTATGTAATATCTGTTCAGATAACACAATTTTTGAGTTTGCGATTGAGTTGGGGCATGATAAGAGAATGCAATTTAACTGAACCATGCAAACAAATGCGTGATGTTCCCAGTGAAGGGTTGTTGTGTTCTTGACTAAAAATACTGTCATTTCTTTGTATGAGAATTTGTAATTTTTCGATGGGAACAGCTGCACCATTGCAATCGGGTTAACACTTTCTAATCTATAAGTTGGCAGGCATGTTGATGATTTTTAAAGAAGGAACCATAGCCGTCATACAAGGGAGATGTGGGAACAGCTCTGCTCGGACAGACTCAATGCAGCGTTTTTGTCAGCAGATCAGGCAACATCTGTGGAGAAAGGGGAAAAGTTAACGTTTTAGGTATAACCCATCGTCAGAATTGTGCTGACAAATGGCTGTGCCTGAAACGTTAACCCCTCCGTTCTCTCCGCAGATGCTGCCTGACCTGATGAGCGTTTCCAGCACTTGCTGTTTATGCTTCACATTTCCAGCATCTGCAGTATGGTGTTTTTTGTTTTTATTTTTTGCAAACCTTTCTCTCGTTGCTTTTCCTCCCTTGCAGCATGAGATACTGTAGTATCAGTATGATAGCCCACCAGACCCTAATCCCAGAGGGCAGTGGGGTGAGTTGTTTATTTCCCCCTCTTTCCCCCCACCCCCTAAAAAAAACAAAGCTCAGCCAACATGTTTAATTTACGCAGGTTTGATTTTTAATGAATATATTTTTAAGGGAATGAGCACATATTCACTTTGGAATTACAACCATTCAGCCCATCATGTCTGTGCTGGCTCTATGCGAAAGCAATCTAAAACTAATCCCACTTTCCCCAGAGCCATGTATCTTTTCCTACAAATATTTACCCAGTTTTTCCCCTTAAAAGATGCAATGATCTTTGCCTCAACCACTCGCTGCAATACCACCGTCTAATTACTTTAAAACTCAGCTCACTGAACAGCAGTTTGCTCTTGTATAGCTGCTTTAACATGGCAAAACATCCTAAAGTGCTTTAATGAGAGGCGAGGCAGCGAAAATATCACTGAGCAAGAGTTTTAGGGGAGTTGGGTGAGGGTGTGGTTGAAGAAGTCGGTATTGAGGGGGGTTTTGAAGGTACAGAGAGATGAAGCAAAGTTGGGGTAAAGAGGGAGAATTCCAGAGCACGAGCATGTGGCTCAAGGCTCCGCTACTGAGGGAGAAGCAGTGAAAGGGGAACACGTGGCCAGGATCTGATGAGAAGAGGGTTCCAGCTGGGGCATGGGACTGGAGGATGCTGCAGAGGTGAAGAAAAAAGGAACTTGCATTTATATAGCACCTTTCACATCCTCAGGGTGGTCCAAAGCGCTTCGCAACCAGTGAATTCACTGGTTATATAAGCAAGCACTGCAGCCAAATTCTATACATCAAGGTCCCACAAACAGTAAATGAGTGACTGACTAGATAAGTTGTTGTTAGAGGGATGAATGTTGGTCAGAACACTGGGAGAACGCCCTGCTTTTCTTCAAATAGTGCCATGGGATCTTCTATAATCCACCCAAACAGGTAATCAGGGCCTCGATTTAATGTCTCGTCTGAAAGACGACACCCTGACAATCAGTACTCGTTCAGTGACACACAGCAGTGTTAACCTAGATTGTGTTCAAATCTGGCATGGAGCTTGAACCCGCAACCTTCTGACTCAGCTGAGTGCGCTACTAACTCAGTTAAGCTGATATGTAAGCCCTGCTTGGTAGAGTCAGGATTGAGATAAATTGGTAAATGAAGATTCAGTTAGTCCTTCACTGTTACTTTGTGTTAAAACATAACTGCTACATTCTGGTTGTTCTGCCCTTCAAATGTTAAAATTTGCTGTTTTGTAGGTAACTGCACCTGGGGAAATAATTGTCGGTTTATCCATCCGGGAATAAATGACAAAGGAAACTACTCACTGATAGCCAAACCAGATCCTTTCTCACCTAATGGAGGACATCACCTGGGACCCCACCCACTGATGCAGGCCAACCCTTGGGTAAGTGAGCATAGCATGCTGTAACACAGAAATTGGCCATTCGGCCCATCAAGACTGCAGGTATTTTCCTCCATGAGCCACCTCGTCTAATCTCGCTCCCTCTACCCTTTAATACTTTGCTTTCTCAAGTAACTATTGAATTCCCTTTTAAAAGTATTTATGGATTCGGCTTTAACCATGGTTTATGACTGAGAATTCCATATTCCACCTGTGTAGAGATTTCTTTTCTAACCGTTCCTTTATTTTTTTTTTTGATTATCTTAAATTTGTGCCGTCCCGTTACTGTCTCGCCAAATGCTCTATCTAATATGGTGGCTCCTGGGCTGGCAGCTCCCCACTGAGCTCTCCTTTGTAACTTCATCTATTGCCATTCTTTCTCTTCCCTCCCCCAGTCTCCTCTTCCTCAATACTGAAGCCCCTCTGTTCCTAATTGTGGATATATTTTAGCTCCGTCTACAAATTAAAGCCTCTTGTGACAAAGCTTGGTTGGTTTGGCTCCAACCAAACTGCTATAGTGGCGGTGTGGTCCTTATCATAAAGCCACACCTCAGTTTCTTCCCTACTTCTCTGGTGCCATCTCCTTCAAGCATCTGATCCTGTTCCACCCCTCTCGCCTCCCTATCTACTGCCATCCTGAGATTGTCAGAGAGATATCCTCCTGCCTTGCCTCTGCGTAGTGTGTCCTCATCCTCTGTGATTTCAATCTCCATCTCAGCTGCCCTTGCCCCCTCTCCTCTGAATTCAGCACCATCCTGCTAATCTTCCCTAAACCTCTCCCTCCATATAAATTCTCCCACCACATATTTATGGCTACCCCCCCAAAATCACCATCTCTTACGTCCTCTCTACTCCCGTGGTCTCACTCACTGACCAGGCCATCTGGGACTACTTCCTCCTCTCTCTTCGGCAGTCCCTCGGAACCGAAGATGACTTGCTTCCACATTAAAAATGAGTTCTCAGGTGACTGATGAGTCCAATGCGGGACCTACAGTCTCTGTCACAGGTGGGGCAGATGGTGGTTGAAGGGGCGGGTGGGTGGGGTGCTTGGGTTGATGTGCGCTCCTTCCGTTGTTTGCGCTTGGCTTCCACTTGCTCCCGGCGAAGAGACTCGAGGTATTCGGTGCCTTCTCGGATGCTTCTCCTCCATTTTGTACGGTCTTGGGCCAGGGATTCCTAGGTGTCGGTGGGGATGTTGCACTTTTTCAAGGAGGCTTTGAGGGTGTCCTTGAAGCGTTTCCTCTACCCACCCCTCCTATCCCTCACCACACAGGTCCCCCCTATCCCCTTCCACCCTAAATCCTTTCATTCCCAACACCTAAAATCTACCAGCATAATAAAACATTCTCCATCACACAGTATAATCCTCCGTTACTTTTCAAACAGCACATTCTGTGCAAATATGCACCGTCATGGAGACTGAGCCTGAAAATACCAACTGACCTGTCCACGATCTGTACCGAAACTGGACTTAGTCTCAACTCCCCGTGCACACAGCGGGCGAGCGATACTATTCTAATAAAAAAAAAACTTTAAAAGTCAGTGACCATGATGATATATTGTACCTTACATGGAATGAAACAGCATATCCTCCAACACTGGGAAGCCTGACAGGAGATCTGCCAATATTTTAAGCAAACAGATAGAGAAAGGTATAAAAATCCGACGTCAGGCCGACAGACACCTGAGCTTGTGATATCCCTCGGGGTGTCTGACCTGCGGCCCCGAGACCCAGCAGTTCCGCCCCATTTGTTCTTGTGTTTTATTTACTGATTTGTTACTTGAGTTTCATGGGCTGAAAGTTTGGAACAGACTGTTCTCCCCACTGCTGCTTCATCGATGGATGAATCCTAAATCCGTTCAGTACAACTCGAGAGAAGATACAGATTAGTGGGAACATGGGCAAACGTGTGTAGCCTCTGAGGCTCCATGGTACACAGCTGTGCACCCCATGAAGAGAAAAGCCTGGGCACCCCTGCCCTAGGATCCAGAAACAGCAGTTGTGGCCAAAATGAGTCCGAGCAATTGATCGACAATAACAGTTAGAAAGCTGGTTTTTAGAGAATAGATAGAAATGTGTTGAACAATGACAGCGGGCATCACTAATCGAGCAGAGCAAATTCTTTCCAATGACCAACCCAAAAGTGAAGCAGAATTTTAAAACTAAATAAACTGCTTGTGCACTCTGTTTTTAACGCCTGTTTTCCTCTGCTTTCTTTCCAGGAAACGCACGTCTTGGTGAGTACTGATACAAGCTGAATTTGTAAAATCCCGCATACCCGGGTGTTTAGCAGTCTAGTCATGCAAGTAAAATTCAAGTACCACCAAAAGCTTCTTCTAGTGAGAGGAGGAATCGTCGAGCCCGGGAGAAAGGACAGAGGGGAGGAATAATCGAGCAAGTTTGACTGAAATGCTGACTGGGATCGCTCCGTCAATCCTGTGCTATAACTAGGGCCACTGATTTTCATACAAAATTGGATGGAATCATAGAATGCGATCCCACTAAAAATCCCGGAATCCCACAAAATAAAATTGGAATTGGACTTATTCGGTCATGGTAAGCCAGTGGCCCCATGCCTCACACCGTTTGTAGTGTGAAGGGGTTCTGTACGTTTCTATACTGTTCCCTAAGTAATCGACGTCAGTAATGTAACTAAGAGAAAGCTGCCCTGTGAAATGAAGGACTTTCTGTGGGTTTGTGTGTAAATCTGAGAGGGGTGCGTGTCTTATGTATGCAATGAGTTAGAATCCCAATTTCCCTGTGGTGTTCTGAAGCATTTCCAGTGCTTTTAATACCCCCCCCCCACCCCCCCACTCAGTTAACATTCAATCATGTAGAGCTTGGTGTATGAGCAGAATATATTCAGAGTTTGAGATATGATTCCCAAATGCAGTTGTTGGGGGCTGCAGTTCAACAAAACTCTGTCAGCAGTGATTCTGTTCAAACCATTTCTGAGCCCTTTCATAAGAACATAAGAATTAGGAGCAGGAGGAGGCCATACGGCCCCTTGAGCTTGCTCCGCCATTCAGTAAGATCATGGCTGATCTTCGACCTCAAATCCACTTTCCTGCACTATCCCCAAATCCCTTGCTTCCCCTAGAGTCCAAAAATCTATCGATCTCAGCCTTGAACATACTCAACGATTCAGCATCCATGGCCCTTTGGGATAGAGAATTCCAAAGATTCACACCCCTCCGAGTGCAGAAATTTCTCCTGATCTCAGTCTTAAAATGGCCGACCCCTTATCCTGAAACTATGCCCCCTAGTTCTAGACTCCCCAGCCAGGGGAAACAATCTCTCAGTATCTACCCTGTCAATCCCCCTCAGAATCTTTCATGTTTCTCCCTTTGGAGATTTGTATATTCTGGGCATAAAATTTCCCAGAGAGTAGATCATTTTTCAGTAAAATTCAGTTACTTCCTAGTTGCGAATCCTGTCCTGTGAATGTTGCACCATCGAGAGCATCACACACCGTGAGGGCAGTGTCGCAAAAGGTGACCAGAAGTGGAACATTGGCAGATAAACAGCCGGCAGGTTGCTGGGCCCTGCTTGTTTGGTATGTGATGCCCCTGCAGCCCTCGATTACATCGCTCCTAATGTTCCATGTGTTGTTCTCTGTTGAAGAACATGTTGGATAGTCGGCCACTTATATCCATTCCACAAAGTCATAGAATCATAGAATGGTTACAGCAAGGAAGGAGGCCATTCGGCCCGTCGAGCCCATGCCGGCTCTCTGCAAGAGCACTTCAGCTAGTCCCACTCCCCTGCCCTTTCCCTGTAGCCCTGCAAATTTTTTTCCTTCAGGAACTTATCCAACTCCCTTTTGAAAGCCGTGGTTGAATCTGCCTCCACCTCCCTTTCAGGCCGTGCATTCCAGATCCTAACCACTCGCTGAGTAAAAAAGTTTTTCCTCATGTCGCCTTTGGTTCTTTTGCTAATCACCTTAAATCTGTGTCCTCTGGTTCTCGACCCTTCCGCCAATGGGAACAGTCTCTCTCTATCGACTCTATCCAGACCCCTCATGATTTTAAACACCTCTATCAAATCTCCTCTCAATCTTCTCTGCTCTAAGGAGAACAACCCCAGCTTCTCCAGTCTATCCACGTAATTGAAGTCCCTCATCCCTGGAATCATTCTCGTAAATATTTTCTGCACCCTCTCTAAGACCTTCACATCCTTCTTAAAGTGCGGTGCCCAGAATTGGACACACTATTCCAGTTGAGGCCGAACCAGTGTTTTATACAGGTTCATCATAATTTCCATGCTTTTGTACTCTATGCCTCTATTCATGAAGCCCCGTAAGCTTTAACTGCTTTTTCAACCTGCCCTGCCACCTTCAAAGATTTATGCACATATATCCCTAGGTTTCTCTCTTCATGCACCCCTTTTAGAATTGTACCCTTTAGTTTATATTTCCTCTTATCGTTCTTTCCAACAAAATATATCACTTCCCACTTTGCTGCATTACATTTCATCTGCCACGTGTCCGCCCATTCCACCAGCCTGTCTATGTCCTCTTGAAGTCTATCACTATCCTCCTCACTGTTCACCATACTTCCAAGTTTTGTGTCATTTGCAAATTTTGAAATTGTGCCCTGTACACCCAAGTCTGAGTCATTAATGTATATCAGGAAAAGCAGTGGTCCTAGAACCAACCCCTGGGGAACACCACTGTATACCTTCCTCCAGTCTGATAAACAACCGTTCACCACCACTCTCTGTTTCCTGTCACTTAGCCAATTCCGTATCCATGCTGCCACTGCCCCTTTTATTCCATGGGCTTCAACTTTGCTGGCAAGCCTATTATGTGGCACTTTGTCAAACGCCTTTTGGAAATCCATGTACACCATGTCAACCACATTGCCCTCATCAACCCTCTCTGTTACCTCATCAAAAAACTCGATTAAGTTGGTTAAACACGATTTGCCTTTAACAAATCTGTGCTGGCTTTCCTTAATTAATCCACACTTGTCCAAGTGACTTAATTTTGTCCCTGATTGTTTCTAAAAGCTTCCCGACTACCGAGGTTAAACTGACTGGTCTGTAGTTGCTGAGTTTATCTTTACACCCTTTTTTGAACAATGGTGTAACATTTGCAATTCTCCAGTCTTCTGACACCACCCCCGTATCTAAGGTGGATTGGAAGATTATGGCCAGTACCTCCGCGATTTCTTCCTTCACTTTGCTCAGCATCCTAGGATGCATCCCATCTGGTCCTGGTGACTTATCTACTTTAATTACAGCCCGCCTTTCTAGTACCTCCTCTTTATCAATTTTTATCCCATGCAGTATCTCCACTACCTCCTCCTTCACTATGTCTATGGCAGCATCTTCTTCCTTGATGAAGACAGATGCAAAGTACTCATTTAGCACCTCACCTCCATGCATAGGTCTCCATTTTGGTCCCTAATCGGCCCCACCCCTCCTTACTACCCATTTACTATGTATATGCCTATAGAAGACTTTTGGATTACCTTTTATGTTGGCTGCCATTCTATTCTCATACCCTCTCTGTGCCTCTCTTATTTTCTTTTTCACTTCTCTGAGCTTTCTCTATTTAGTCAGTTAAAATAATTCCACAGTGGCTTTAGTCTGTGTTAAACCTAACATGCCCGTTCCTGTTTTGAGTACCTGATGCTTTTTTACTGTATGCCCTCCCGCTCTCCTTGACACATTTTTTACAGTTTTGTGTTCTTAACAATTTGGAATGAAACAGTCAGTGAGCAGCTGCTGTATCTCGAGCACTAGTGCAACCTATGCTAAGCAGAGTGGCTCACGTTCACTAACCTCCGCATGGTTGCACGGAGAGCCCCAAGCCATGTTCAGCTGCCATCTTCAAGCTCAGCAAAGCACTGCAGTTGGCAGTAGCGACCTGCAGGTGATGCTGTTGAGTCAACATAGCTGCTGTGCGAATCCCAGTAAATCTCAGGAATGGGTGAGCAGGTTGTGAATGCATGGGGATGTTCAGTGTCTGCAGTGTTCTCTGTCTTGTACTTATTATAAGATTGGTTTTGTACTGCTGATCCATGATTGAAATGTTACCACATTTCAGAGTAAGGGGAACAGCTGTATTAGATTGTATAATGCCGAGACCGTGATATCCTCTTTTTTTGTTATGGTCTTATTTTTAATTGGATGCAACCTTGACCTCTAAAGAACAATAACTTGTCTTTATATAGCGTCTTTTGTAGAAAATCATCCCAAGGCGCTTCAGAGGTGTCATCAGATAAAAATGGATGCCAAGCTAAAGAAAGAGATATTGGGCGGGGTGACTAAAAGCTTGGTCAAAAAGGTGGGCTTGAAGGAAGATAGGGAGGTCATGAGGTGGAGGGGATATGGGGGGAAATCCTGAAACACAGCTGAAAGCACAGCAGCCAATAGTGGTGTGAAGGGAGGTCAGAAGGCATCTGACTCATCCCCCACAGTGGGAGGGTTTAGGTGTTTTGGGGCTGAATATTAGCCAGGACACCAGGAGAACTCCCTGCTTTTCTTCAAATTGTGCCATGGGATCTTTTACATCCACCTAAGGGGGCAGAGTAGCCTAGGTTTAACGTATCTCCGAAAGACGGCACCTCCGACAGTGCAGCTCTCCTCAGTACTGCATTAGAGTGTCAGCATAGATTATGGGCTTAGGTTCTGAAGTAGGAGGGCACGATCAACTGAGCCAAGCTGACCAAGTTGGTGAAATGCGACTGTACCTGTTTGTGAAAAGGATGCACGGTGCTTCCAACAGCTGGGGTGTCCAGGAGCTGCTGTAGTGGAACTGGGAGCAATTCGCACAGCAACAGGAGGAGGCCATTCAGCTGCTCGAGCCTGTTCCGCCATTCAGTGAGATCATGGCTGAACTCGAGCCACCCGCCTTGGCTCCATATCCTTTTATACCCTTGTCTGGCAAAAATCTATCGATCTCAAATTTAAAATTATTAATTGAGCTAGCATCTACTGCTTTTTGTGCGAGAGTGTTCCACACTTCTACCTCCCTTTGCGTGAAGAGGTGTTTCCTAACTTCCTGAATGGCCTGGCTCTGATTTCAAAGTTATTTCCCCTGTCCTAGACTCTGTCACCAGTGGAAAAGGTTTCTCTCTCTCTACCCTATCAATTCCTTTCAAAATCCTAAAAACCTTAATCAATCACCCTTAACCTTCTATATTCCAGGGAATACAGCCCTAGTTCATGTAATCTCTCCTCATAAATGAAACTTTTGTGCCTTGGTAACAAGGGCTTTGAATAGCTGCAGCAAAACTTCCTCCCCTTTATATTTTTAAAATTTGTTCATGGGATGTGGGCGTTGCTGGCAAGGCCAGCATTTATTGCCCATCCCTAGTTGCCCTTGAGAAGGTGGTGGTGAGCCGCCTTCTTGAACCGCTGCAGTCCGTATGGTGATGGTACTCCCACGGTGCTGTTAGGTAGGGAGTTCCAGGATTTTGACCCAGCGACGATGAAGGATCGGCGATACACTTCCAAGTCAGGATGGTGTGTGACTTGGAGGGGAACTTGGAGGTGGTGGTGGTCCCATGCACCCGTTGCCTTTGTCCTTCTAGGTGGTAGAGGTCATGGGTTTGGGAGGTGCTGCCGAAGAATCCTTGGCGAGTTGCTGCAGTGCATCTTGTAGATGGTACACACTGCAGCCACGGTACGCCGGTGGTGGAGGGAGTGAATGTTTAAGGTGATGGATGGGGTGCCGATCAAGCGGGCTGCTTTGTTTTGGATGGTGTCGAGCTTGAGTGTTGTTGGAGCTGCACTCCTCCAGGCAAGTGGAGAGTATTCCATCACACTCCTTACTTGTGCCTTGTAGATGGTGAAAAGGCTTTGGGGAGTCAGGAGGTGATACACTTGCTGCAAAATACCTAGCCTCTGACCTGCTCTTGTTGCCACAGTATTTGTGGCTGGTCCAATTAAGTTTCAGGTCACCCCCAGGATGTTGATGGTGGGGGATTCGGCGATGGTAATGCCATTGAATGTCATGGGGAGGTGCTTAGACGCTCGCTTGTTGGAGATAGTCATTGCCTGGCACTTGTGTGGTGCGAATGCTGCCTGCCACATATCAGCGCAAGCCTGAATGTCGTCCAGGTCTTGCTGCATGTGGGCATGGACTGCTTCATTATCTGAGGAGTTGCGAATGGTACTGAACACTGTGCAGTCATCAGCGAACATCTACATTTCTGATCTTATGTTGGAGGGAAGGTCATTGATGAAGCAGTTGAAGATGTTTGGGCCGAGGACAGTGACCTGAGGAACTCCTCCAATTGGCCGGATTGAATTTGTCCTGCTTTGTGTGGACAGGACATACCTGGGCAGTTTTCCATGTTGTCGGATAGATGCCAGTGTTATAGCTGTACTGGAACAGCTTGAGGCGCAGCTAGTTCTGGAGTACAAGTCTTCAGCACCACAGCTGGGATGTTGTCAGGGCCCATAGCCTTTGCTGTATCCAGTGCCAGCCGTTTCTTCATATCACATGGAGTGAATCGAATTGGCTGAAGACTGGCTTCTGTGCAGGAGGCCGATATGGATCATCCACTCGGCACTTCTGGCTGAAGATGGTTGCGAACGCTTCAGCCTTGTCTTCTGCACTCGCGTGCTGGGCTCCACCATCATTGAGGATGGGGATGTTCATGGAGCCTCCTCCTCCTGTTAGTTGTTTAATGGTCCACCACCATTCACGACTGGATGTGGCAGGACTGCAGAGCTTTGATCTGATCCGTTGATTGTGGGATCGCTTAGCTCTGTCTATAGCATGCTGCTTCTGCTTTTTAGCATGCATGTAGTCCTGTGTTGCAGCTTCCCCAGGTTGGCACCTCATTTTTAGGTACACCTGGTGCTGCTCCTGCATGCTCTTCTACACTCCTTATTGAACCAGGGTTGGTCCCCTGCCTTGATGGTAATGGTAGAGTGAGGGATATGCCGGGCCACGAGGTTACAGATTGTGGTGGAATACAATTCTGCTGCTGCTGATGGCCCACAGCGCCTCATGGGTGCCCAGTTTTGAGCTGCTAGATCTGTTCTGAATCTATCCCATTTAGCACAATGGTAGTTCCACACATCACGATGGACAGTGTCCTCCGTGCGAAGGCGGGACTTCGTCTCCACAATGACTCTGGTGGTCACTGCTACCAATGCTGTCATGGACAGATGCATCAGCGACAGGTAGATTGGTGAGGATGAGGTCAAGTAGGTTTTTCCCCTTGTGTTAGTTTTCTCACCACCTGTCACCACTACTGACCCAGACAGACTTCAGGACTCAGCCAGCTCGGTCAGTCGTGGTGCTACCGAGCCACTCTTGATGGACATTCAAGTCCCCCTCCCAGTGCTACTCTTCATGCTTCACTGGTGTTCAACATGGAGGAGTACTGATTCATCAGCTGAGGGAGGGCGGTAGGTGGTAATCAGCCGGAGGTTTCCTGGCCCATGCTTGAGACTTCATGGAGTCTGGAGTCAATGTTGAGGACTCCCAGGGCCACTCCCTCCCGACTGTAATACCACTGTGCCGCCACCCCTGGTGAGTCTGTCCTGCCGGTGGGACAGGACATACCCAGGGATGGTGATGGAGGAGTCTGGGACATTGGCTGAAAGGTATGATTCTGTGAGTAGTCTAGTCTCTGGGACAGCGCTCCCAATTTTGGCACAAGTCTCCAGATGTTGGTGAGGAGGACTTTGCAGGGTCGACTGCGCTGGGTGTGCCATTGTCGTATCGGTAGCTGGTGCCGAGGTCAATGTCTGATGGTCCCTCTGGCTTTATGCTTACTGTTTTTCGTAGCGGTTTTTTACAACTGAGTGGCTTGCTAGGCCATTTCAGAGGGCAGTTAAGAGTCAGCCACATTGCTGTGGGTCTGGAGTCTCATACAGGCCAGACCGGATTTCCTTCCCTAAAGGACATTAGTGAACCAGATGGGTTTTTATGACAATCCGATAGTTTCATGGTCACCATTACCGATACTAGCTTTTTATTCCAGATTTATTTAATTAACTGAATTTAAATTCCCCAGCTGCCGTGGTGGGATTTGAACTCGTGTCTCTGGATCATTAGTCCAGGCCCACTGGATTACTAGTCCAGTAACATAACCACTATGCTACTGTGTCCATCTAGCCCTCTATTTATAAAGGCTAATTTTTGCATTATTTTTGATACGTTAGATTTTGTGTACATGGACCCTAAATCTCTTTGGACTGGGAACTGGTTTGACCGGGATGGCCCAAGAGGCAGTGGGCTGAGTGGGCTCCGGGAGACCTGTGTACATGGACCCTAAATCTCTTTGGACCTCCACCGTTCCTAGCTTTGCACCATTTAAATAATAATCTGATGTATCCTTTTTTGGTCCAAAATGGATGACCTCACACTTGCCTGTGTTGAAATCCAGGTCGCAAGCTCCTCTCTATTTCAAGCACTAATTTTGTCTGCATGTAGAGTACTTGCCCTGTCATTCAATCAGTCACTGGATGCATGTCAGATTTGATAGTTTCATGTACAGTGTAGCCAATCTCACCTGAAAAAGTGGGCCCCAGGTTGGAAGTGAACGTGACTGTAAGGGAGGTAGGTTGAGGGTTTTTGTTTTCTTCCCTCATTTTTGATCTTCGTCACTTGGACTTGTAGAAACAGTGTGAAATAAGTGGAGTTCATTTTGCCACAATTTGCAACATGCTGAATCCCTGGAGGAGGCCCAGTGGGCTTGGGCCATCCCGGTCAAACCAAAGAGGCGGTGGGCTCCGAGGAGACTGTTGAATCTTGATGTGCCGGGTACAGAGTACGGCTGTGAGTGTTATGTACGGGGGTGGGGGGATGTGTTGGCTCCGCAGTTGCTGGATGTGGAATACTTTAGTTTCATACTCTGCTGCCACCTGCAGTTCCCAGTCCTGCCAGTAGACGGGGGTCAGTGTCTGTTGAATGTAGACGTTAACTGCGTGCGATGCTGCTTCAGCCTGTGACTGCTGGGAATTCGGATCCAGACTCTATTATTTCATGTTCAGCTTAAACAGTGACAATCTTTGGTTTCATGAAGGATTTTCTCTTTCTGGGACTAGGGTGCTCCAGTGATCGATGAATTGATGCCCCCCATTCCATTGGAACCTCCAGCAGAGAGTGCGTGGGAGAGAGGGCTGCGACATGCAAAAGAGGTAAATAGTATCTCGTCCAAAATTACACAAACTAATTCACCATTCTCACCGAAAGACGGCCCCTCCGACGGTGCGGCGCTCCCTCGGCACTGCCCCTCCGACAGTGCGGCGCTCCCTCGGCACTGCCCCTCCGACAGTGCGGCGCTCCCTCGGCACTGCCCTAAAGTGTCGGCCTGGATTATATGCTCAAGTTTCTGGAATGGGGCTTGAACCCACGACCTTCTGACTCAGAGCTGAGTGTGCTACCCACTGAGCCACAGCTGACAGTTGGGATTGGGGAGGTTGGTGTGTAATGGGCTTGTTATGGCAAATGGCCTTTCAATGTTCCAAACAGTTCTCATTTTATTGGGAACATTTGGCTCAAGATGTTTACAGCTGGAGTTTAAAATATTGCAATCAAGGCGTCAAATGACGAGCCTGAAGCTACTGGTTGCTCAGGCGCTGTAGGGACAGACACTGTCTATGGATATGGAGGTGGCTGGGGGAGAGAGCAAGGAGAGAAATAAAGGACCAAAGGATTGTGGAGCGCTGCTGAGATGAGCATTGGGATTCTCCTCAGACTTTAAACATTTTATTTTCAGATGCTAAAAAAAGCCACCATCAGGAAGGAACAGGAACCGGACTTTGAGGAGAAACGGTTCAACGTCACCATTGGAGACGATGATTTTGACAAAGAAAATGATTTTTATCGGGACTGGAATTATCGTGTTGCGAGAGACATCAGAGAGCCAGGGTGAGCAGAGCGCCATTGAAAGGCACAGAAACTGGCCGTTGTTATAACTCCGGGTGATCAGTAGAAGTGTGTGCTGCCCACTTGTTACTGAGCAAGGCAGTGTTGGGACAAGGAATCTGCTCGGGCTCCCACACCCATTGGTACAGCTGGGATCATGGAGCTAATGGCTCCTTTAGTCTCCCTGTGTATTTTAATATTGAATTCAAGGGGTCAGAATTCCAGGTGGCTTCAGTAATTTGTCCCAGATGTTGCTGATGTGTTTTGTATGCGAGTGACATCTGGTGGCAGGACATCAGTATTGTGCCACTTTTTATATCATCTGGGTACCCATTCTGGACACTGGATCACTGCCTAATTCAGGGTACCCTTGATCTTTGTTACTCTGAGACCTCATAAAAATTCAATTTCTGTTCCTGCTATTTCCCAGATAGCTCAAGCTGCTGATACTAACATCTTGGTGTTGTGATTTGAGATTTATCCACCAATAAGGCCACAACATTGAAAACAATCCTTTAAGCCCACGAAATTAAACCAGGGCAAATCAGTGAGTGAGAAATATAAGCAAAGTAGAGTTACCTGTGCTTCGCGGGCCTGATTGCCAGAGCTCACAGACCAGATATGCCCCAGGGCAGTGTTCCCTGTAAATCTTTTTTGGGGTGTGCGGCCCATTCTAACCTCCCATACAAAAGCCGGTCATCGGCCTGCACGGGCCCTCCAGACCACTGCGCGTCTGTGCAGCTTAACGGGACCATTGCCCCAGGGGAGGTGGATTGGTCTAATTGGAAGGTCAATCATTGGCATCACTTCAATATGGAAAATCCCTTCATCCAAATGGATAATATTGCAGGTATTTTCCTGATTTGGGGAAGTCCTCATCGGACAAGCAGGAAGCCGATTGATGGGCACCAAACTGTGACATCTCAATACTGGGCAGAAGCAGCACTGATTCCTAGTCCACTTTGCATCAGCATTATTGGACCAGGACCTGACAGCTAAATATTTTGCTCCAGTCTGCACGCACCCCCATATTCTGCACGATGTATCAGGTGGGAGGAGCTGATGTGCTAACTTAATTTTGGCGTAATGTAAAGCCCATACAGTTTTGGTCTACAAATGAATTGATGCTCAGCTCCTGTGGCTTCAGCACCGTTTACCATTTCATTCTAATGATTTCAAACTTGCTGCATGTTCATTTTTCTCATTGAAAGGAAAATGTGATCTTGACTCTTTTTGTGCATTAAGCTGCTGCTGGTTTTGTGCCCCCTCCCCCTCCTCTCCCTTTATGGTTTGGCTTTGTGTACGCGTGCAGTGTCTGGAGAAGCTCTGAGCCATTGCACACTGCAAAGCTCCAGGTTCCATCTTTGATGTGTGCTGAGTTAATTTAATCCCAGTTGGCGTGACGATGGGTGAATCAAATAGCCTCTGTACTTCCTGAGCGAGAGAGGAGACTGAGTTGAGCCAGGGCTCCTGTTCCTGATGAGGGTCTGCCGATTTTTCCCTCGGGGGAAAATACACATGTGCATCTTTGAGAACAGGATCGCAATCGGCATTTGCCTCCATTCCTCCTGTAAGGCGAGCTGATCTTTGGGCTCACTGCTCTTGTACTCGCTCGTGACTCCAGCCACTAAGAGTTGGCCAGAAACACTCCCCTGATACAACCAGGGGCCTTCCAGCTCTGAGTCGAGCGCTGAAGGCAGCGTGCAGCGATCTCAGCAACTAGATAACAGGGAATGGATAATGGGAAAGCTGATAACCCAAGGCCCACTATATCCAGGTTATATGGTGGATCACACTGAAAGGAATGACTGTTCCAGGATGAGTTCTTATAGTGGCCTTAGCGATGAGTATGCGCCAAAGAAACTCAGTTAAAATGTGCCAGACCTCAGGATTAGGGCCGACACTGTCTGTTTCCAAGGCACTGGAGCATGATGCTGTTGGGAGCATTTTGGCACAAATGTTAATGGAGGACCAGTTTAGTGCGTTATCGTGGAGTGCTCGTTTGAGCAGCGGTTGGTTATCGAATTGCCACAGTGCCCTCTTGGCCAGCTGTTGAGTTAGACCGGGTTAGCTGATGCTTTCATTTATTGGTCTCAAGCCAGTGCCACAACTATCACACGTTTCAGCTGGAGAAATGGGACTTGGGCATTTGGTTGCAGTTATTGAGGGTTACTAGATTTTAAAGGCTGTTAAAGAACTGATCTCTGCTCCAACCCTATTGGTAATTCGAACAAGTTTTTAAAAAGCAAGCCAAATAAACCTTTCTTGTACTTTCCTTCGAATGCACCAGCGACTTGGAGTACAGAGAGGCAATCAGCTACGGGTAAGGACTGTTCCCAGAATGTTCTGTACCATTGTTGTGCTTCCATTCATACCTGTGCTGATCAGACTGTACATCCTGCCTGAGCTGGAGCTTTGCATGAATATGACTGATTGCTAATTTCATTCCTGTTTTTGTTTCTGTGAAACAAAGGAAGGAAGAGGAGGCTGGAAGAATTTGTCCCATGTGAGTAAGGAGGGGGGAGTTATTGGAGCAAAATTAAAACTATTCAGAATCGACCATTTATTGCTGGATTGTTGACAGCTGTGTGGGGCGGTCTTCAGACTGAGCTGTACAAAATTTCCAGGTGTCGGGAAAACAGTTCTGTGTTCAGGCTAACATCAGCGAGGGCGGGGGGTGGGGGGGTGGGCTTCTGCTTATTTTTCAAGAGGCTTTTTTGAGGGGGGAAGGTTTTAATTCGTTTGTTAGAATTGTTAAGTGAGATCTCTGAGGTGTGGATTTGAACAACTGTCAACAGTCTCACTGGGGAGGGGGCAAATTCTAGACGTACGAGTCGGGTGAAAATGTTCCTGTGAATTTACCGGTGCAAAGCCCCCCCCCCCCCCCCCGGGCCCCAGATCAGCTCTTCATGTTGCCTGAGTGTGACTTGCAATTCGTGCTCAATTCTGGGCTGTACACTCAGGACGAGTTCAGCCCAAGCTTGTTCAGTTCCATTTGCAATTCCTCAGATAATGAAGCAGTCCGTGCCCACATACAGCAAGACCTGGACAACATCAAGGCTTGGGCTGATGAGGGGCAAGTAACATTTGCGCCACACAAGTGCCAGGCAATGATCATCTCCAACAAAAGTGAGTCCAACCACCTCCCCATGACCTTCAATTACATTACTATCACCAAATCCCCCACCATCAATATCCTGGGGGTCACCAGTGACCAGAAACTTAACTGGACCAGCCACATAAATACTGTGGCAACAAGAGCAGGTCAGAGGCTGGGTATTCTGTAGCGAGTGACTCACCACCTGAATCTCCAAAGCCTTTCCACCATCTACAAGGCACAAGTAAGGAGTGTGATGGAATACTCTCCACTTGCCTGGATGAGTGCAGCTCCAACAACACTCGAAGCTCAACACCATACAGGACAAAGCAGCCCGCTTGATTGGCACCCCATCCACCCCCTTGAACATTCACTCACTCCACCACCGGCGTACCATGGCTGCAGTGTGTACCATCTACAAGATGCACTGCAGCAACTCGCCAAGGCTGCTTCGACAGCACCTCCCAAACCCACGACCTCCACCAACTAGAAGGACAAGGGCAGCAGGCGCATGGGAACACCACCACCCCCAAGTTTCCCTCCAAGTCACACACCATCCTGATTTGGAAATATATCACTGTTCCTTCATTGTCACTGGGTCAAAATCCTGGAACTCCTGACGTAACAGCGCTGTGGGAGTACCTTCACCACACGGACTGCAGCGGTTCAAGAAGGGGGCTCATCACCACCTTCTCAATGGCATCTAGGGATGGGCAATATATGCTGGCCTAGCCAGTGTCGCCCACATCCTGTGAATTAATTAATTAAAAAAACCTCCAGAACTTTAACAGCTGCCAAAGGGAGGCCGTTTTCACCCTCGGTCCAAACCATCCTGCTTGTCCAACCAGTCCCCAATGATCTCCTTTAAATAGGGTGATGATTCCTTCTACTCTTCCTCTGCAATCACTTTTACTCCTAATGAATGGGCCCACACAGCTCGTCCTCCCCTCTGCCCAGTTTCACTGGGAAGGTGCCAGTGTAGATGACATTGACTGATGCGAGGGTGAATGTCAATATTGGGTGGGCAGGTGTGCTCACTTTAATCTCGATTGTTGGGTTCTGTTTTTGTTCGCACAGCCAGATTCTTCCAGCCCTTCTGCTTAAAATGCCGTCCTGCTGCACCCCTAGCAAATACCATGTTCTTTCCCCAAGTCTCCCGTCCTTGGCAATGCAGCAGAAACTAATCACCCCACGCAGGCTTGGCTGCTGCGCACACTGGTATAAAAACAAGCGACTACACGGGAAATATCCACACCGTTCTCTCTTGTACTGGATGCTTTAAAAAAGATAACCCAAGGTTGCCCCAATGGTATTGCGCTGAGCTAGTGGTCCCAGGGAATGAGCTCTGCTGCCGAATGTTGGGATGCGAGCTGCTACCCGTGATCCTCCATGGAATGGGTTCCAATTTCAGTGGTGCTATTTGTGGCGGCTGCCCTTCCCACACCCTGTCGTGCTCCAGCAGCATCGAAGCCCCTGCCACAGGTTTTTGATTCTCACTCCCAGCCTGGAATGGCAGCTACCATTAGAACTCAGGGTGTCTCAATGCGCCTTGCGACCGAGATATACAAACCAGAAATGTCCTTAGTTTGTACTGAGTGGAGGTGATGGTTGGAGTGGTGCCGGTGGCCCAATATCATCAGCCAAGATTCCCGTTCCTGATCATTATCCCGTGACCACACCCCACCCGGTGGGAAAGTATTTGTGTGCAGATGTCGGGTGAGGATGTTACGGTCCCCAGCATGGAGGAACTGACTGCTGGCGTTCATTGGCTAGTGCCGCGAGCAGAGTCACCACTTAGGCGATAGTGGAGGGCTAGCCGCATGTAACCATAGAGCAACCAAAGTCACCTTCAAGAGAAAATGGGGATAAATTCTTTGCTGTGTGTCTTTCTGTTGTTGGTGTGTTGTAAACACCCCTGTGCTTTGCAAGGTAGAACGGAAACTGCAGTACGCAGGCTTAAGGAATGTTTTTCTTTCTTGGCCCTTAGGCCTGACCCCTATATAACTCCCTACTACGAGCATGAAGTTGAGCGGTACTGGCGTGGTGGACAATACGAGAACTTCAGAGTCCAGTGGACAGAGGCAGACTATCATTATAGGGTAAGCACCGTGAGAAATAAAATGCACTTCATGAAACATTATCCACCTTGGGTAATTTCCTGTTCACTCATTCTCCTTGTCCTTTCCACAATCACGTCCAAGCCTCTGAAATTGAGTCAAACAGCTGACAGCTGTACCCGGCAGAGTGAAACCCGCCCACTGAGGTGACCAGGCTGGTTAGCGAATTGGTCTGTCGTAACCGACTACAACATAAAGCATGGCTCACAGAATGATACCGCACAGGAGGCCGTTCGGCCCATCGAGCCTGTGCCGGCTCTTTGAAAGAGTTATCCAATTAGTCCCACTCCCCCACACTTTCCCCTTAGCCCTCCAAATTTTTCCTCTTCAAGTATTTTATCCAATTCCCTTTTGAAAGTTACTATTGAATCTGCTTCCACCGCCCTTTCAGGCAGCGCATTCCAAATCACAACAACTCGCTGTGTAAAAAAATGTTTCCTCATGTCGCCTCTGATTCTTTTGGCAATCACATTAAATCTGTGTCCTCTGGTTACCGACTGTAATGCCACTGGAAACAGTTTCTCCTTATTTACTCCGGGTTGGCGGAGTTGAGCCGATCTCCCGGGGGTGAAGGACACTATTAGGGGCCGGACACTGGGTGGGACCTTACTTTACTAAGAACATAAATAGTCGCAGTAGTGGGCCATTCGGCCCCTTGAGCCTGCTCCACCATTCAATAAGATCATGGCTGATCTTCTACCCTTGATTCCCTTAATATCCAAAAATCTGTCGATCTCTGTCTTGAATATACTCAATGACTGAGCCTCCACAGCCCTCCGGGGTTGAGAATTCCAAAGATTCACCACCCTCTGAGTGAAGAAATTTCTCTTCATCTCAGTCCTAAATGGCTGACCCCTTATTCTGAGACTGTGACCCCTGGTTCTAGATTCCCCAGCCAGGGGAAACATCCTCCCTGCATCTACCCTGTCAAGCCCTATAAGAATTTTGTATGTTTCAATGAGATCACCTCTAAACTCTAGAGAATATAGGCCTAGTCTACTCAATCGTTCCTCATTGGACAATCCCCCCATCCCAGGATTCAGTCTGGTGAACCTTCGTTGCACTCCCTCACTGGCAAGTATATCCTTCCTTGGGTAACGAGACCAAAACTGTACACAATATTCCAGGTGTGGTCTCACCAGGGCCCTATATAATAGCAGTAAGACGTCTTTACTCTTGTACTCAAATCCTCTTGTAATAAAGGCCAACATACCATTTGCTTTCCTAATTGCTTGCTGTACCTGCATGTTAACTTTCAGTGATTCGTGTACAAGGACACCCAGGTCCCTCTGAACACCAACATTTCCCAATCTCTCTCCATTTTAAAAAATACTCTGCTTTTCTATTTTTCCTACCAAAGTGGCTAACTTCACATTTCTCCACATTATATTCCATTTGCCATGTTCTTGCCCATTCACTGAGCCTGTCTATATCCCCTTGAAGCCTCCTTGCATCCTCCTCACAACTTACATTCCCACCCAGCTTTCTGTGCACACGCCAGGATTTCCAGTTACTGCTGATCTGAGCTGGGTTGGAGGTTCTTACCCAGAGGGTGTGACATTGCCTTGGATCCTGGGAGTTGGCTGTTCACTCACTGAATGCAATGGGTAAAGAGTTTATTTATATGGAAATCAGCAAAGGTAGTAAAAGTGAGATTTCAATTTCCACACTTGAGTGAATCTGTTTTGAGTTACTGCTCTGGAAAAGGGTTTTCTTTTGGTGGTTTGACCGCCCTCTTTTTATATAGAACGACATATAAATACAGCACAAAAACCGGCCGGTTGCCCACCCGGCCCGTGCTGCTTATTCTCCATGTGAGCTTGCAGTCTACTGCATGTCGCTTAATTCAGATTATCAGATTCAAAGATTTAACATTAAATTCTCTCTTTGCTGTGTTATTGACCTTACTTAACTCGAGTTATTGGATAATTCAGCATTTCTTGTGCATAAACCTAATTTGAATGAATGGGAGTAGACTATTTTTTATTCCTGGATAGACTCAGCAGGTCAGGCAGCATCTATGGGGAGGTCAAGCAAGTTAACTTTTTGAGTGTGCAAACTCTTTATCCAAACTGGAAGATGTTACAGGTGAACAGCATTGAGAAAGGAACCGGACAAGGGGAACATGGAACACACAGGCAGGAAAAGGGGAGAAATTGAGAGGGGGTGGTCTGCATCCTTGGTGTCGACCTGCTCTGGGGTCACTGGAGCCTGCTCTGCTTTGTCAGGTTTTCAAGCTTCCCTTTCATCTGCTTATCCCCCATCCTTTTAGCTATTCATGCACTTTCTGTGTCTCATAAGTCTCGTCTCTAATGTCTCCCAATTTGCCTCCTGTTATCTTCTGCTTATATCATCCTGTTTGCCACTTAAGCACTTTGCAGGTCATTCTATTTCTTTTGCTGTATGTGTTTTTTGTCCTCTCCATCTTCCCCTTGTCCTGTTCCTCTTTTAAATGCCGTTCATCTGTAATGTCTTCCAGTTCTGAGGAAGGTCCCACACCTGAAACATTAACTTGTCTGTTCTCTCCACAGATGCTGCCTGACCTGATTAGTGTTTCCAGCATGTTCTGTTTTAGTTTCAGATTTCCAGCATCTGTAAAACTGTTTTGTGTTTTTTTATTCCTGTTTTCCTGGCATGCTGCAGGCCACCGATACACTCTGACCTGAGCCTCAGAACTGTAAATGAGAAAGATGAGTGTAAGGGCCTTAGGCTGTTTCTTCACATTAAAGGTGCTGCATTAATGCTAGTTGTAATGAGTTGAACAGGGAATGTCTTTTGTGAGTGGATTACCTTGGCTGCCCTCCTCCCTATTGTGCAAGGCTGCAGGTAATTTAGACACTCCAATCAGTGCTGCAAGTATTACCCACCCATAGTTACCCAAACATGGAAAATATTGCGCAATGCGATACTGTTGAGAAATCAGTTGTCTTGTGTGTTCCACTGAAGTGAAATAAAACAACTTTTTGTTTTCATAGTCATAGAGTTATACAGCACAGAAAGAGGCCCTTCGGCCCATCATGTCCGCACCGGCCATCAAGCCCTGTCTATTCTAATCCCATTTTCCAGCACTTGGTCCGTAGCCTTGTATGCTATGGCGTTTCAAGTGCTCATCTAAATGCTTCTTCAATGTTGTGAGGGTTCCTGCCTCTACCACCCTTTCAGGCAGTGAGTTCCAGATTCCAACCACCCTCTGGGTGAAAAGGTTTTTCCTCAAATCCCCTCTAAACATAAGAACATAAGAAATAGGAGCAGGAGTAGGCCAATCGGCCCTTCGAGCCTGCTCCGCCATTCAATAAGATCATGGCTGATCTGATCCTCACCTCAAATCTAAAGAACACAAGAAGTAGGAGCAGGACCTGGCCACTCAGCCCCTGGGCCCGCTACGCCACCCACAGGGCCTCGACCGATCCGAACTCAGCCTCATGTCCAATTTCCTGCCCGCTCCCCGTAACCCCTAATTCCCTTTACTTCTAGGAAAAACCTCCTGCCCTTACCTTGAAACTATGCCCCCTGGTTATTGACCCCTCTACTAAGGGGAAAAGTTCCTTTCTATCTACCCTATCTATGCCCCACATAATTTTGTACACCTCAATCAGCTCCCCCCTCAGCCTTCTCTGCTCTAAGGAAAACAACCCCAGCCTGTCCAGTGTCTCTTCATAGCTGAAGCGCTCCAGCCCAGGTAACATCCTGGTGAATCTCCTCTGCACCCTCTCCAATGCAATCACATCCTTCCTATAGTGTGGCGACCAGAACTGCACACAGTATTCCAGCTGTGGCCGAACTAGCGTTTTGTACAGTTCCATCATAACCTCCCTGCTCTTATATTCTATGGCTCGGCTGATGAAGGCAAGTATCCCATCTGCCTTTTTAACCATCTTATCTACCTGTCCTGCTGCCTTCAGGGATCTATGCCCATGCACACCAAGGTCCCTCTGATCCTCTGTCCTTCCTAGGGTCCTACCATTCATTGTGTATTCCCTTGCCTTGTTAGTCCTCCCAAAATGCATCACCTCACACTTTTCAGGGTTAAATTCCATTTGCGACTGTTCTGCCCATCTGACCAACCCGTCTATATCATCCTGTAGCCTGAGGCTTCCCTCCTCGCTATTTACCACTCCACCAATTTTCGTGTCATCTGCGAACTTACTGATCATACCTCCTACATTCATATCTAAATCATTAATGTACACTACAAACAGCAAAGGACCCAGCACCGATCCCTGTGGTACACCACTGGACACAGGCTTCTAGTCACAAAAACCACCTTCGACCATCACCCTCTGCCTCCTGCCACTAAGCCAATTTTGGATCCAATGTGCCAAATTGCCCTGGATCCCATGGGCTCTTACCTTCTTGACTAGTCTCCCATGTGGGACTTTGTCAAAAGCCTTACTGAAGTCCATGTAGACTACATCAACTGCAGTACCCTCATCCACACACCTAGTCACCCCCTCTCAAAATTCAATCAAATTGGTTAGACATGATCTCTCCCTGACAAAGCCATGCTGACTATCATTGATTAATCCTTGCCTCTCCAAGTGGAGACTAATTCTGTCCCTCAGATTTTTTCCAATAATTTCCCTGCCACTGATGTTAGGCTCACTGGCCTGTAATTCCCTGGTTTATCCCTACTACCTTCTTGAATAATGGTACTCCGTTCGCTGTTCTCCAGTCCTCTGGCACCTCCCCTGTGGCCAGAGAGGTTTTCAACTTTCTCCTCCTTTCCTCCACTCCTCTTTCAAGCCTGGGGTCTTTCCTTGGGCGGAAGTTTGTTACCCTGCCCAGCCTGAATGGTTCAATTCTGTCCTTATGACAGCCACACACTGTCTCCAGCAGTGGTCAGGGGCAGGTACCCTTTCCCCAGCCTATACCCAGAGCCCCAACTGCTGACCCAGCTAAGATAAGCTAGCTCAGCACAGGCTGAGAATTGAACCTGTGGCCATCTGTTTTCTGTTCTGTGTGACCTAATACAGCACTATACCTAGTGGTGCCTTTACCCACTGGTTCATTTGGAGTGCGAGACGAGTGTTGATGCTGCTTTACGGACTGACAAAGAATACAATCTTTATTTTTTTTCTCTGTCCATGCCAGGAAAGAGAGAGGGAGAGGGAGAGGGAAAGAGAGCGAGAAAGAGAACGAGACAGACACAGAGAACAACGCGAGAGGGAAAGGGAAAGAGAAAGAGAACGAGGAAACAGGATACGAGAGAGAGAGCGGGACAGAGAGCGTGAACGTGACAAAGAACGGCAGCGGAGAAAAGAGGAGTGGGAGCGAGAGCGTGCAAAGCGAGAAGAAAAAGATAGAGCACAAAAAGACAGAGAACGAGAGAAGGAAAAACCAAAGCAGAGATCGCCACCTCCAGCGAGGTAAGCACATTCATTCAAGGTGTTGGGCGCTAAGGTTTTCATGAGGGCAATATTTTCGCACTGATCTATATGCATATTAGTAATACCAATGACGCGTATGTAGTCTCCCTTCACCCACTCACATTGACGCTTTGTGTGGTTTAAGTGGCAATAACAGTGGATTGTCTTTGATTACCTCATTCACGTAATGCCTGTGAAACCAGAGCATCTGGTGATGAGAAAACTGTTGTCACCGTCAGTAGCTGTGCCTCAAATACCATTTCACTTTGTTAATCCAAAACATTATATGAAGCAATTGTACAAAACCTATCTGCCTGTGTGTCATAAATATAGATCTTCCTTGACCCTCTCGATAGCTCGGTGGGTGAATGTACAGTGTGGCATGTGGTATGAAGTCATACAGACCAGGAAAGGTCCAGCTGTCAGTCCCTGTCCGTGCTCGAGTCCAGCTGTCAGCCCCTGTCCTGTGCTCGAGTCCAGCTGTCAGCCCCTGCCCGTGCTCGAGTCCAGCTGTCAGCCCCTGCCCGTGCTCGAGTCCAGCTGTCAGCCCCTGCCCGTGCTCGAGTCCAGCTGTCAGCCCCTGCCTGTGCTCGAGTCCAGCTGTCAGCCCCTGCCTGTGCTCGAGTCCAGCTGTCAGCCCCTGCCTGTGCTCGAGTCCAGCTGTCAGCCCCTGCCTGTGCTCGAGTCCAGCTGTCAGCCCCTGCCTGTGCTCGAGTCCAGCTGTCAGCCCCTGCCTGTGCTCGAGTCCAGCTGTCAGCCCCTGCCTGTGCTCGAGTCCAGCTGTCAGCCCCTGCCTGTGCTCGAGTCCAGCTGTCAGCCCCTGCCTGTGCTCGAGTCCAGCTGTCAGCCCCTGCCTGTGCTCGAGTCCAGCTGTCAGCCCCTGCCTGTGCTCGAGTCCAGCTGTCAGCCCCTGCCTGTGCTCGAGTCCAGCTGTCAGCCCCTGCCTGTGCTCGAGTCCAGCTGTCAGCCCCTGCCTGTGCTCGAGTCCAGCTGTCAGCCCCTGCCTGTGCTCGAGTCCAGCTGTCAGCCCCTGCCTGTGCTCGAGTCCAGCTGTCAGCCCCTGCCTGTGCTCGAGTCCAGCTGTCAGCCCCTGCCTGTGCTCGAGTCCAGCTGTCAGCCCCTGCCTGTGCTCGAGTCCAGCTGTCAGCCCCTGCCTGTGCTCGAGTCCAGCTGTCAGCCCCTGCCTGTGCTCGAGTCCAGCTGTCAGCCCCTGCCTGTGCTCGAGTCCAGCTGTCAGCCCCTGCCTGTGCTCGAGTCCAGCTGTCAGCCCCTGCCTGTGCTCGAGTCCAGCTGTCAGCCCCTGCCTGTGCTCGAGTCCAGCTGTCAGCCCCTGCCTGTGCTCGAGTCCAGCTGTCAGCCCCTGCCTGTGCTCGAGTCCAGCTGTCAGCCCCTGCCTGTGCTCGAGTCCAGCTGTCAGCCCCTGCCTGTGCTCGAGTCCAGCTGTCAGCCCCTGCCTGTGCTCGAGTCCAGCTGTCAGCCCCTGCCTGTGCTCGAGTCCAGCTGTCAGCCCCTGCCTGTGCTCGAGTCCAGCTGTCAGCCCCTGCCTGTGCTCGAGTCCAGCTGTCAGCCCCTGCCTGTGCTCGAGTCCAGCTGTCAGCCCCTGCCTGTGCTCGAGTCCAGCTGTCAGCCCCTGCCTGTGCTCGAGTCCAGCTGTCAGCCCCTGCCTGTGCTCGAGTCCAGCTGTCAGCCCCTGCCTGTGCTCGAGTCCAGCTGTCAGCCCCTGCCTGTGCTCGAGTCCAGCTGTCAGCCCCTGCCTGTGCTCGAGTCCAGCTGTCAGCCCCTGCCTGTGCTCGAGTCCAGCTGTCAGCCCCTGCCTGTGCTCGAGTCCAGCTGTCAGCCCCTGCCTGTGCTCGAGTCCAGCTGTCAGCCCCTGCCTGTGCTCGAGTCCAGCTGTCAGCCCCTGCCTGTGCTCGAGTCCAGCTGTCAGCCCCTGCCTGTGCTCGAGTCCAGCTGTCAGCCCCTGCCTGTGCTCGAGTCCAGCTGTCAGCCCCTGCCTGTGCTCGAGTCCAGCTGTCAGCCCCTGCCTGTGCTCGAGTCCAGCTGTCAGCCCCTGCCTGTGCTCGAGTCCAGCTGTCAGCCCCTGCCTGTGCTCGAGTCCAGCTGTCAGCCCCTGCCTGTGCTCGAGTCCAGCTGTCAGCCCCTGCCTGTGCTCGAGTCCAGCTGTCAGCCCCTGCCTGTGCTCGAGTCCAGCTGTCAGCCCCTGCCTGTGCTCGAGTCCAGCTGTCAGCCCCTGCCTGTGCTCGAGTCCAGCTGTCAGCCCCTGCCTGTGCTGGAGTCCAGCTGTCAGCCCCTGCCTGTGCTGGAGTCCAGCTGTCAGCCCCTGCCTGTGCTGGAGTCCAGCTGTCAGCCCCTGCCTGTGCTGGAGTCCAGCTGTCAGCCCCTGCCTGTGCTGGAGTCCAGCTGTCAGCCCCTGCCTGTGCTGGAGTCCAGCTGTCAGCCCCTGCCTGTGCTGGAGTCCAGCTGTCAGCCCCTGCCTGTGCTGGAGTCCAGCTGTCAGCCCCTGCCTGTGCTGGAGTCCAGCTGTCAGCCCCTGCCTGTGCTCGAGTCCAGCTGTCAGCCCCTGCCTGTGCTCGAGTCCAGCTGTCAGCCCCTGCCTGTGCTCGAGTCCAGCTGTCAGCCCCTGCCTGTGCTCGAGTCCAGCTGTCAGCCCCTGCCTGTGCTCGAGTCCAGCTGTCAGCCCCTGCCTGTGCTCGAGTCCAGCTGTCAGCCCCTGCCTGTGCTCGAGTCCAGCTGTCAGCCCCTGCCTGTGCTCGAGTCCAGCTGTCAGCCCCTGCCTGTGCTCGAGTCCAGCTGTCAGCCCCTGCCTGTGCTCGAGTCCAGCTGTCAGCCCCTGCCTGTGCTCGAGTCCAGCTGTCAGCCCCTGCCTGTGCTCGAGTCCAGCTGTCAGCCCCTGCCTGTGCTCGAGTCCAGCTGTCAGCCCCTGCCTGTGCTCGAGTCCAGCTGTCAGCCCCTGCCTGTGCTCGAGTCCAGCTGTCAGCCCCTGCCTGTGCTCGAGTCCAGCTGTCAGCCCCTGCCTGTGCTCGAGTCCAGCTGTCAGCCCCTGCCTGTGCTCGAGTCCAGCTGTCAGCCCCTGCCTGTGCTCGAGTCCAGCTGTCAGCCCCTGCCTCTGCTCGAGTCCAGCTGTCAGCCCCTGCCTCTGCTCGAGTCCAGCTGTCAGCCCCTGCCTGTGCTCGAGTCCAGCTGTCAGCCCCTGCCTGTGCCTAGGTTTTAGTGGTTGGATCACTGCAGCTGGCCCTGGTGCCTCAGGGTCAGGGATGGGACAATCAGCCCTAGTTCCTGCTGCCCATTGTCATCCAGTGACCACTACTGGAAAATGTGTGTGGAAGACGGGTGAAGACAGAATTGAGCTCATTTAGCTTGCGCCCCCTCCCCAAGCTCAAATGACCTGCTGCCATTCACCATCTAAGCCCATGCAGGAGGAATGGTCACTGAAGCACTGTGGAGCTGTACCCTTGAACCAGCAGGGGTCACTGCCTTCAGGGGAAGAGGGAGAAATGGAAAAATAACTAAAAATAACACGTGTGCGCATAAACGTGTGTCACACACTTGCACACATATATACACACCTATAATAGTGTTCTGGAGTATGGTTGATTGGCTTGACTTTCACTGCCTGGCACAGCTAGATCCTGGCATGAGTCACTGATGCCCGATTTCCATCTCTCCCAACAGTTCAGAACAGCTATTCTTTTCAGCTGTTTTGATGTATTTTACATTCAGAGATGAAGATAGGATTGTGTACAGGCATCCTAGACCTGGACACTAATCCCATAGCATTAATACCTGGCTGTCATTACCTTGTACTATGGTGTTTAAATGTCTTTGTACCTGGCTGTAGTGTTGTCCTTATTGAACTCGCTGTCTTTTGTTGTGAATTAGTGTCAGTGAACTCACTTCCTGATTATCTGCTTCTTGAGCCAAACTGTAGTGGCCTGACTGAGATTTTTGCCACGTATTTAGTAGAAGTCATCAACTGCAAGAACAAAAAGAAGGAAATGAGTTGTATGTTGTCTGGGGAAACGTAGTGTTTGTAACCTGAGACCAAGCAGAAAGTTCAGCAATGAACTTTCAAGGTTTAATGTTTGTTTGTGTGTAGATTGGTAGTCTTTAAGTAGTTCTGAAATGTCACCCCTTTGTCTGCAGTTTGAGGGAGTGAGCATTGTCTGAATGTATACATCCTATCACCAGTGCTCACCATGGAAATTCAGTGAGAGTTGGCCTTTCAGTGAACCGTCACAATAATTATTTCCTGTTCTATTTTTACTGTAAATGGGACTTGGCACTTCAAAGTAACAGTTGTCTATCAGGAACCAGCTTGGGGTTAGTTAGTTATTCAGTCAGTAAGTTGTCTTAAGCCCATTGACTATAGTCTGCCTCCAGCAGCCCCTTTGCTATCTGCTTGTTAGCACTCTTCCATTCAGGACTTCCTGTGCATATTCGCACTGTCTCAGTTTTGGACTTCTACGTGGCCTCTTCCCATTCCATCACTTTGAGGGCATCGAGCTTGAGCCATGTAGGTCACATGCCTTGCTTATCACTGCCACCTTGTTGTAACGTACTCTTATTGTGTATAGGCGATTTGTCGTTAATTAATTGTCGATCACTATTCGCCCTGCTCCGCCCAGCATCCCCTTGCACAGCAGGTTCGAATGCCAAACAGCCTCTGCTTCTGTCTCTTTTCCAGGATCTAGGCCTCAACACCTTATGGAGATGTTTGGAGATCCAGCCTCCTACACTCTCCCATTCCAATCCCATGCCCAGTGTGTTCGAGTGGATTTTACTATCTCAACAAACACGTGTGACTGTCTCGTATCCTCCACCAGTCATACAATTCTCAAGTTTATAAATTTCCCCTTGATTTCTACCTCCTCACCATCACTGTCCACTTTTGTCTGTATTCCTTTATTCTTTTGTGCTGTTCCTTGGGCACAATCTTGGGTTTTGAGATAACACATGTTGAATCCCCACTTTCGTACAGTCCCCCTCGGATCCCTCACTGTACGAGAGGGTCAGACTCTTCATGCTGTGCCGAATGACATCGGCATTCACAGGTGGGGGTACACTTTGTGACATCTTCTGATTGGTTGCAGATAAACCCGTAACTTGTTTTTAAATTATGTTTTATGCTCTCGTATTTTATAGATTATTTGGGGTTGGGCATAGGGAGCACAATATCGAAGGATATTAGTGAACCAGTTGGAATTTTACAACAGTGTGAAGGCCTTTGACCTCAAAGGCCTTCGACACGGTCAACCGTGAGGGATTATGGAGTGTCCTCCTCAAATTCTGCTGCCCTCAAAAGTTTGTCACCATCCTCCACCTGCTTCACGACGACATGCAAGCCGTGATCCTGACCAACGGATTCACCACAGACCCAATTCACGTACGGACCGGGGTCAAGCAAGGCTGTGTCATCGCACCAACGTTCTTCTCGATCTTCCTTGCTGCAATGCTCCATCTCACCCTCAATACGCTCCCCGCTGGAGTGGAGCTAATCTGCAGAACAAACGGGAAACTGTTCAACCTCCATCGCCTCCAGTCCAGATCCAAGGTCGTCCATCCTCTTGTCATTGAATTACAGTATGCAGACGATGCTTGCATCTGCGCACACTCGGAGGTCGAACTCCAAGCCATCGTTAACACCTTCACCGACACGTACGAGAGCATAGGCCTTATACTAAACATCCGTAAGACAAAGGTCCTCTACCAACCTGTCCCCGCCACACAGTACTGCTCCCCGATTATCAAAATCCATGACGAGGCCTTGGACAACGTGGATCACTTTCCATACTTCGGGAGCCTACTGTCAACAAGGGCAGACGTCGATGACGAAGTCCAACACCGCCTTCAGTGTGCCAGTGCAGCCTTCGGTCGCCTGAGGAAGAGTGTTTGAAGACCAGGACCTCAAACCCAGCACCAAGCTCATGGTCTACAGAGCAGTAGTGATACCCGCCCTCCTGTATGCTTTAGAGACATGGGCCATGTACAGCAGGCACCTCAAAGCACTGGAGAGGTACCACCAACGCTGTCTCCGCAAGATCCTGCAAATCCATTGGCAGGATAGGCGCATCAACGTCAGTGTTCTCGCTCAGGCCAACATCCCCAGCATCGAAGCTTTGACCACGCTCGATCAGCTCCGATGGACGGGCCACATCGTCCGCATGCCCGATACGAGACTCCCAAAGCAAGTGCTCTACTTGGAGCTCAGACACGGCAAGAGAGCCCCAGGTGGGCAGAGGAAACGCTTCAAGGACACCCTCAAAGCCTCCTTGAAAAAGTGTAACATCCCCTCTGACACCTGGGAATCCCTGGCCCAGGACCGCACAAAGTGGAGGAGAAGCATCTGGGAAGGCGCCGAACACCTCCAGTCTCTTCGCCGGGAGCAAGCGGAAGCTAAGCGCAAACAGCAGAAGGAGCGCACGTCAACCCAAGCACCCCACCCACCCGCCCCTTCAACCACCGTCTGCCCCACCTGTGACAGAGACTGTAGGTCCCGCATTGGACTTATCAGTCACCTGAGAACTCATTTTTAGTGTGGAAGCAAGTCATCCTCGGTTCCGAGGGACTGCCTAAGAAGAAGACGACAGTGTGGCAGCATTCATTGTCATTTTTTCTCATGCTAAGCCACAAAGGACCAGACTTACTGAATTCAGTTTCACAACTTGCCATATTGAGATTTGAATTCACTACCTCTGGTTTGCAAGTCCAGTACCGTAACCACTCTTATCTTCTGCTCTGTTCATCAAGCTTTTCTCTTTCCCTGGGCCGCGGGTCATGGGCATTGACAAATTCTTTGAGAGGGGGATGTTTTATGGATATTATAGCTTTCACTTCTCTCCTGTGGAAGTACAATATCTACAGACAATGGGAACCTTAAAAATAACTGCAAGACACGAGCAATGGGGGAGTCAGAAGATCGTCACTCTCTCGGCATTCGTGTGTGTGTGTACGCACAGTGGTCGGCAGGGGGTAGAGGGTTGAGCGAGAGGAGGGATCGGCGAGGGGGTTAGGGAAAGGAGAGAGAAGGGGTAGGAAAGGGAGGAGTGGAGAGGTGGATAGGGGACAGTTTGAGAGAAAAGGGGTTGGAAAGGAGCAGCTTGAGAGAGTGGGGGTGGGGGCAGCGAGAAGGGGATGTAATTACAGTATGACAAATTGATGTAGGCAACACTAGGAGAGGCTAACTAGTAATCTGCCTGTACCTGTCTGGAGCTGGCAGTTGGTGTAGCGAGTAAAACACTTGTATTTATCTGGTGCCCATCACATCTCAAGCAAAGGAAAGCACTTTACACAATGAATTAGTAATCGTTATGTAGACGAACACAAGAACCATTTTGAGCAGAAGATCCACAGCAATGAGATGACCAATCAGTTTCTCTGTGTTTTGATATTGGTTGAGGGAGGAGTGTTGGCCAGGACACATGGAAAACATCCTGCTCTTTCAACAGTGTCTTTACCCTCAGGAGCAGGTAGGTGGATCCTGGCTTTAACTCACCTGAAGGATGACACTCTAATATTGCAGCGCTCCCTCAGTATCGCAATAATGTGTCAGCCTGGATGAGGTGCTCAACTCCTGGAGTGGGACTTGAACCCATAACCTTCTAACTCAGAAGTGAAAGTGCTGCTACTGAACCAAGCTGACAATTGAATGATTCGAAGCCACAGTTCAGAGCAATCTGTGCATTTCAATCGAGGCCTCGTCTGCTCTCAGGTGGACGTAAAAGATCCCATGGCACTATTTTGAAGAAGAGCAGGGGAGTTCTTCCGGTGTCCTGGGGCCAATATTTATCCCTCAACCAACATCACTAAAACAGATTATCTGGTCATTATCACATTGCAGTTTGTGGGAGCTTGCGGTGTGCAAATTGGCTGCCGCGTTTCCAACATTGCAACAGTGACTACACTTCAAAAAGTACTTCATTGGCTGTAAAGCGCTTTAGGATGTCCTGAGACTGTGAAAGGCGCTGTAGAAATTCAAGCCTTTCTTTTGTTTCTTTACCAGCCAGTTTGCTGTGTATTCTGGCTGGGAACATTGCAGTAAAGTATAATTTACAGAATTTCATCCGTGGGGATAAAAATCATTCCTTCGTGCTTCTTTCCTCTCCCGTGTCAATTCATACATTTAACCAAGTCTTCCCGTTTTAAAGCTCACATCTCATTTATTTCAACACCTTTTCCAGGAGTGAAAAGAATTAGATTTTTATCACTTGGAATTCTTAATTTTTAAACCTTCATTGTGGATATGTCTGGATTAATTGGGTCATTCCACAGCTTTCAGCGCCCGTCAATCCTGTTGTAGACTTCGTATCTTTGCTGTCTGTGCCATGCAGCAGTTCATTGCTTCCCCAGGCGATAATGGAGTTATTTGTGCATTAATTATGCAATCTCTGCTGTAATTACAAGTTACGGTAACCTTTCCTTGTAGTCATTTCCCGCTGTTCTAATTAGTGATGGTGGCTTGCATTGTTTCTGATTTAATGCCGCTGGGATATAAAATGCCAGTTTCTGAGATCAAGGTTTGCCAGAGCCCAATGTCTGAGAACTACAGCAGCATTTGATGAAATTGCAAATAACAATTATTTAAACTGGAGGAGCAGTTACATGCTGAACGTGTACACTAGCATGGGTAGGTACCTTCAAAACAGATAGTAAAAGGATGCATCTAATTAGTTACCAAGAGCAAAACTGGCAATACTAGAAATGTGAAATAATAGAAAACGTTGGCAATGCACAATAGTATCGGTGTGGCTCAGTGGCAGCACTTTTGCCTCTCCCTTCAGGGCCTAACTTCAGGACTTGGAACGCGTATTCTAAACCAACCTTCCAGTGCCAGTACTGATGGCAGTGCCGTCTTTCAGATGAGACGTTAAACCGAGGCCCCATCTGCCTACTCAGGTGGACATACAAGATCTCTCGGCCAATATTTGAAGTAGAGCAGGGGAGTTCTCCCGGTGTCTTGACCGACATTCCTTCCTCAGCCTCCACCACCAAAGCAAGATAACTGGTTATGTATCTGTACGATTTTTGAGGTCTTGCTGTGCACAAATTGACTTGCACGTGCCAACATAACTGCCTGCTTAAAAGCAGATAGGCTGAGGCAAGGGTGGTGACGGGCAATGATGCAGGTGATCGTAGGCGTGATGGAGAGGATATGGGATCGGAAGCTCAGCACGGGGGCCAATAGTTGTGAACAGTCTGGTGGCGAAGGTACAGAGTTAGTGGAAGGGGCGGTGGCCGAAAATAATGGCTTCCGTCTTCCCACTGTTTAACTGGAGGAAGTTGCAGCTCCTCCAGGACTGGATGTCTGACGAGCAGGTTAACAATGCAGAGGCAGTGGAGGGATGAGAGGGGTGGTGGAGAGGTTAAGCTGGATGTCTTCAGCGTACATATGGATCCTGATGCTGTGTCTTTGAATGATGTCTTTTAAGGGGTAGCATGTAGATGAGAAATAGGAGGAGGCCAAGGATAGATCCTTGGGAGACACCAGGAGTAATGGTGTGGGAGCGGGAAGTGAAGCCATTGCTGGAGATTTTTTGGCTATGATTGGCTAGGTAAGAGTGGAATCAAGGGAGGGTAGTCCCACTGAGACGGACAATGGAGAAGAAGCATCGGAGGAGGATGGTGTGATTGACCATTTCAGAGGCAGTAGAGAAGGATGAGGAGGGATAGTGCACCACAGACAGAGGATGTAATTTGTGACTTTAATTAGGGCCATTTCAGTGCTGTGGTAGGGGTGAAAACCTGATTGGAGATTTTCAAACATGGAGTTGCGGGAAAGATGGGCGTGTCCTAAGGGTGTGGGATCTGTGTGCACACAACGTGTTCCTAATACTCCTTTAAACACATTTCTGTGACCAAGCCCTTCCTAATATCTGCTCCTTTGGCTCGTCGTCCATTTTTTCCCTTGCACCTCTATAAAGCACATTTGGGACATTTTTCTACGTTCGACTTGTTGATCGTGGGGAAGAAACTTCACAGAGCAAAACTGGATATCTTTTGCACATTACCATTTGTTTTTCATGACGTTGAAAGATCTAATTTTGGATTCTGTGTCCTATAGGTGATTTTTCTCAACGGATCAGTAGTGGTATGCATTTCAGTAGAACTGATCATGTTACCAAGATTGAATGGGTTGGGAAAAATGACCTATGGAGCTATAAATAGAAAGACTATTTTTAAACTATGATCTAATTATACACGAAATTAAAAATAAACTGACTGGGAGAGATTTTTTGGCACGTGGCCAGCTGCAATTAGATTAGGACATAGGGGAATTTCTGGGAGCTCTCCAATGAAAATTGAGGACCTAGCTTCTGTTGCAACTTGAAACTTAACTCAAATAGGCACAATAGACCTCGTGACCACACCATCCTCCTCCAACGCCTCCTCCATTGTCCAGCTGGGTGGGACTCGCCTGGTTCTATTCCTATATATCTAATCGTAGCCAGAGAATCACCTGCAATTACTTCTCTTCCCGCTCCCGCACAGTTACCTCTGGGGTCCTCCAAGGATCTATCCTTGGCTCCCTACTATTTCTCATCTACATGCTGCCCCTCGGCACCTTCATCTGAGAAAACAAGGTCAGGTTTCACTTGTACGCTGACGACACCCAGCTCGACCTCACCACCACCTCTCTCGACCCCTCCACTGTCTCTGATTTGTCACGCTGCTTGTCCGACATCCAGAAATTTCCTCCAGTTGAACATTGGGAAGACCGAAGCTATTGTCTTCGGTCCCGTCACAAACTCTGTTCTGTAGCCACCCACTCCCTGGCCAGTTTCTAAGGCTGAACAAGACGGCTCGCAACCTTGGCGTCCTATTTGACCTTGAGCTGAGCTTCCGACCCCATATACTCTCCATTACCAAGACCGTCTACTTCCACCTCCGTATTATCGCCCATCTCTGGCCCTGCCTTAGCACATCTGCTGCCGAAACCCTCATCCATGCCTTTGGTAACTCTAGACTTGCAGTGTTTTCCTGGCGGCATCCCACCTTGCACCCTCCGTAAACTTGAGCTCATTCAAATCTGGCTCCCAGTCTGGCAACGCCTTGATTTTAAAATTCTCATTCTCGATTTCAAATCCTTCCATAGTCTCACCCCCTCCCTATCTGTTTAACTTTCTCCAGCCCTACAACCAAGAATTCTGGCATCTTGCACATTCCCGATTTTCATCGCTCCATCATTGACGGCTGACAGGCTTTCAGCTGCCTCGGCCCTAAGCTCTGGAAATCCCTCCTTAAGCCTCTCCACCTCTTCACCCACTCTCTCCTCCTGTAAGACGCTCCTTAAAACCTACCTCCACTTGTCCTAATATCTCCTTTTGTGGCTCGGTGTCAAATTATGTCTGATAACGCTCCTGTGAAGCGCCTTGGGATGTTTTACTACATTAAAGGCGCTATATAATTACAAGTTGTTGTTGAGATCTTACAGGGCTAGTTCAGAGATAAGCTGTATGTTGTCTGTGTAAACTGGCAGACCTTCTCTTGAACCACACCATTCTTACTGCCTGTTCATACTCTTGTTCTTCCATTCTCCTCCCGCACTCCACCTCCACTTCTCGGGTTGCTCCCCCTAGTCCCAACTTAACTTTTTTTTAAAAGAAAATTTGCACCTCCGCATTCCTGCTGCATATGTACATAGATGTCTCGCTGTTTTTAAGAGATTTAAATTCATGAGATAAAAGTAAGTAAATAGATCGACAGATTCAACAGTCGGAAATCTTCAAACATGAAATGCATATGGTACGAGATAAATATATATCTATAAGGTGAAAAGAGAGTGCATCGAAGTATAACGTTTGTGAATAAAGAGATATTAAAACCAAGCTGAAATTCAAAAGGGAGGCATATGATAAAGTTAGGGCTAACAATACTAAAGATAATAAGAAAGTAGGGGAGGTGAAAAGGCAGATCAGATGGGCTAAAAGGGAATATGAAAAAAGACTGGCAGATAATCTAAAAGGAAATAGTACGGGCATTTACATTTAAAAAGTAAAAGAACAGTTAGAGAGAGAGTATGACCACTCAGATGAAGGAAAGACTTAATTGTGGAGGATGAAGATCTATTTGATGAGGTCTCAAAAGAAACTAGTTAGAAAAAAATTCAGGCATATGGTGCAAGAGGAAATTAGCAGCAGGGATGGAAAGTTGGCTGATGGTGAGGAAACAGAGTTTGGGGAAATGGGTGATGTTCAGATTGGAGACAGGTTGGTTGGACGTGGTGTACCCCAGGGGTCAGTGCTTGCTCCACTTTTGTTTTCGGTGTTTATAGATAATTTGGACTTGGGCATAGAGAGCAGAATTTCAATTTGCTGAGCACAGGCGGCAGATGCAATTTAATGTGGGCAAGTGAGGTCATTTATTTTGAGAAAAACCAAGATTTGGGAGTATACGGTTAAAAGAAACGGAGTGACTGCTGCCAACGGCCGGAAGCTGCACAGAAGCGTACTGCACATTAATCTGGAAGAGAGTGTTTGAAGACCAGGACCTCAAACCCGGCACCAAGCTCATGGTCATGAGCAGTCATGATACCCGCCCTCCTGGATGCTTCAGAGACATGGACCATGTACAGCAGGCACCTCAAAGCACTGGAGAGGTACCACCAACGCTGTCTCCGCAAGATCCTGCAAATCCATTGGCAGGATAGGCGCACCAACATCAGTGTTCTCGCTCAGGCCAACATCCCCAGCATCGAAGCTTTGACCACGCTCGATCAGCTCCGATGGACGGGTCACATCGTCCGCATGCCCGATACAAGACTCCCAAAACAAGTGCTCTACTCGGAGCTCCGACACGGCAAGAGAGCCCCAGGTGGGCAGAGGAAACGCTTCAAGGACACCCTCAAAGCCTTCTTGAAAAAGTGCAACATCCCCACCGACACCTGGGAATCCCTGGCCCAAGACCGCACAAAATGGAGGAGAAGCATCCGGGAAGGCGCCGAACACTTCTCGTCTCTTTGCCGGGAGCAGGCGGAAGCCAAGCGCAAACAGCGGAAGGAGCACACGTCAACCCAAGCACCCCACCCATCTGCCCCTTCAACCACCGTCTGCCCCACCTGTGACAGAGACTGTAGGTCCCGCATTAGACTCATCAGTCACCTGAGAGCTCACTTTTAGTGTGGAAGCAAATCATCCTTGGTTCTGAGGGACTGCCTAAGAAGAAGAATTTGGAAGCTGATATCGATGATGTTTCTGCTTTTTTCCACAGCGCCTGCTCCCTTCCCGGCATTTTTTCCACAGAGCCCACTCCCGTTCCGCCTTTTTTTCCCTACACTCCCAAAGGCCCGCTCCTTTCCCGGCTTTTTTTCCCCCAGAGCCTGTGAGTCGCAAAGCGAACGACCAAAAAAAGCACTTAGACTGCACATGCACAATTACTTCAACTTCGCTGGCAGCAGTCTCTGCCTAAAAGAAGTACACTTAATAGGGATTCCAGAAGAGCAGGCACAGACATAATGGGATGACTAGCCTACTCCTGTGGTGTAGATTCTGTGGTTCTATCCAAGCATAGACAGCAGTAGGACTCTTAAATGTCCAAGCAAGAAGCTGACGGTGGAGAGTAGGCTCAATGTATGCATTTTGTTTTGGAACAGGTATGAACAGAGCATGCAGGCAGAAACGTGTGGCTGGGACTTTAATTTGGGTACAGAATCGGTTCAGAGGGATTTCAAGACTATCTTGGGGCAGATTCACTGGGACACAGGGAGCCAGTGGAACCTGGTACACACAAATGACATCACAGTAAGAGTGGACACTGGCTAATCCCACTTCCCAGCTCTTGGTCCGTAGCCCTGCAGGTTAGAGCATCCCAGGTGCACATCCAAGTACTTTTTAAATGTGGTTAGGGTTCCTGCCTCTATCACCCTTTCAGGCAGTGAGTTCCAGACCCCCACAACCTTCTGGGTGAAGAAATTTCCCTTCAAATCCCCTCTAAACTGTCCACCAATTACTTTAAATCTGTGCCCCCTGGTTTTTGACCCCTCTGCTAAGGGAAATAGTTCCTTTCTATTCACTTTATCTATGCCCCTCATAATTTTATACACCTCAATAAGGTCTCCCCTCAGCCTCCTCTGTTCCAACGAAAACAGACCCAGCCTATTCAGTCTTTCCTCATAGCTAAAATTCTCTACTCCCGGCAACATCCTTGTAAATCTCCTCTGTACCCTCTCTAGTGCAATCGCATCTTTCCTGTAATGTGGTGACCAGAACTGCACGCAGTACTCTAGCTGAGGCCTAACTAGTGTTTTATACAATTGAAGCATAACCCCCCCCTGCTCTTGCCTTTATTAGCCATGGCATAGAATATAAGCATTCCGTATGCCTTCTTAACCACCTTATCTACCTGGCCTGCTACCTTCAGGGATCTGTGGACATGCACTCCAAGGTCCCTTTGTTCCTCTACACTACTCAGTGCCCTACCATTTAATGTGTATTCCCTTTCCTTGTTAGCCCTCCCCAAATGCATTACCTCACACTTCTTCAGATTGAATTCCATTTGCCACTGTTCTGCCCACCTGACCAATTTATTGATATCTTCCTGCAGTCTACAGCTTCCTTCTTCAGTATCAACCACACAGCAGATTTTAGTATCATCTGCAAACTTCTTAATCATAGGTGGCGGGTGTTTGAGAAGTGGATCCTTGAGGTGACAAAGGCATGGAAAGAGCTTTTAACAGCGGGTGGGGGGTGGTACGAAGTGGTGTAAGCAGACAGCGGAGTTAGAGCCGGAGGCATGCTTGCTGACATTGAATTGAGGGAAATCCTGACTCACCCAGGACTTGATGGACCAGTGAACTTGATGACTGCGGCTTGAATTGGTTGCGAAATATAAACACAGCATCACCTTAGTTTTGATCTGTGCCCAGTTCCACTGAAGATCAGCTGGGTGCTGGGTCCTTTGCTGTGTACATTAATGATTTAGATATGAATGTAGGCGGTATGATCAGTAAGTTCGCAGATGTCACGAAAATTGGTGGAGTGGTAAATAGCGAGGAGGGAAGCCTCAGGCTACAGGACGATAGACGGGATGGTTAGATGGGCAGAACAGTGGCAAATGGAATTTAACCCTGACAAGTTAGAGGTGATGCATTTTGGGAGGACTAACAAGGCAAGGGAATACACAATGAATGGTAGGACCCGAGGAAGGACAGGGGATCAGAGGGACCTTGGTGTGCATGTACATAGATCCCTGAAGGCAGCAGGACAGGTAGATAAGGTGGTTAAAAAGGCATATGGGATACTTGCCTTCATTAGCCGAGGCATAGAATATAACAGCAGGGAGGTTATGATGGAGCTGTACAAAACGCTAGTTAGGCCACAGCTGGAATACTGTGTGCAGTTCTGGTCGCCACACTATAGGAGGGATGTGATTGCATTGGAGAGGGTGCAGAGGAGATTCACCAGGATGTTACCTGGGCTGGAGCGCTTCAGCTATGAAGAGAGACTGGACAGGCTGGGGTTGTTTTCCTTAGAGCAGAGAAGGCTGAGGGGGGACCTGATTGAGGGGTACAAAATTATGAGGGGCATAGATAGGGTAGATAGAAAGGAACTTTTCCCCTTAGTAGAGGGGTCAATAACCAGGGGGCATAGCTTCTAGGTAAGGGGCAGGAGGTTTAGAGTGGATTTGAGGAAAAACTTTTTCACCCAGAGGATGGTTGGAATCTGGAACTCACTGCCTGAAAGGGTGGTAGAGGCAGGAACCCTCAACATGCAAGAAGCATTTAGATGAGCACTTGAAATGCCATAGCATACAAGGCTACGGACCAAGTGCTGGAAAATAGGATTAGAATAGATAGGGCTTGATGGCCGGCGTGGACACCATGGGCCGAAGGGCCTCTTTCTATGCTGTATAACTCTATGACTAACTGATTGTCAAATCATAGTGCTCACAAGACATGCAACCTCTGGTTAATTGGTTAATGCTAACTGATCTAACTATAGTCTCATTGGTTTTATATCACTTTCCAGTAAATGTTTAATAAAAATAAGCGCTTTAAAATGAGCACTTTCGAGGAGTGTTTGTAGTGCTCAATCGCCAGCATTTTGAAGAAGATGGTGTACACTACAAGTCAGGAAAATGTAATTGGTTAATGTGGAGTTTATCACCAATTGTTTTAGGAGTGCAGCATCAGTGCGACGTGCAAGAATCGAGACATCTGAATGGCCAAGCAGATGCACAGTTCAGATTGTAGTCTCACAACATGTAAACCGTATCTTGTTGAAGGAGTTGGATGCTCCTGTTGTTTTCTTACTTTATACTAGTGCACTAGGTGGTTTTCCCCTAAGGTGGTGGCAGTGCATTTAACCGAAGAGCGCTTGACTGATTCTGGGTGTTAGCAGTGGGACATTTTCCATTCCCAGTGTTGGCGTGTCTCGCCTTGAAAAGCCAAACTTCATATTAAAATACAAAAGCAAAATACTGCAGAGGCTGGAAATCCGAAATAAAACCAGAAAGTGCTGGGAATACTCAGCAGGTCAGGCAACATCTGTGGAAAGAGAAACAGTTAACGTTTCAAGTCAATGACCTTTCATCAGAACTGGAAAAAGTTAGATATGTAACGGGTTTTAAGCAAGTACAGAGGCAGGGAAAGGTGGAGGGGAGGAAAGAACAAAAGGGAAGGTCTGTGATAGGGTAGAAGGCAGGAGTGATTAAATGATAAAAGGGATGATGGTGCAAGGCGAAAGGTGGTGGTAATGGGCCGTAAATATCCAGTTCAATATTGAAAGGTTGAAACTGTTTTCGTCAGCCCCCACCACTGATTCTATCACTCTGCTGACCACTGTCTCTGGCTGAACCTGACTATTCTCAACCGTAGCCTCCTGTTTGACCCCGAGCTGAATTTCTGTGCCCATATCTTCTCCATCACAAAGACCACCTACTTCAATTTCAGAAACATTGCCGGCTTTAGCCGCTCCACTACTGAAACCCATCATCCATGCCATTGTCTCCTCCAAACCTGGACTTCTCCAACGCTCTCCTTACTGGTCTCGATCTCTACCCTCCGTAAACTTCAATTTGTACTAAACTCTGGTGCACATAACTTGTCCCACTAAGTATGCACTGCAGCAACGCGCCAAGGCTTCTTCGACAGCACCTCCCAAACTTGCGACCTCCACCACCTAGAAGGACAAGGGCAACAGACGCATGGGAACACCACCACCTCCAAGTTACACACCATCCTGACTTGGAGATATATTGCCGATCCTTCATCGTCGCTGGGTCAAAATGCTGGAACTCCCCACCTAACGGCACTGTGGGAGTACCTTCACCTCACGCACTGCAGTAGCTCAGGAAGGCGACTCACCACCACCTTCTCAGGCAATTAGGGATGGGCAATAAATGCTGGCATTGCCAGCGACGCCCACATCCCAGGAATGAATTTTTCAAAAAAAGTCCCGTTTGCTCATTTCTTGCTGATCTACATTGGCTCCCATTCCCCAACACACAAATTTTAAAATAACATCCTCATATTTAAATCCTTCCACAGCCTCCCTCTTGGCTAATCTCCACAATCTCAATCTCCTCCAGCCCTATGTGTCTCCAGTGCTTTGAACACACTGTTATTCTGACACCAGCCACCTGTGCATCCACCCCCTGCAGTGGCAGGACTTTCAGCCCCCTGAGTTCTACCCTCTGGTACTCCCTCCTCATGCCTGTTCATTTCTCTCCCTGCTCTTTAACCAAGCTTTTGGTCACCCATGTTAACCTCCCTTATCCATTTTGGTCCCCTCATGATAGGAATTTCGGGACCCTAGAGAAGGTCCAGAATAATGCTTAGTTTTGTGGCTCTCAGTTATCAAGGCAGACTTAAGAAACTTTTTTATTGAAGAAACACGATTGAGTTTTGTAAAATGATGAAGGGAATAGATTCAGTCTGGGTGGGTAGGGTATTTGAGCCCGATAAGAATGGGCGAACTAGAGGACATCATTATAAAATGCGAAAGTGAAGAGTTAAGTTAGATGTTGGGAAGTATTTCTTTTGAGAGTCATTGACCTCTGGGACAGATTGCCAAAGCATGTAATAAGTATAGGTACAGTCCTTCAGAAGGGAACTGAATGTATTCTTGAGAGTGGAGAACATTTCCAGTTATAGAACATAGATTGGATTATTGATGAGTTAGTGTGGTCTCCTGGAGTTTGCCTGATTGCCTTTGGGGGTTGAAGAGGAATTTCCCAGAGCCTTTCCTAAATTGGCCTCCAGTTTTTTGCGCCTCCCAGGAGATTGTGTGATAGGTAGCAGGGTTTGATGCTGCCTGTAAGCTGCACCATGTTTGGATGGGACTGGCTGGATGGACCAGATTGTCTTGTCTTGTGTTTTTTTGTGTTTCGCATCCATTTTCCTCATGCTCTGAAGCGCCTTAGAATTATTTTTACAATAAGGTCATTGTCGTGCATAGTGCAACAGTACTAGTGACTTCATAGTGCAACATTGCGAATGAACCGTAAGCGATTTGTTGTGGCCACTCTGCACATGCATTTTCCTTTTGCTACAATTCACAGGGACTACAGCACGATTTAATGGTAACTTCAGGAGAAGGGCAGTTCCCAAGACTCTGTCTATAATACAAAAGGCCCTTGTGATTCAAGTTTAAATGAGAAGTTTTAAAGGGCAGGCTGCTGGGAACAATTTATACCAGCTGATTTCTCTCTGCGTTGCTGGATCAAAAACACATTTTAAATCACAATATATTTGCCCTGCGGGTACCTTAGAGTTATGACATCCTTGGGTGTGATGACCATATTTAAAGTGCAACACCCTTCAGACGTACAATAGATGCAAAACCTTCTCATTATATGTGGATATATCTACCTCTACCTATGTAATATATTAAAATTCTTACAAGTATTTCGTGCGTTCCTCTGAGGTCACACCTAATTGCTCCTTCCTGTTGTGCCTTGCCTGTCGCCTTTTAACCTATCGATGTAATACGTTCAAGTCCCAACTCCCAATTTGTATTTCCCGGGCCGTGTTCTCCACAGCCCCATTCATCTCAGAACTGCCAAAATTGAGCTGCTTTTACCCCACTCCGCTACAGTCTTTCACCACTGCTGCACAATGCTCGGGTATACCACTTTCCATACCTCGGGAGCCGACTGTCAACAAGGGCAAACGTCGATGACGAAGTCCAACACCACCTTTAGTGTGCCAGTGCAGCCTTCAGTCACCTGAGGAAGAGAGTGTTTGAAGACCAGGACCTCAAACCCGGCACCAAGCTCATGGTCTACAGAGCAGTAGTAATACCCGCTCTCCTGTATGCCTCAGAGACATGGACCATGTACAGCAGGCACCTCAAAGCACTGGAGAGGTACCACCAACGCTGCCTCTGCAAGATCCTGCAAATCCATTGGCAGGATAGGCTGCACCAACGTCCGTGTTCTTACTCAGGCCAGCATCCCCAGCATCGAAGCTTTGACCACGCTCGATCAGCTCCGATGGACGGGCCACATCGTCCGCATGCCCGATACGAGACTCCCAAAACCAGCGCTCTGCTCAGAGCTCCGACACGGCAAGAGAGCCCCAGGTGGGCAGAGGAAACACTTCAAGGACATCCTGAAAGCCTCCTTGGAAAAAGTGTAGCATCCCCACCGACACCTGGGAATCCCCGGCCCAAGTCCGTACAAAGTGGAGGAGAAGCATCCGGGAAGGCGCCGAATACCTCGAGTCTCTTTGCTGGGAGCAAGCGGAAGCCAAGCGGAAGGAGCGCACGTCAACCCAAGCACCCCACCCACCCGCCCCTTCAACCACCGTCTGCCCCACCTGTGACAGAGACTGTCGGTCCTGCATTGGACTCATCAGTCACCTGCGAACTCATTTTTAATGTGGAAGCAAGTCATCTTTGGTTCCGAGGGACTGCCTAAGAAGAAGATACTCCGTTTTTAGTATAAATAGTGTTTTCCCACAGAGAGAACCTGTTTTTACACTTGGAGACTGAAGGCAATTCATTCTCCTTTATCCCACCCTGAAATCCCATACCTTCCCATTCCCTTCTGCCACCTCCCGCACAGCTCTGCTCCCCAGTCCTGACTGTTCCCTTTCTCCTACTGCCTCTCGCCAATCCTTTCACCCACCCCTCCCTGTACCCAGCCTCCAAGAAAACCCAATCACCACACTCTTGTCATCAGCTCCCCCTCTCATTGTTCCCACCTCCAGGATCTTCCTCCCAGTACTCCCGACACCTAGCAACCTCCCTCCCCAGTGCTCCTTCGCCCTAGCACTGCCATTCCAGTGCTTCCAGACCCCAAGTCCGGCCTCCCATTACTGCCATATTGCTGCACCACTTGACTCCTCCCCCATATCTTGACTCTCCCACTCCAACCAAATTCTGATACCCCCTTTCGAATGCTCCCCAATGCCAGGACTTCCCTGTGCTCCCGTATGCCTCAACCCCCAATCCTCGCACCCCCTTTCGCCAATGCTCCTACCTCGTGGGCCCCACTCTCAATGCTCTGAGCCAGGACCATCTCCTGTTGATATCAACCCTCATGGGAGCCCCCCTCCCCAACTCCTCATTTCACTGGAACATCTTCCCTGCCATCTTCCTCTGTATCCTGGGCTTTGGGGGAAATGGGGAAAATATAACTTCAAAGTTAGCAAAGCCACCAAATTACACACAAATAAGTACTTAGTCATGGAAGCCTCACTAACGCTTCTACAATATTTTAATAACACAATTTGACTTATTCAGTCACTGTGTTTAGATTTGTACTCTTGTACCATTAACCCATGTCAAAACCATTGATGCTATTTATGATTCCATAATTATATTTGTTTATTGTATTTATTAAAAATGGGATTCAAAGTTAATATTTTCTGTAGGTGCTGCAGAGAATGTGAATGAGATGGAAGGAAATTCCATCTGGAATAGTACTGCTGTAAATCAGCTTTACTTACCAAAAGCCTACCACTAATGTACCCAGACAAGCCTAGTTGGAACAGAGATGGAGTATGTTTACGATGTCTCCTAAACATTTACATTGCAAAACCGTTTCCATTGGAAGCATTTCTGCAATGTTACCCAGTTCCTATTGTGCCAATTATATCCCCCACTCTACTCCAGGGCAGATTTGGCAACGCTGGAACAATGTGCGTGCACCAGATCTGTGCATGTGTGAACTTGCTTATGTTGATAAAGCTGCAAAACAACATGCTCCTTCTGACCACACATCTTTCCGAATACTGAAGGAAAGTCTGTATCGGCTTGTGACTTCCAATGCAAGGAACAGGAACACAACCACCTCATTAATATCAGTGTTGTAATATAAATGAGGTATCGAAGTTTTGTGGAGTACTGTTGAAAGCAGATTGCGTCTTCTATTTCAAGTGACATGTACTAGGAGTATACCTCACTTCCATGACTGAAAGGAGATAAAGAGACGGTTTGGGCTCTTGGAACACCAACAGTTCTTCCAATGGCCGGACAGCATTTCCCACGAACAGACCTCATCCCTCACAAGCAGACATTGCACTTATGAACTTTTCCACCCAGTGGTTACCAGAGTGATTCGGTAGTGTTTAAAATTATGAAGGGATGGGACAGAGTAGATAGAAGTAAGTGTTTCCAGTGATTGAGGGGACTAGAATGGGGGAACATAGGTACAAGATTAAATGCAAGAGATTTAGGACATGAGCAGGGTTGTGAGGCTGTGGAATGCACTACCAGAGTTGGTGACTGAAGCAGAGACCATACCAACATTGAAGAATAGGTTAGATGGGGTAGAAGGAAAAGGGAATAAAGGGATATGGGAGCAGGGCGGGCACATGGGATTAGGATACTGCTCATTGCAGGATAAGCACCAGAATGAACGGATTGGGACAAATGGCCTATTTCCATGTTGTAATTTCTATCATGCACAGATGGCTTGCCAGGAAATTCTGCAGACTGCACATTTTCAGAATGCATACATGTGGTTGCAAGCTCTCTCCGACTATTGAGTTAAAAATATCCAGTGGAAGCCCAGGCTTTGAAACAGCCGAGTCTTTGAAGTAAAAACTTTTAGGGAGGCATTAAAATACACAAAATACAATTCCGTGGGTAAATTTAATAATTATTGTGAAATATGTAATTTTTGAAATTTTTATTTTGCATAAAACTTATTTTGGACATTAGAGAAAATTGGCAGATGGAAATTTTTACAAAAGCACTTTGTGATTCAATTGGTTCATCAATTCACAGCAAAATGTTTTCCCATTATGAAATGTTTACATACAGGTTTTCAGTGCAAATATGCACAGCCCTGATGGGCTGAAAATCTCATTTATCACAAACAGTATTGAGAAAAGACTAGCTTTTATGTATCACCTTGTCACACGTCTCAAACATCTCAAAGCACTACACATACAGCAAATGACTTTTAGTGCAGTGATTGCTATGTAGACAAACACGCTAGTCATTTTACTGTTTCTTAGATCTTGCTGTGTACAATAAGCTGAATGATGAGTTGATTTTGTTTGGTGTGAACTGATTGTTGGGTAGGGCAGTGAGAGAACTCCCCACTCTTCCACCTGAACCAGCACAATAGGCAGACCAGGTCTGTGGCACCTCCTCCAATGTGGCACTCCCTCCATCCTAGTTTGTGTGTAGAAGGCTGCAAATTGAATTTCTTAAATGGCAACATAAAAACGGAAGCAGATTTCAACAACAACTTGTATTTATATAGTGTCTTTAACGTAGTAAAACGTCCCATGGCGCTTCACAGGAGATTTATCAAACAAAATTTGACACCAAGTCACATGAGAGATTAGGGCAGAGTCGGTTTTATGGAGCGTTTTAAAGGGGAAAGAGAAGCAGAGAGGTTTAGGAAGGGAATTCTAGAGCTTTTAGGGCTTTGGCAGCTGAAGGCACGGCCACCAATGGTGGAGCGATTAAACTCGGGGATGCTCAAGAGATCAGAATTGGAGGAGTACAGATATCGCGGAGATAACTGAAGCAAATGGTTCAGGAATTACCCGTGCATAATTGCTGTATAAATTAATTAAATTAGCTATAATTTACTATAATCATACCCTACAACTTTTGCACAGAATTCTTGATTATAAACATGATTTTGCGAGCTAATATTATTTTGGAGCATTTATTACACCTGAAACAGCAAAGGTTGGCTACAATTACTATTTTCCCAAACTACATTGTAAGAAGTGGTAGCCATGTTTTTCTGCAGGAAAGGATTCTGTGAACTAATTGACGGGAGGATCATGGCTGTAGGGAGGAGAAGAGTACTGTCACTATAAATCACATGCAAACGTTTGGTGCCGATGAAAGTGGAAATCCCTCTTTCCTTGTAGGAGCCATTCTGCTTCTGTTAGTAATGTCCTTCCTAGTCTTGACTTTGCGATCACCTTGAGCAGTTAAAACCAGTATGGAGCCACTTCTTTAAACCTGCGTTATTGGTACCGTATGCGATATTTATAATTTTTAAGGGCAGTACTTTAAATGAAGTATATTACATTGTCCTACTTTAAAGATGGAATACATTGTCAGCTTGACTCATTTGGGAAGATTCCTGCCTTTGAGTCAGAAGGTTGTGAATTCAAGCCCCACTTGAAGACTTGAGCGCATAATCTAGGCTGACATTCAAGTGCACTACGGAGGGAGTGCTGCACTGTAGAGGTGCTATCTATCGGAAGGGACATTAAATTGACTGATGATGCTTCTTTGTCGAAGGAGCTATACTTTGGATGAGACTGAGGCCCTGCCTGCCTGTTTCAGTGGATGTTAACAGGTCCTATAGAACTATTTGAAGACCAAAGGAGTTCTCTGATGCCTTTGCCAACAATCCTCCCTCAATCAACGTCGCCAAAAATAGTCTAATCTGTCATTTACCTTACTGTTATTTGTGGGATCTTGCTGTGTGTAAAATGGCTTCCACTTTACTGAACTTCAAAAAGTAATTCATTGTATGTGAAGCACTTTGTAATCTATTTGAGAGGTGTAAGTCACTATATAAATGCAAGTTTCTTCTTTGCTTACATTTGTTGGCTGCAGTTTACTCTTTTTGCCCTCATGTATTTTAAACTACAGTCATGTTTCTGATTTCATTCATTTTATCCTTGGCTCAAAATTTATTGAAGGTTGTAAAATAATAATTATAGATGTAGTGGCATCAGATGACTCCCACCCTCACTTTCCAGCCCAAGAACCGGGAATAGAATCTACGATTAATGCATAATCTGCCTCATTAGTCGTCATGATTTCCCAGAGCAGAAAAATCAATTTGAATGCACATTGATCCTCGCACCTCAACCACTGCGCACAAATGGGTAGTGGGAAACTGGGAGTATGGAATAGAGGCGGGAGCGGGACGGTGCCGGGAGAGTTGCAGTAACATCACCACAATGACGTGCAAGATTACCCCATTCCTCTTAATTTCAGGCCCCAGTCACCTGAATTTCGGTCTGGAACAGCAGCATATACATAGTATTAGGAAAGGTAATGAGTTAAAATACGTGGGCAAGGAATCAGTTTCTTCAATCAATTATTATAAAAAATAGAAATCTTTGCTTGTTTCAGGGCCTGGTAGAAATGCATAGAAGTTACATCATGGAAACAGGCCATTCGGTCCAATCAGTCCGTGTTGGTGTTTATCCTCCACAAGCAAGTTAATGTTCTTCCAATGTCAGATCATTGAAATAGTGAGTTAAGGTTATAAACCCATTGAAATGAATTTGGTCCTTCATTAATAACTGAAATAAATTGCATTTTACTCTCAAAGAGTAAATTGGTGAAAGTGAGACTGTAACAACTCATCTTTCTAGTTTTCTATTAATCGCTTTGTATCTAATTTCAAATAGAATTCCTCCCACCCTGTGATTCATGCTGGAGGACACTTGCATGGGTGGTACCTGCTAATTTGAGCAATTACTTACTATCTTTTGTGTACTTAAGATATAGAACGAGGGGTCACAGTCTCAGGATACGAGGTAGGACATTTAGGACTGAGATGAGGAGAAATTTCTTCAGTCAGAGGGTGGTGAACCTGTGGAATTCTCTACCACAGAAAGCTGTGGAGGCCAAGTCACTGAATATATTTAAGAAGGAGATAGATAGATTTCTAGACACAAAAGGCATCAAGGGGTATGGGGAGAGAGCGAGAATATGGTTTTGAGATAGAGGATCAGCCATGATCATATTGAATGGCGGAGCAGGCTCGAAGGGCCGAATGGCCTATTCCCACTCCTATTTTTCTATGTTTCTATATATCTTTCTGACAGCTCAGTTAGTAAACGCATTGAGACATACAGACGCACAAGGTCCCAGGTTCAACCCCCCCCCCCGCCCCCGATCTCTTCCCCCGCCCCTAATCTCTTCTGATTTAACAGAGATCAGCGCAGGGCATCATTTGGGGGCTACTTCCACATCTCTCGTGAGGGAATCAAGGACAAGGTGACATATCTTAAAATTAGAGCTAGGCCATTCAGGAGCGAAATCAGGAAGCACTTTTTCACACAAAGGGTAGTAGAAATCTGGAACTAGCATCCACAAAAGGCTGTAGATGCTTGGTGGTGGGGGCGGGGGGTCAATTGGAGCTTTCAACACCGAGATAGATAGATTTTTGTTTGGTAAGCGTATCAAGAGATATGGAGCAAAGGCGGGTAAATGGAGTTAAGATGATCATCCATGATCTAATTGAATGGCGGAACAGGCTCGAGGGCTGAATAGCCTCCTCCTGTTCTATTTTCCTATAAATTGACAATAGTATCCTCCAGATTGGAAGGTGAATCAGCCATGGTTCCTGCTATGATCACTGTCCACTAATGCCTGCTATAAAGTGCATGTGTTTAATGAAAAAAGGATTGTTCTTTGCTGTGATGCACACCATAGTTCGGAAATAGGTTGGGCTCACACATGAAGGATGGCCATTTGCTACCGTCTGTGAAACTACCCCAGTTGTTCAGTAGGGAGGTAGACATTTCCTCTGTTAAAATAGCAAAATCACAAATACAATCTTTATAAACTGGTTTACAATTTAACTTCACACAGCACATGAAATCTCTGGGGGGAGGGGGGTGAAATGTGCCATCACAAACACATTAACGCTTCTTTGTGCTTATCTCAAGTGGTAGTAAAGTTAGAACAGTTCATTCACTATGCTTCCAATTTCCACCCTTCCCTCACCTTCACATGGTCCATCTCCAACTCTTCCCTTCCCTTCCTCGACTTCTCCGTCTCCATCTCTGGGGATAGGTTATTGACTAACATTCACTACAAGCCCACTGACTCCCACAGCTACCTGGACTACACTTCCTCCCACCCCGCCTCCTGTAAGGACTCTATTCCATTCTCCCAGTTTCTCCGTCTCCGCCGCATCTGCTCTGATGATGCCACCTTCCATACCAGTGCTTCCGACATGTCTTCCTTTTTCCTCAACCGAGGATTCCCCTCTACCGTGGTCGACACGGCCCTCGACCATGTCCGTTCTATCTCCCGCACTTCTGCCCTCACCCCTGCCCCTCCCTCCCGGAACCACGATAGAGTTCCCCTTGTCCTCACCTTTCACCCCACCAGCCTCCACATTCAACGGATCATCCTCCGCCATTTCCGCCACCTCCAGCGTGATCCCACCACCAAACGCATCTTCCCCTCCCCTCCCCTTTCAGCATTCCGCAGGGACCGCTCCCTCCGCGACACCCTAGTCCACTCCTCTACCACCCCCAGCACCCCTTCCCCTTCGCCTGGCACCTTACCGTGCAAGCGCAGGAGATGCAACACATGCCCTTATACCTCCCCTCTTCCCACTGTGCAGGGCCCCAAACACCCCTTCCAGGTGAAACAGCGATTTACTTGTACTTCCTGCAATTTAGTATACTGTATTCGCTGCTCACGATGTGGTGTGGTCTCTACATTGGGGAGACCAAACGCAGATTGGGTGACCGCTTTGCGGAACACCTCCGTTCAGTCCGTAAGGGGGACCCCGAGCTCCCGGTCGCCTGTCACTTTAATTCACCGCTTCACTCCCACTCTGACCTCACCGTCCTCGGCCTATTCCACTGTTCCACGGAAGCGCAGCGTAAGCTCGAGGAACAGCACCTCATCTTTCGTTTAGGCACGCTACAGCCCTCTGGACTCAATATCGAGTTCAACAATTTTCGATCATAACCTTAGCCCCATCACATTTATATTTTATTTTCTCATCCACCCTTTTATTTGCCCCCCCCCCCCTTTTTTTCCCCCCCTTCCTAGAAGCTGGCAGCTGTCCTTCATTCTGCCAGTGCATTTCACACTTCTTTCAGCCTTAACCTGTCACATTAACACCACCTCTTGCCTTGAATATCTCTTAATCTCTCTTAATCTCTCCTTTTGTTCTTTCATCCCCTCCCCCTTTTCCCAGCTTTATCCTTGCCTTAAATCTATTTGATTTCCTGCTGTCTCCTGTTCTGATGAAGGGTCTCGACCTGAAACGTTAACTCTGTTTCTCTCTCCACGGATGCTGCCTCGCCTGCTGAGTTTTTTCAGCGTTTTCTGTGTTATTTCGGATTTCCTGCATCTGCAGTATTTTGCTATCGTAATGTTAGTGGTTGGTTCTAAATTCAGATTGAATTGGTTCCAATAAACCTAGTAACAGGAGTAGGCCATTTTCCCCATACATGGGAACTGTGCAGTTTACATGTAATCTTGTTAAATACCAAGGAACAAATATCATTAACAGGAAGAATCTCACAATTAATCTTTTAGAGGATTCCTTTGGAATGCCCCATTGTTGCTTTTGAGATGTTAGGTGCTATGTACATAACTTTTTATATGATTTTTTATATATATATCATTTACTGAATCATGGTTCTTGAAACACTATTCCAAGGGAAAATTTGTAACTTGCCCATTGGTACCCAGAACTATTTTCAATTGTCTGGTGGTTGCAGGAGCACAGAAAAAGTCAAATTGTGAGTGTAACAAACAAGAATTGCTTTTATGTAGTGCTTTACCATATGACAGAGAAAAATCTCTCAGCACTTCACGCGAAATACTTTTTGAAGTGCGCGTACTAATTTTGTGGGCAAACTCAGAAGCCAATTTGTCCACAGTAAGGTCTCACAAATGCTAATGAGGTAAATGAGCTGTTAATCTGTTTTTGGTGGAGTAAAGAGGAAAATCTGCAAATGTTGGAAATCTGAAGCAAAAATGGTAGAAATACAAGGCAGGTCGGTCAACATCTTTAAAGGAAAAGACAGGTTAATGTTCTGATGAAAGGTCATCGACCTGAAACGTCAACTCTCTTTCTCTCTCTACGGATGCTGCCTGGCCTGCTGAGTTTTTCCAGCGTTTTCTGTTGTTATTTCGGATTTCCAGCATCTGCAGTATTTTGCTATCGTATCAGGTTAATGTTTTGGGTGTGTTCCCTTAAAATGGATGTGGGGGTACAGACCCAAAACATCATAAACCTATCTTTTTCTTTACAGCTGCTGACTGACTTGTATATTTCCAGCATTTTCTGTTTTTATTTATTTTTTTGATGGTGTTGGTTGCGGGGGGAATGTTGGCTAGGACGCCGAGAGAACTCCTTGCTCCTCCTCAAAGTGTCACAGGACCTTCAATGTCCACCTGAGCAGGTACATGGGTCTTTGATTTAACACCTCATCCGAGGGACAGCACCTCTGATAATGCTACAGTCCTTCAGTGTTGCACTGTGGTATCATCCTAGACTTTTAGCATTGGGACTTTAACCTGAATCAACAACGCCTAGAAAATCCATTCACAGTGGTTGGAATTGCTAGAAAGAAAGAAAAATAAGCACTTATTTAATAGCACCCTATCATGTCTTAGAAATATTGGAGAGTGCTACATAGATAGCTAAGCACTTTGAAGTGCATTGACTCAAACAAAACAAAAGCAAAATGCTGCGGAGGCTGGAAATCTGAAATAAACAGAAAATGCAGGAAACACTTAGCAGGTCAGGTAGCATCTGTGGCGAGAGAAACAAGAGTTAACGTTTCAGATGACCATGCGATGTCCCAGTTCTGACAAAAGGACATTGACCTGAAATATTAACTTTGTTTCTCTCTCCACAGAAGTGTATTGACTATGTATGCAAATTTAGCAGCTCCCTTGCGCACAAGATCCCACAAGCTGCCATGAAGTGAATGATCATTTAATCTGGTTGAGGGAGAAATACTGACATGCTATCTTACACCCACCTCAATCACCGGGGCATGCAGAAGGGACTTTGTTTTAAGGTCTCCTCCAAAGGATGGCACCTCTGATGATGCAACCCTCACTCAGTACTGCATTGGAGTGTCCGTTCAGGCTGAGCTTAAACCTGTAGTAGATCTTGGATCTCGCAACCTTCTGACTTGAGGCAATAGTGCTACCAAGCTGACCTTGCTTTGGGACGGGAGACTGAAATATGGGAAGAGTGAGGTAGAATCATAGAATGGTTACAGCACAGAAGGAGGTCATTTGGCCCGTCTAGTCCATGCCAGCCCTCTGCAAGAGCACTTCAGCTAGTCCCACTCCCCCACCTTTCCCCATAGCCCTGCAAATTTTTTTCCTTCAGGTACTTATCCAATTCCCTTTTGAAAGCCACGATTGAATCTGCCTCCACCACCCTTTCAGGCCGTGCATTCCAGATCCCAACCACTCACTGCGTAGAAACGTTTTTCCTCATGTCACCTTTGGTTCTTCTGCCAATCACTTTAAATCTGTCCCCTCTGGTTCTCAACCCTTCCGCTAATGGGAACAGTTTCTCTCTCTTCTGTCTAGACCCCTCATGATTTTGAACACCTCTATCAAATCTCCTCTCAACCTTCTCTGCTCTAAGGAGAACAGCCCCAGCTTCTCCAGTCTATCCACGTAACTGAAGTCCCTCATCCCTGGAACCACTCTTGTAAATTTTTTCTGCACCCTCTCTAAGGCCTTCATATCCTTCCTAAAGTACGGTGCCCAGAATTGGACACAATACTCCAGTTGAGGCCGAACCAGTGTTTTATAAAGGTTCATCATAACTTCCTTCCTTTTGTACTCTATGCTCTATCTGAAGCCCAGGATCCCGTACGCTCTTTTAACCGCTTTCTCAACCTGCCCTGCCACTTCAATGATTTGTGCACATATACCCCCAGGTCTCTCTGTTCATGCACCCCCTTTAGGATTGTACCCTTTAGTTTATATTGCCTCTCCTCGTTCTTCCTACCAAAATGTATCACTTTGCACTTTTCTGCGATAAATTTCATCTGCCACGTGTCCGCCCATTTCACCAGCCTGTCTATGTCTTCTTGAAGTCTATCACTATCCTCCTCACTGTTCACTATACTTCCAAGTTTTGTGTCATCTGCAGATTTTGAAATTGTGCCCTGTTACACCTAAGTCTAAGTCATTGATATATATCAAGAAAAGCAGTGGTCCTAGTACCGACCCCCAGGGAAAAACAACCGTTCACCTCTACTCTGTTTCCTGTCACTTAGCCAATTTCATATCCATGCTGCCACTGTCCCTTTTATTCCATGGGCTTCAACTTTGTTGGCAAGCCTATTATGTGGCACTTTATCAAACGCCTTTTGGAAGTCCATGTACACCACGTCAACCGCATTGCCCTCATCAACCCTTTCTGTTATCTCATCAAAAAACTCTAAATCAAGTTAGTTAAACACAATTTGCCTGTACCAGATCCGTGCTGGCTTTCCTTAATTAATCCACACTTGTCCAAGTGACTGTTAAGCTTCCCCACTACCGAGGTTAAACTGACTGGCCTGTAGTTGCTGGGTTTATCCTTGCACCCTTTTTTGAACAAGGGTGTATCATTTGCAATTCTCCAGTCCTCTGGCACCAGCCCTGTATCCAAGGAGGATTGGAAGATTATGGCCAGTACCTCTGGAATTTCCACCTTTACTTCCCTCCGCATCCTAGGATGTGTATCCCATCTGGTCCTGGTGATTTATCTACTTTAAGTACAGCCAGCCTTTCTAGTACCTCCTCTTTCACTATGACTTTGGCAGCATCTTCTTGCTTGGTAAAGACAGATGCAAAGTACTCATTTAGTACCTCAGCCATGCCCTCTGCCTCCATGCGTAGGTCTCCTTTTTGGTCCCTAATCGGCCCCACCCCTCTTACTACCCGTTTACTATTTGTACGTCTATAGAAGACTTTTGGATTCCCTTTTATGTTAGCTGCTAATCTATTCTCATACTCAGCCTTTGCCCCTCTTATTTCCTTTTTCACTTCTATATTCAGCCTGGTTCTCGCTTGTATTCTCAACCTGACATCTGTCATATGCCCCCTTTTTCATCCAGGGAGCTCTGGCTTTGGTTGCCCTACCTTTCCCCCTCATGGGAATGTACCTCGACTGTACCTGAACTAGTTCCTCTTTAAAGGCAGCCCATTGTTCCATTACAGTTTTGCCTGCCAATCTTTGATTCCAATTTATCCATTCTCAACCCAGTGAAATTGGCTTTCCTCCAATTAAGTATTTTAACTCTAGATTGCTCCCTGTCCTTTTCCATAGCTAGTCTAAACCTTATGATACTATGTTCCCTAAATGTTCCCCTACTGACTTGCTCTACTTGACCCACCTCATTCCCCAGAACCAGATCAAGCAAAGCCTCCTTCCTCGTTGGGCCGGAAACGTACTGATCAAGAAAGTTTTCCTGACCACACTTCAGAAATTCTTCCCCCTCTCTGCCCTTTACACTATTCCTATCCCAGTCTATATTAGGATAGTTGAAGTCCCCCATTATCACTACTCTATAGTTCTTGCACCTCTCTGTAATTTCCCTGCAAATCCTCTATATCCTTCCCACTAGTTGGCGGCCTATAAAATAGACTTAGTAGTGTAATGGCACCGCTATTGTTTCTCAACTCTAACCAAATAGATTCTGTCCTTGACCCCTCCAGGACATCCTCTCTCTCCAGCACTGTAATATTCTCCTTAATCAATACTGCCACCCCACCTCCTTTCTTTCCTTCCCTATCTTTCCTGAACACCTTATATCGAGGAATATTTAATACCCAATTCTGCCCTTTTTTGAGCCAGGTCTCCGTTATCACCACGACATCATATTCCCATGTGTCTATTGGCGCCAGCAGCTCACCAACCTTATTTACCACACTTCGTGCATTCACATACATGCACTGTAAACCTATCTTAGACCACCTTGTATTCTTAGTCTGACCCCACCTAATACCGTACTATTTCTTGCTCTAGTGCTATCCTCCGCTCCCAATCCTCTGTGCACCTTGTTTCTCCTTTCTAATGCTACATCCTGGTGCCCATCCCCAGCCAAATTAATTTAAACCCTCCCCAACAGCATTAGCAACCCCCCCCCCCCCTGGCGAGGATGTTGGTCCCAGCTCTGTTGAGGTGCAACCTGTCCGGTCTGTACAGGTCCCACCTCCCCCAGAACTGGTCCCAATGTCCCAGGAATCTAAAGCCCTCCCTCCTGCACCATCTCTCCAGCCACGCATTCATCTGCTCTATCCTCCTATTTCTGTACTCACTAGCTTGTGGCACCGGGAGTAAACCAGAGATTACTACTTTTGAGGTCCTGCTTTTTAATCTCTTTCCTAGCTCCCTAAAATCTGCCTTCAGGACCTCATCCCTCTTTCTACCTATGTCGCTGATACCGATATGGACCACGACCTCTGGCTGTTCACCCTCCCCCCTCAGAATGTTCTGCAGCTGCTCAGTGACATCCTTGACCCTGGCATTAGGGAGGCAACATCCCATCCTGGAGTCACGTGCGGCCGCAGAAACGCCTGTCTGATGGAATTTTAAGATCCTGTGGGTTCCGTATCAGCTACCCCTCTATGGTGGTGTCATTTCATATGTCTGACACAGAACCACTTGTACCTAGCAGGGCTGAAGTCAATACAGCATAGTAACTCATTAATTATTTTTTGGTCATAAAATAGGCCCTTGATATGCTCAATGATTAGGAACTTCACATCTGACAACACTTCATTCATAACATCTAAACAAGTATTTTTAATGATCCATATATTCCAAATTTATTGTGGTTTAAAGTCTAAAGGTCAATAATTGTCACTTCCTCCGATCATTCAAAAACAAATTGCATCATTATGTATGCTGTCTAGGTTCATCTAATATTTCCAACACAGATTGAGGAAGTGCATCCTTTACCTCACCGTTAATGGAATGGATGATTAACTCAGTCAGTTATTAGCTTTCTCCGTCTTTTTGCACGCCACAAGTTACACCCTGAGGCAGCACTCCAAACTACTCTCAAGAACTTCCTTTGGAATTAACCCTCCGGCTGTTTGCCTCTTTTCTCTGCATGTGTGTTGTATATATTAAACTCACTCAGAATCAAGTCAAAGTGGTTCTGCTTTATTTTTAAAGCTCAATGAAGGTGTGAAATCCACCTCCTAACCTCTGCTCCCCTCGGTCTGAATTAGCCATGTGTGTCTTGAAACCAAGAGATGGACATTTGACTTTGTCTTTGGACTATATTAGTGTTGTTCTGTGGGAGCTGTTGCCTTCAGTTTCCCATGCCACAGCTGAGATTAGGAGCTCCACAGTGAAGATTAGCTTTGATTGAGATTAGTGATGAATGAGGGGATGCCACTTACCCAGTATGTGAGATCACCATGGATATGTCTTGCAATTTTTTTTTAGTGGGTAACCCAGAAGATCACTGGAATGTGCATTTAAAAAGATTACTGTTGTGCAGTACTCTGAAATTTTATGTAAAAAGTGGGGAAAGAAGCAGGTGTAGGAAGTTGCAACAGCTCCACAGCTTGTTTTTATTTTTAGGGCAGAGTTGAGGTGTTGTACTCTAGGAGCGACCCATTTCCATTCATTTCAATGAGACAAACTCCCATCAGTGAGACTTTATCACTTGCACTGCTGTTTTTTTTTAGAATTCCACACCCAATCCTTTCCATTTCACTGGAGGAGTGTTTCAGGTGATGCAAGATATTTTGGTCTGAAATAGTTTTAAATATGACTGTCCATTTCCACAGTCTTCCCTGAATTGGGCAAGAATTAGAGCTTTCAAGTTTCAGGCTTTCGTCATGCTTTTGTCAGTAAAGTATGAACAAACTTCCTCTTGAGCTGTCAGTTCACAGATGCTCCTACATCACTGAGTAATGTGCCTTTGTCTGCCAAGCAGCACCAATCTGCATTATAAAAAATCCTTTTCCCTGCTCACTTCATTCCCCTTTCCTGAAGCTGATGCCTCCTTGAGGTACTATAGGCATCAGCTGCCCTCCATCTCCTTGCACAGGGGGCAATATTTTGTGTGTCAACCTAAATGCCTGATACTAGACTACCCAAGAAGGTATTCTACGGTGAGCGGAAGCTTGATAAATACTCTTGTGGTCAGTTTAAAAGATATAAGGATTGCCTGAAGACCAATCTAATAAAATATGGCAATTCAACTGACACATGGGGAGCAGGATGTGTGTGATTGGAAAAAGTGGCAAAAGATGATTCACAACGGTATGACTACGCTTGAAGTAAGTCGTATCCAGCTAGCGAAAGGGAGGAGAGCTCAAATGAAATAGAGGAAAGATCAGTCCTTGGGGCAATCTTACATCCTGTGTGAGGGGAGAATATTCCTTGGAAATTAGACGTTCGTCAAATGAGAACCCACCACCTGTATTAATTGCTGAATCATAGGCCATCCTCATCGACAACAATAGACAAAGCATCATCATCATTAGATATGGGCACAGGAATTTATATTGGAAGTATAACCATAAGGACAGAATGTGCAACTTGAAAATGGGGACTGAAATACGTCAGTACTCTGATGCAATTATCCCCTGCCCTCTCACCCTACTTCACCTGAAGATTACACTTGGGTCCCGATTCCCACATGTACTGGCACGGCAATCGACTAGTAACTATTATCAATTATAGAGCGGCTTCACTCTTGCTGACTAGTAAGCTCTGCTTTCATTAGTATAAAACTGACTTCCCCAACTTGCAGTGGGCGTGCCATGCCACTGTCGAAAGGTATGTGATGATGACATGTTAGCCCAGGGCACAAACAAGCCTGGTGACACTGTCTGCAAGTTAAGTTAAGTTCTGCTCTGTCGTTGAAAGGGGAAGTTTGGAAGTAGAAAGGAGGTTGAATAAATCTAATTAAACTGTCTGTGGCAGTGCGATTTTGATGGAGTATTTTTGCCTGCTGCAGAGAAGGTGTGGATTGGCGACAGCACTGAATCCGCCCAGAACGAGAGCGTGGCCAAAGTGATTCTCATTGCTGGCGGTCTTCTACATTAGGATTCGATGAAGAGGGGTAGGATGAGACTCGTGGAGCATAAATGCCAGCATAGATTGATTGAGCCAAATGGCCTGTTTCTGTGCTGTACATTCTATGCAACCATTGAGTGAGCCCCAGCCACCCACCTCCCCACATCTCACCTCGGGTGTGTGACCCTAAGATGAGTGTTGAGACTGTTTATTGTACGTTTATTTCAATGGTTGCATATCAAAGTGAAACTGAAAGCTAATCCCATACGTTGTCAATTATTGCTAGTTTCCCCCACACCAATCCATCCAGTTTTGTGCTTTTCTCCCCTCGCTGCTCTACTGGGTGGGTTGGACTATGGGGGTGGAATGATTGCTGAACCCAGTACTGTTCTCACTCCGCATCCACCCCACACGTTCCTGCAGGACTCACTGATAACAGGGAGACGGAATCTTGTCTGTCTTCCTCCTTCACCCTCCCCAAAAGCCCAGAGATACTGAAGCAGTTGTAGCACCACCAGCACCACTGCATGGCTCAGATTAGTCTGTGCATCATCCTGAGTACCTTACCACCAAGCTGGGCGGTGCAGTTTCCCACTGGGTCCTAGTGTCCTTCTGAAGTGTTTAGAGCAGTTTAAACTTGTGATTTTATGTGCCAGTTGTAAATATATTGCAGTGTGGTACAGTTTACATTGCCTTGTGCAGAGAGTGGGTCATCAAAATATTTTAGCAGATAGTTATTGCCCTCTTTATACAGTATTAAACAAAAGTATTCCAGTGAGCTATGAAGTCTTTGTGTGGAGATGTGGAAGAACAAAACTAGACCAGAGAGATCAGTGTTCAGCAGTTGTGATATGGTACAAATTGAATCTTGAGATAATTTCACGAGTTTGTTACTAACTCCCTGCATCAGATTGAATTGCATCATTTACTGTCGGGTGCACTGCACAGTAATTAGTTGCTTTGCTGGTTTGATCAAGGTGACATCATGACCAGTTATGGTGGGGTTTTGGGTTGAATTGATTGTGGGCTTCTCTCCTGTACTGCAATAGTAAGAGATGCAAATCACCTGTGACGGTAGTGCCTAAGTAAACAGTAAATCATTCCTCCTGCTTTTATTGCGTAATGAAGTATTTAGGGAGATTTGAAGATTATAGTTTTTGTTGATGAGAGACTTGTAATCTCTCTGACGTCTGCTGTAACATGATACAAAATCCCCTACCCTTTTTGATATCCTGACTGGCTTAGACCTATACACAGCTTGTCCATTTGCCTTGCACTTCCCTGGAGCAGTCATGTGCTTTTTTTTAAAAGATTTCTGCTGAGACTTGCCTTGAAATTTTTGTGATGGTGTTTGCAGTGACAGTTCGATGACAGCTCACAAAAAGTACTTTATAACAGGCTTCAGTGTAATCCCTCTTTAACTTGTTCACTACTGAAGATCACACTTTCGATTCTAGTTTGTATTTCGTGGGTGGAAGAAATAAGCTGGCACTGGGTGTGCACTGTGGCAATTAATGTATTCCTGTCGAGATTAAAGGTAAATGCACCATTCCCACACTCCCAGTGAAGAGCCGTGCTTGAAGGGAGCACTGGTTACAGACAACTATAATATTGGGACAGCTGAGATGGGGCTATACCACTAGCAACCGAGATATGGCTATAAAAATCTAGCACCGGAGATGGGTCCGTAACCCTGTACTCCCCGAGAGAGGGGCTGTAACCTTGTGAAGTGGGACAAGCATTTGGGGAACAGAGATCACTATCATTAGGTTCAGAGTAGTTATGGAAAAGGACATGGTAAACTCAAATGTGAAAATATTCAACTGGAGGAGGGCTAATTTTAGTGAGTTGAAAAGGGATCTGGTCTAGCTTGGGTACAGACTAGACACGACAGGAAAAGGAAGGTCATCCAGAGCTCGAGCTCCCTGGATGACAAAAGTGTTAGAGATTAAAATGAAACAGAAAAAGGAGGCTTATGATAAATAAAAACAGAAAATGCTGGAAATACACAGCAGGTCAGGCAGCATCTTTGGAGAGAGAAACAGAGTTACTGTTTCAGGTCGATGACCTTCCGTCAGAACTGGAAAAAGTTAGAGATGTAACAGGTTTTAAGCAAGTGTGGGGCAGGGAAAGGCGGGAGGGGAGGAAAGAACAAAAGAGAAGGTCTGTGATCGGGTGGAAGGCAGGAGAGATTAAATGACAAAAGGGATGATGGTGCAAGGAGATGGTAATAGGACAAGTAAAGAAACAAAAGATGGGTCCAGAGGAGGTGCAACAGCTGCTGTGCAAAAGAATGGGGGCATAGGTTATGATCGGAGATGGTTGAACTCAATCTCGAGTCCAGAAGGTTGTAAAGTGCCTAAACGAAAGATGAGGTGCTGTTGCTCGAGCTTACGTTGAACTTTGTTGGAACAGTGTCGGAGGCTGAGGACAGAGAGGTTGGAGTGGAAGTGGTCCGGAGAATTAGCTGGTAGAGGCAGGATGGGCCGAATGGCCTCCTGCGCTGTATCGTTCTAATAATCTATGACCGTAAAGCACTTTGGGACATCCTAAGACGTGAAAGGCGCTATATAAATGCAATTTCCTTGTTCTTTCCTTTGTGTTCCGTGTGCTTTGCAGCAGTGCAGAGTCAGTGCTGCCTGTGTTGAAGCAACATGTGCCGTCTGTGGTGAGGTGATTTATTGCTTTCAAACTTGGCTAAAGCTATTTCTTTATTCATTATATTCCCACATTCAGTAAGCTCCAAAAAATGCCACCCCCCAACCCGCCTTAAAGAATGCCTAGTGTTGGCTGTCCCCAGCTGCCCATTCCCAGTCCCTGGTTCAGACTCCCACTGGTATTCAGTGGTTTTAAGTTTAATAATTATCCAGTTTTTATTGAGGTTTTCTTCTTTTTCTGTACCCCCAGGTATGTTAGTTTCTTATCTTTTATTTTACAGCTTCAGTTATAATTTCAGTATGATTTTCTTGACAGCAGATATTCTGCTCATGCACTTGTGTGTACTATGCACTGTTAAGTCTTTGATTTTTAGGCAGGCTCAGTTTAATATTTGTGTACGGAGGTTGATTCTCATTGGGCTTCGCAGACTGGCTTGAGTACAGGTAGCGGATGGAGCCCAATTATATGTTCTGTAGATTTTTACTTAATTTCTGTAACATCCTTCCTTTCCTTCATCGTTAAGGCAGTGCCTAATTGAGCAGCAGAAGAAACGTAAAGCTGAAAGGTTACTCAGTTTAATAAATTTTTGCAATTTCTGCCTTTAGGCCTTTCAGGTAAAGGTGCACTAGTTTGACGTACAAACCAACTGCAGCCGTGGGGATAAGTTAAATGAGAGGTCGCACAACACCAGGTTATAGTCCAACAGTTTTATTTGAAATCACAAGCTTTCGGAACTATCGCTCCTTCCTCAGGTGAAGTAAATTGGATACAGAATCGTCAGAGCATATATAGATGGAAAAAAAAAAGCATGTGTACTTTACAATTGCAGACCAATAAATTAAATCATCCTGACTATCTGCCGAGGTGTGATAAAGTTAATTAAGTCAGCCAGGAAGGTACCACATCAAAAGACATAGCAAGATACAACTGAGACAATGAGGTGAAGTCGCAGGGGTTCTAACGTGTCAAAAGCTGCCGTATGTATGTAAAACGAAAAGCTTTAAAAAAAAATTTACTTTTTTACTGGGAAAATTTTTACTTTTTTACTGGGAATCACATCTGTGAACAAGCTAACGACGACTCGAGTCCGGATCACGTCATGTATCGTGACATAAACCCAAGATCCCGATTGAGACCGTCTTCATGAGTGCAGAACTTGGCTATCAGTTTCTGCTCGATGATTTTGCGTTGTCGTGTGTTTCTAAGGTTGCCTTGGAGAACGCTTACCCGCAGATCCGAGGCTGAATGTCCTTGACTGCTGAAGTGTTCCCCGACTGGGAGGGAACAATCCTGCCTGGCGATTGTTGCGCGGTGCTCGTTCATACGTTGTCTCAGTGTCTGCATGGTCTCGCCGATGTACCATGCCATCCACGCTCTCAAGACCAACCGCAACATTGTCATCAAACCAGCGGACAAAGGAGGAGCCATCGTCATACAGAACAGAACGGACTATTGCAAAGAAGCATACCGACAACTGGACAACCAGGAACACTACAGACAGCTACCCGCAGATCCGACCAAAGAACACACCCGCCAACTCAATAGACTGATCAAGACCTTCGATCCAGACCTTCAAAACATCCTACGCGCTCTCATCCCACGTACTCCCCGCGTGGGAGACTTCTACTGCCTCCCAAAGATACACAAAGCCAACACACCCGGACGTCCTATCGTATCAGGCAATGGAACCCTGTGTGAGAACCTCTCTGGATACGTCGAGGGCATTCTGAAACCCATCGTACAGGGAACCCCCAGCTTCTGTCGCGACACTACAGACTTCTTACAGAAACTCAGCACCCACGGACCAGTTGAACCAGGAACACTCCTTGCCACGATGGACGTATCGGCACTCTACACCAGTATCCCCCACGATGACGGCATCGCTGCAACAGCCTCAGTACTCAACATCAACAACAGCCAATCTCCAGACGCCATCCTACAACTCATCCGCTTCATCCTTGACCACAATGTCTTCACCTTCGACAACCATTTTTTTACCCAAACACACGGAACAGCCATGGGGACCAAATTCGCACCCCAATACGCCAACATCTTCATGCACAAGTTCGAGCAAGACTTCTTCGCTGCACAGGACCTCCAGCCAACGCTGTACACCAGATACATCGACGACATTTTCTTCCTTTGGACCCATGGCGAAGGATCACTGAAAAGACTACACGATAACATAAACAAGTTCCATCCCACCATCAAACTCACCATGGACTACTCCTCAGAATCGGTCTCATTCCTGGACACACGAATCTCCATCAAAGACGGACACCTCAGCACTTCACTCTACCGCAAGCCCACGGACAACCTCACGATGCTCCACTTCTCCAGCTTCCACCCTAACCATGTTAAAGAAGCCATCCCCTATGGACAAGCCCTGCGAATACACAGGATCTGCTCAGACGAGGAGGAACGCGATGGACACCTACGGACGCTGAAAAACGCCCTCGTAAGAACGGGATATGACGCTCGACTCATCGATCGACAGTTCCGACGGGCCACAGCGAAAAATCGCATAGACCTCCTCAGAAGGCAAACACGGGACACAACCAACAGGGTACCCTACGTCGTCCAGTACTTCCCCGGAGCGGAGAAACTACGACATGTTCTTCGCAGCCTTCAACATGTCATCGATGACGACAAACACCTCGCTAAGGCCATCCCCACGCCTCCACTACTTGCCTTCAAACAGCCGCCTAACCTCAGAAGTACCATCGTTCGCAGCAAATTACCCAGCTTTCAGGATAACAGCGACCACGACACCACACAACCCTGCCATGGCAAACTCTGCAAGACATGCCAGATCATCAACACAGATACCACCATCACACGTGAGGACACTACCCACCAGGTACATGGTACATACTCATGTGACTCGGCCAACGTTGTCTACCTCATACGTTGCAGGAAAGAATGCACCGCGGCATGGTACATCGGCGAGACCATGCAGACACTGAGACAACGTATGAACGAGCACCGCGCAACAATCGCCAGGCAGGATTGTTCCCTCCCAGTCGGGGAACACTTCAGCAGTCAAGGACATTCAGCCTCGGATCTGCGGGTAAGCGTTCTCCAAGGCAACCTTAGAAACACACGACAACGCAAAATCATCGAGCAGAAACTGATAGCCAAGTTCTGCACTCATGAAGACGGTCTCAATCGGGATCTTGGGTTTATGTCACGATACATGACGTGATCCGGACTCGAGTCGTCGTTAGCTTGTTCACAGATGTGATTCCCAGTAAAAAAGTAAAAATTTTCCCAGTAAAAAAGTAAATTTTTTTTTAAAGCTTTTCGTTTTACATACATACGGCAGCTTTTGACACGTTAGAACCCCTGCGACTTCACCTCATTGTCTCAGTTGTATCTTGCTATGTCTTTTGATGTGGTACCTTCCTGGCTGACTTAATTAACTTTATCACACCTCGGCAGATAGTCAGGATGATTTAATTTATTGGTCTGCAATTGTAAAGTACACATGCTTTTTTTTTTCCATCTATATATGCTCTGACGATTCTGTATCCAATTTACTTCACCTGAGGAAGGAGCGATAGTTCCGAAAGCTTGTGATTTCAAATAAAACTGTTGGACTATAACCTGGTGTTGTGCGACCTCTCAATTTTGTCCACCCCAGTCCAACACCGGCATCTCCGCATCATAAGTTAAATGCCCAGGGCTCTGAGGGTGGCGTCTCACCATTCACATTAGGTGACTGTCAGGCCCATTTAATTTGCCACCACCCTATACTTTGAGAGAATTCACATATGGAGACATTTTTACCCAATTTAAGATAAATCTTCAATTAAAAGAACATTTTTCAATTGATGCTGAAAAATGAGATACTCTAACATACCTTGTATGGAGGAAGCATGGAATTGATCTCAATATCCCACAGCCCACTCTGACTATACTGGAGTACTGTACACATGTTGTACAGCCAGACGCCAGTGAGCACATGCTGCTGAAATGCATCTCTAACCTGTTGGTTTATTTATTGGTTGCTACATTTGTTAAGAATCCTAGCCAACTGGAGTCTGTTGACATGACAACAACCGTTGCAAGATGAATGGAGGCTAATTAATAATTTGCAATGATTATGTTGTATTGGATTATCCTTTTACTCAGTGGAGGGACAACTGAAGTACAGATGAGCTGGAGGTAAGCAAGCTGTTTGACTTGGGCAATGAGCAGATGACTAGAGCAGTGTTGTCCAATGCGTTAGCCACTAGTCCCGTGTGGCTAATTGGGAATCCAAATGTGGTCAATTGCATTTCTGATTAGTAAATAAGAAATGAATAAGAGACACCGTTGTTGAGCCTGTGATCTTAGTGCTCATATTTGCACGCCGTATGTATGTGAACTTGAACCTTTCTGTGCGTTTGTTGGTAAAATGGTGAGACAAAAAGCAGAGTGCGCACGTGCTTTCTGAGCGTTGAGTGCTTTACTTCAGTGGTTAATGAATGGTGATTTGTTAAGTGAGTGTACACGTGAAGTACATTCACACGTATTGTGTGAGAGTGAGTGTGTAAGGCACATTCTAAAATTCGTGTTTGTGGTTAAAATGGTGTCATCGTAGCTGCACCTATAGCTAGTCAGTGATTTTTGCTGGACAGCACTGGACTATAGGAGACAAGTACAATGTTCACAATACTCCAGCAAGGTTACCTCACAGGATAGTGGATGTGGAGATAGTTGTTTCATTATCAATTAGCACCTTTAAAAGGAACTGAATGGGTATCTGTTGAGCGCGTTTATCAACACTGCTTGATCTCTTGAATTTAGAGCCTCTTAAGGTAGAGGCTCAACAGATGGAGTTGGTGGAGGTATGAAGAGAGAATCCGTGATAGAATAATTATACTTCGGATTCTGGGTGAAGCAGCTCGATGGGCCAAATCCCACCATGGCAGATTGTGAAATTGTATTAAATAAACCTGCTCATTTATGACCAGCACCAGAATAAAATGACCATAAAAGCTACAGGACTGCCATACAAATCTCAACTGGTTCACTAACATCCTTCAAGGAAGGGGACGTGCCACCTCGACCTGGTCTGTCCGACACGTGACTCCTGTCATGCAATTTACTCTTAATACCTTCTGAAATAGCCCAGCAAGCCACCCAGTTGTACAAACAATTATTACAAGCAGGGCAACTAGGGATAAGCACAGTCAACATGGCCCAAATCTCTCTCATTTAAAAAAAAAACATAGTTCATTTATGCCGAATGAAATGTTTACAAGTGGCATTGTATGCTGTCTCGTATTCTGAAAATCCAACTTTTTAATTCACTGTGGACTCTTTGTTTTACAATTGCACTCAAAGGGTTTGTATCCTTGGCTCCTGCACTGGCCACGCTGCATCCATTGGTGTCAGTGGTCCCACTCTCATGCCGTTTCTTTCTATTCCGAGTTTACCTTTTTATGTCATTTAATATTGTATGCACCCTGATGTAATTTCCCCCCTCCTTAACTGCTTTCTCTCCACAGTATGGAATGTGGGTTTCTCTTATCTTCCTGATATTCGGGGCCACTGGTTTACAGTGACTGATTAAGTCAGATTCCATTGCTGTGTATGACACATTCCACAACTCGACTCGTTGTATGAAAACCAGTGACTTGTAGCTTGCCCTCTGCACTTGGGATCAGTAATGTTGTACACTTTCCAGTGCCTATGCATCTAATTTTGGGCCCAATGACCGCAGATTGACTCAGGTAATAGTGAAGTCTTTCTTTCTTAAACCCCTCTTCCTCTCTCTCTTCAGATCTGATCGGTTATCTATTCAAATACACAATGGCTATCTCTGGAAAATTTGTACTTGCAGCATTCTGCACAGAAGTCACCCATACAACGACAGCCACATCTGGATCATGTGCTTCATCCTAAATTTGAGTACAGGGAAGTTTAAGGGGATATCCCATCCTGCTCCAAATAATTTACCGCAGAAGTTTCCAGGCAGTGTTTTTGGCCTTGTGTAGATATGCACTCATTCAAATTTCTATTATGTTGGGGCTGGTGGCTCGGGTGGCAGCTAATTTCACACACTTTATATAAAAAAAATATATTAAAATGGAGCCGTGATAATACTTTTGTGTAGCGACTTTATTGTGAATTTGTAAAATTACCTGTATTTATACTGTTGGCACAAGCAGTAGTTCCTCATATTCTAGCTGATCAAAAGCTTCCTCCTGAGCTGAAATTCCAAAAGCACGAACACTTCTTTGTGACTGTGTTACCACAGCTGAGTGTGTAGTGTGAGCACCGTGAGATTGAGAGGTTTCCCATCCACTGCCTCTGATGCCAGACTGCTCGTCTGACAGTGTTCCAGAACAGCTGCAATTTCCTCCAATAAATATTGGGAAGACTAAAGCCATTGGCCCAGAAATTGATCTCGCTCTGTTCCCGCGGGGGTAAGGAGCAGGCGCGATCTCTCACTCCGCGTTGGCTTTTTCAGATCCAGCTCGCACGAACTTGATGTTCTAGACATCAGCTGGGCAGTGCTTGTGTATCCCACCGGCGTAGTGAATTCGTGCGAGCTGTGGGATCACGTGACTCAGTTAGAGCCAATGGCAGCACACCATCTTCCATTCATAAGTTTCACATACATGCTGTGAAAGCTATGAATCTTACACACCCCCAAAATAACAGCTAAACCTCAATTAATTTTTTTTTTTAAACCATCACATTAATAAAATAAGTATAGTTAAATAAATTAACCATTTTAAATAAAAAATTAAATTTTTGAAAAAATTGAAAATCTTTTAAAAAGTTATAAAAATAAACTTACCTGTCTTTAAAGTCTCTAAAAAAGATATACCTGTTAAAAAAAATTCAAAATAATACTTAATTCACTACTTACCTTGTTAAAAGTGGGTCTTACTCCTCCTTTTTTCATTTCTAAAATCTTCCGTCCTTACCTGCGCGTCCAAAGCACGAAGTGCACAGCGTGTGCGCAGCCTGTAGCGCGCACGCGGTGCACCGAGGAACCGCCCCCTTTTCCAAAAACCAAGTGCCGGTTTTCAGCGCATGCGCAGGGCATGCAGAAAACCGGCAATTGGAGAGAGAATACGCGAGAGTACGCACTGCGTACTCTCGCGTAGCGGCATCAATTTTTGGCCGATTGTCTTCGGTCCTTGTCGCCGACGCCGTTCCCTCGTCGCTGACCACATCCCCTCGTTGTTGTTTCATATGACGGGAAAAGCTTATACTGGGATGTAGCTGGCACCATCCCCTTGTCGCCGGTGCCATCCTCTTTCCTGGCCACTGATTCAGGCTGAACCAGACTGTTCGCAACTTCGCCGTCCTGTTTGACCCCCAAGCCGAGCTTTTGACCTCGTATTCTCTCCATTACAAAGCCCGCCTACTTCCACATCCATAATATAGCCCAGTTCCACCCCTGCCACAGCTTATCTGCTGTTCATGCCCTCGTCCATGCTTTTGTGATCAACTATTCCAATGGCAGACTTCCCATCTTTCACCCTTCATAAACTGGAGCTCTTCCAAAACTCTGCTGCCCGTGTCCTAACTCGCACCAAGTCCCGTTCACCCATCACCCCTGCGCACACTGGCTCCCGGTCCTCATGTTCAGATCCTTCCATAGCCTCACCCCTACATATCTCTGTAACGTCCTCTAGCCCTACAACCCTCAGATCTCTGCGCTCTTCCAATTCTGACCTCCTACGGATCACTCACTTCCTTCACCCCACCATTGGCGGCCGTGCCTTCAGCTGTCTAGGCTCAAATCTCTGGAATTCCCTCCCTAAACTTCTCTGCCTCTCTCTCCTCCTTTAAGACCCTCCTTCAAAACTACCTTTTTGACCAAGCCTTAAAGGCGCTGTATAAATGCAAGTTGTTATATCCAATCGACTTTACTATTTTCAATCTGTGGTTTTGTGAAAAGTACTGATTGTATGATATTCAAGCTACCCAATGTGTTGGTCGTCTTCAGCCATGGGATCGAGTGATTCCCTTGTACAAGCTCCCAATGCAGAATAATGCACCCAGTTGGAGTTCCAGAGTGCAGAATTGCCCCAAATATTTTGCAGATACTTGTGCAGTATTCATCCTGAGAATTTTGTAAATAGGAAGTATTTTAAATTTATTGGACCCTTCCATCTTCCCAGCCATGCAGCAGCTTCCATCTTTGAATCTGAGTTTGCATCCTAAAAGCAAATATTCAGAGCCTAAATTTCACTTCAGCTCCAAATCCTGAATACTCTTTTCTGACTTTGTTTTTCAAGTTCTTTAAAGTCACAGAACTCAAGATTTCTGTAGTGGCTGAACTGCTTAAAAGTGTTTTTAAAAAATTCTGTGCTGCCACTAGGTTCATTTAAGATGTTTAAGCAATGTGTGGGCAACACGGTGGCATAGTGATTAGCACTGGTGCTTCACAGCGCCAGGGACCCGGGTTCGAATCTGACCTCGGGTGACTGACTGTGTGGAGTTTGCACATTCTCCCCGTGTCTGCGTGGGTTTCCTCCGGGTGCTCCGGTTTCCTCCCACAGTCCAAAAATGTGCAGGTTAGGTTGATTTGGCTATGATAAATTGACCCTTAGTGTTAGGGGGGGATTAAATATGTGGGGTTACAGGGATAGGATGGGATATGTTAGGGGGAATTAAATACGTGGGGTTACGGGGATAGGGTGGGATAGGTGCAGGCTCGATGTGGGGATTTGGTGTGAGAAAGCAGGGACAGGGTACTGGATTTGGATGATCAGCCATGATCGTATTGAATGGTGGAGCAGGCTCGACGGGCCGAATGGCCTACTCCTGCTCCTAGTTTCTATGTTTCTATGTTTCAATACATTTTGGGATAAATCAATTTAATGTGGCAATGTACTTGTTGAGTCTTAATTCATCCCCTCAACTTGCTCCCACCAACAGTAACAGACCTGTAACCACCTGTACTTCATTATAAGAACATTGGGATCGACACCCTGGCCAGAATATTAATCAAAGATGCACCAGACAAATCCTTAACCCCTTATCCATGATTCTTTGTTAAGGAACCATCTTGGGTTTACTGCCCAGTCTACACCTAGGAGTTAATGATGTCTAGATTTGGCTCGCTGACCTATCTTGCATCACCCAGTCGGATTGTATTTGTATTACCTTATCACTCTCCAATTACGGTACACACAAGCTGCCAGTGAATGAATTAGTCCTTTCTTGCCAAATCATGAAAGAAGAAGTCAGATAACAAGTTGTGCACGATTGTTTATTAACGTCAGAATCATAATTAGCAGTGCTTAAATATTAAGTATGCAAGACATCAGTAGATAGGGTTAACTAATGAAACGATGAGGTTATTCAGTATTTCTACAGTCCAGTCGTTAAAAGTGAAAGTAAGGTCTCTAGTTTAGAGTAAGTAGTGTTTAAAGGGAAGTAAGGTCCCTAGTGTATTTAATATTCTTTAACTTAAAGGAAGTAAAGGGAGTAAATTAAGGGTAGGACATGGCAGGGCAGCTCGGCAGCGTGGAGTGCTCCTCCTGTGCTATGTGGGAAGTCAGGGACACTTTCGGTGTCCAGGGCGAACACGTGCAGGAAGTGGCTGCAGCTGCAGCTACTCGAAATCCGCGTTTCGGAGCTGGAACTGCGGCTGGAGTCACTGTGGAGCATCCGCAAAGCTGAGATCTTCGTGGATAGCACGTTTAACGAGGTGGTCACACCGCAGGTAAAGAGTGCACAGGCAGGCAGGAAATGGGTGACCGCCAGACAGAGTAAAAGAACTAGGAAGGTAGTGCAGGAGTCCCCGGGTCCATCTCCCTCTCCGACAGATTTTCCGTTTTGGATACTGCTGGGGGAGATGGTTTCTCAGGGGAATGCAGCAAGAGCCAAGTCCGTGGCACTACGAGTGGCTCAGCTGCACAGGAGGGGAGGAAAAAGAGTGGGAGAGCAATAGTGATAGGGGATTCTATCGTAAGGGGAACAGATAGACGTTTCTGTGGCCGCAGACGTGACTCCAGGGTGGTATGTTGCCTCCCTGGTGCCAGGGTCAAGGATGTCACTGAACGGCTGCAGGGCATTCTGAAGGGGGAGGGCGAACAGTCCGAGGTCGTGGTTCACATTGGTACCAATGACATGGGTAGAAAGAGGGATGAGGTCCTGCAACAAGACCTTTAGGGAGCTAGGTAGCAGATTAAAAAACAGGACCTCAAAGGTTGTAATCTCTGGATTACTCCCGGTGCCACATGCTAGTGAATATACGAATAGGAGGATAGAGCAGATGAATGCGTGGCTAAAGAGTTGGTGCAGGAGGGAGGGCTTTAGTTTCCTGGATCACTGGGTCTGCTTCTGGGGAAGGTGGGACCTGTACAAGTCGGACGGGTTGCACCTGAACCAGAACGGGACCAACATCCTTGCGGGGGAGGTTTGCGAGTACTGTTGCTGGGGGGGGGGGGGGGTGGGGGTTTAAACTAACTTGGCAGGGGGATGGGATACGGAGTGGAGCTATAGTAGGGGGTGATGCACAGCCAAATATAGAGGAAAAAACAAGTCAGCCTGGAAGGCAGAGCAAATATGTAACATCACAAGGGAGTATGGCAAGGCTGGATGGCATTTATTTTAATGCAAGGAGTCTTGCGAGTAAGGCAGATGAATTGAAGGTGTTGATGAACACATGGGAGTATGACATTGTTGCTATCACAGAGACATGGTTGAGGGAGGGGCAGGACTGGCAGCTCAATATTCCGGGGTATAGAATCTTCAGGCGAGACAGAGGGGGGTGTAAAAGAGGAGGGGGTGTCGCAATATTAATCAAGGAGTCAATTACTGCTGTAAGGAGGGATGATATCTTAGCAGGTTCCTCTAATGAGGCCATATGGGTAAAACTTAAAAACAAGAAGGGGGCAAGCACTTTGCTGGGAGTGTACTATAGGCCCCCAAACAGTCAGGGGGAGATAGAGGAACAGATATGTAGGCAAATCTCAGAAGTGTAGAAATAATAGGGTAATAATAGCAGGGGATTTCAACTTCCCCAATATTAACTGGGATAGTCAGATTGTGAAAGGCTTAGAGGGTGCGGAATTCTTAAAGTGCATCCAGGAGAGCTTTTTGAGCCAGCATGTAGAAAGTCCTACAAGAGAGGGGGCGGTACTGGACCTAATTCTAGGGAACGTAGCCGGGCAAGTGGTAGAAGTGTCAGTAGGAGAGCATTTTGGTGACAGTGACCATAATTCGGTGAGATTTAAGGTAGTCATGGAAAAGGACAAAGATGGACTGAAAATAAAGATTCTAAATTGGGGGATGGCCGATTTTAATATGATAAGGCAGGATCTGGCCAAAGTGGACTGGGATCAGCTACTTGTAGGAAAATCCACATCAGAGCAGTGGGAGTCTTTCAGAAAGGAAATAGAGTACAACGCCAACATGTTCCCGTAAGGGTCAAGGGTGGGACCAACAAGCCCAGGGAACCCTGGATGTCAATGGGATATACAAGAATAGATTAGGGAAAAAAAGGGAGGCTTTTGGCAGATACAAAGGACTAAAAACAGTGGAAGCCCTAGAGGAGTATAGAAAGTGCAGGGGGTACTTAAAAAAGAAATTAGGAGGGCAAAGAGGGGGCATGAAAAAACACTGGCGGGCAAAATAAAGGAAAATCCCACGGTGTTTTATAAGTATATTAAGGGCAAGAGGATAGCCAGGGAAAGAGTAGGGCCCATTAGGGACCAAAGTGGCAATCTGTGTGTAGAGCCGGAAGATGTAGGTGAGGTTTTAAATGAATATTTTGCATCTGTGTTCACTATGGAGAAGGACGATGTCGGCATAGAAATCAGGCAGGGGGATTGTGATATACTTGAACAAATTAGTATTGAGAGGGAGGAGGTACTAGCGGTTTTAGCGGGCTTAGAAGTGGATAAATCCCCAGGCCCAGACAAGATGTATCCCAGGCTGCTGTGTGAGGCAAGGGAGGAGATTGCAGGGGCTCTGACACAAATTTTCAGAACCTCTCTGGCCACAGGGGAGGTGCCAGAGGACTGGAGGACAGCTAACGTAGTACCATTATTCAAGAAGGGTAGTACGGATAAACCAGGGAATTACAGGCCAATGAGCCTAACATCAGTGGTAGGGAAATTATTGGAAAAAATTCTGAGGGACCGAATTAGTCTCCACTTGGAGAGGCAAGGATTAATCAAGGATAGTCAGCATGGCTTTGTCAAGGGGAGATCATGTCTGACCAATTTGATTGAATTTTTTGAGGGGGTGACTAGGTGTGTGGATGAGGGTAGTGCAGTTAATGTAGTCTACATGGACTTCAGTAAGGCTTTTGACAAAGTCCCGCATGGGAGACTGTTCAAGAAGGTAAGAGCCCATGGGATCCAGGGCAATTTGGCACATTGGATCCAAAATTGGCTTAGTGGCAGGAGGCAGAGGGTGATGGTCGAAAGTTGTTTTTGTGACTGGAAGCCTGTGTCCAGTGGTGTACCGCAGGGATCGGTGCTGGGTCCTTTGCTGTTTGTAGTGTACATTAATGATTTAGATATGAATGTAGGAGGTATGATCAGTAAGTTCGCAGATGACACGAAAATTGGTGGAGTGGTAAATAGCGAGGAGGGAAGCCTCAGGCTACAGGACGATATAGACGGGATGGTTAGATGGGCAGAACAGTGGCAAATGGAATTTAACCCTGAAAAGTGTGAGGTGATGCATTTTGGGAGGACTAACAAGGCAAGGGAATACACAATGAATGGTAGGACCCTAGGAAGGACAGAGGATCAGAGGGACCTTGGTGTGCATGTACGTAGATCCCTGAAGGCAGCAGGACAGGTAGATAAGGTGGTTAAAAAGGCATATGGGATACTTGCCTCCATTAGCCAAGGCATAGAATATAAGAGCAGGGAGGTTATGATGGAGCTGTACAAAATGCTAGTTAGGCCACAGCTGGAATACTGTGTGCAGTTCTGGTCGCCACACTATAGGAAGGATGTGATTGCATTGGAGAAGGTGCAGAGGAGATTCACCAGGATGTTACCTGGGCTGGAGCGCTTCAGCTATGAAGAGAGATTGGACAGGCTGGGGTTGTTTTCCTTAGAGCAGAGAAGGCTGAGGGGGGACCTGATTGAGGTGTACAAAATTATGAGGGGCATAGATAGGGTAGATAAAAAGGAACTTTTCCCCTTAGTAGAGGGGTCAATAACCAGGGGGCATAGTTTCAAGGTAAGGGGCAGGAGGTTTAGAGGGGATTTAAGGAAAAACTTTTTCTCCCAGAGGGTGGTTGGAATCTGGAACTCACTGCCTGAAAGGGTGGTAGAGGCAGGAACCCTCACAACATTCAAGAAGCATTTAGATGAGTACTTGAAACGCCACAGCATACAAGGCTACGGACCAAGTGCTGGAAAATGGGATTAGAATAGATAGGGCTTGATGGCCGGTGCGGACACGATGGGCTGAAGGGCCTCTTTCTGTGCTGTATAACTCTGACTCTATGAGACAGCTTAGTTTAGTTAGATCACTAATTCTGCACTAACTGGTTTGCTGATTATCAATTTGCAGTTGAGATTGGTTGCATTAATTTAAGATTAGTCTCGGTAGATAGCCGACGACATTCAATAGCCAGTTTATTGGATTGATTGAAGTCTTAATACTTGAAATTAGCAGTGCCACCAGAGTTTATAGAGCTCACTCCGAGGAGCCAGTGCGCTTGAGCTGATTGTCTCGCCTTCCTCGAGGGTGTTGATAGCAGCCTTCTGGGACATCGGGATGATGAAGCTCCCTCTGTAGAGGTGTTGTTCATTTATTCCTCTTGGATCCTCTGCCCCTGAGTAACTGCACCTTGTGTGCTGGTCATTGTATCTACACTAGCTGGGTTTGTGGAACAATCTGTAAATATCCAACTTCATGATTAAACAACTCACAGAAGTTGGTTCAAATTAAGTGTTGCTTCAGCGATCTGAGAGCGCCTCAGGATGGTTCATTATTTTGTAACAAATTCTAAAAGTTAAATGAAATGTTGATTTAAGGCCTGCTGTTTGACTCTTGAGTCTGCTTGCTTATTTCTTAATCTAATTAATACTTGTATCCTCATATGTACGTTCTCTCCGTCTCTGGTCCACAGTTGCTATTCCCAGTGTGCATGTCGATGGTATATTGGGGTTATTGTTTGCTAACTCCCAAATTGCCTCTTTCGAGTGTCTGGTCATGTTTCTGCAGCCGCAAACGAGACACCAGGATGGTATGTTGCCTCCCTGGTGCAAGGGTCAAGGATGTCTCGGAGCGGCTGCAGGGCATTCTGGAGGGGGAGGGTGAACTGCCAGTTGTCGTGGTGCATATAGGTACCAACGATATAGGTAAAAAACGGGATGAGGTCCTAAAAGCTGAATATAGGGAGTTAGGAGGTAAATTAAAAAAAATAGGACCTCAAAGGTAGTAATCTCAGGATTGCTACCAGTGCCACGTGCTAGTCAGAGTAGAAATAGAAGGATATTTCAGATGAATACGTGGCTAGAGGAATGGTGCAAGGGGGAGGGATTCAAATTCCTGGGACATTGGAACCGGTTCTGGGGGAGGTGGGACCAGTACAAACTGGACGGTTTGCACCTGGGCAGGACCGGGACCGATGTCCTCAAGGGAGTGTTTGCTAGTGCTGTTGGGGAGGGTTTAAACTAAAATGGCAGGGGGTTGGGAACCTGTGCAGGGAGACAGAGGAAAGGGAAGCAAGGATAGAAGCAAAAGACAGGAAGGAGAAAAGCAAAAGTGGAAGTCAGAGAAATCAAGGGTGTAAATCAAACATGGCCACAGTAAACAATAATTCTAAAAGGTCTAAGAGTGTTAAAAAAACAAGCCTGAAGGCTTTGTGTCTTAATGCAAGGAGCATTCGTAATAAGGTGGATGAATTAGCTGCGCAAATAAATGTAAACGGATATGATATAATTGGGATTACGGAGACATGGCTCCAGGGTGACCAAGGCTGGGAATTCAACATCCAGGGGTATTCAATATTCCGGAAGGACAGACAAAAAGGAAAAGGAGGTGGAGTAGCATTGCTGGTTAAAGAGGAGATTAACACAATAGTGAGGAAGGATATTAGCTCTGATGATGTGGAATCTGTATGGGTAGAGCTGAGAAATACCATGGGGCAGAAAACGTTAGTGGGAGTTGTATACAGACCCCCAAACAGTAATGCTGAGGTTGGGGATGGCATTAAACGGGAAATTAGAGACGCGTGCAATAAGGGCACAGCAGTTATCATGGGTGACTTTAATCTACATATAGATTGGGCTAACCAAATTAGTAACAATACTGTGGAGGAGGAATTCCTAGAGTGTATACGGGATGGTTTCCTGGACCAATATGTCGAGGAACCAACTAGAGATCAGGCCATCTTAGACTGGGTATTATGTAATGAGAAAGGATTAATTAGCAATCTTGTTGTGCGAGGCCCCTTGGGGAGGAGTGATCATAATATGATAGAATTCTTCATTAAGATGGAGAGTGAAGTAGTTGACTCAGAGACTAGGGTCCTGAATTTAAATAATGGAAACTACGATGGTATGAAGCGCGAGTTGGCTAGGATGGATTGGGGAACGTTACTTAAAGGGTTGACGGTGGATAGGCAATGGCAAACATTTAAAGATCGCATGGATGAACTACAGAATTTGTTCATCCCTGTTTGGCATAAAAATAAAACAAAAAAGGTGACTCAACCGTGGCTAACAAGGGAAATTAGGGATAGCATAAGATCCAAGGAGAAGACATATAAATTGGCCAGAAAAAGCAGCAAACCTGCGGATTGGGAGCAGTTTAGGATTCAGCAAAGGAGGACAAAGGGATTAATTAAGAGGGGGAAAATAGAGTATGAGAGTAAGCTGGCAGGGAACATAAAAACTGACTGTAAAAGCTTCTATAGATATGTGAAGAGAAAAAGATTGGTGAAGTCAAGCGTAGGTCCCGTGCAGTCAGAATCAGGGGAATTTATAATGTGGAACAAAGAAATGGCAGACCAATTAAATGCATACTTTGGTTCTGTCTTCACAAAGGAGGACACAAATAACCTCCCAGAGATGTCGGGGAACATAGGGTCTAATGAGAGGGAGGAACTGAATGAAATCAGTATTTGTAGGAAAATGGTGTTAGGGAAACTGACGGGATTGAAGGCCGATAAATCCCCAGGGCCTGATGATCTACATCCTAGGGTACTTAAGGAAGTGGCCCTAGAAATAGTACATGCATTGCTGGTCATCTTCCAAAATTCTATAGACTCTGGAACAGTTCCCATGGATTGGAGGGTAGCTAATGTAACCCCACTATTTAAAAAAGGTGGTAGAGAGAAAACGGGGAATTATAGACCAGTAAGCCTGACATCGGTAGTGGGGAAAATGCTAGAGTCCATTATAAAAGATGTAATAGCAGAGCACTTGGAAAACAGTGACAGGATCGGACAAAGTCAACATGGATTTACAAAAGGTAAATCATGCTTGACTAATCCACTGGAATTTTTTGAGGATGTAACTGGTAGAATAGATAAGGAAGAACCAGTGGATGTGGTGTATTTGCATTTCAGAAGGCTTTTGATAAGGTCCCGCATAAGAGATTAGCGTGCAAAGTTAAAGCACATGGGATTGGGGGTAAGGTACTGACTTAGATAGAGAACTGGTTGGCAGACAGGAAGCAGAGTTGGAATAAATGGGTCTTTTTCCGAGTGGCAGGCAGTGACTAGTGGGGTACCGCAGGGATCGGTGCTAGGACCCCAGTTATTCACAATATATATTAATGATCTAGACGAGGGAACTAGATGTAATATCTCCAAGTTTGCAGATGACACAAAGCTGGGTGGGCGTGTGTGCTGTGAGGAGGATGCAGAGAAACTCCAGTATGATTTGGACAGGTTGGGTGATTGGGCAGATGCATGGCAGATGCAGTATAATGTGGATAAATGCGAGGTTATCCACTTTGGTGGCAAAAACAGGAAGACAGATTATTATCTGGACGGCAATAGATTGGGAAAAGGGGAAGTGCAACGAGACCTGGGTGTCCTTGTGCACCAGTCGCTGAAGGTAAGCATGCAGGTGCAGCAGGCGGTTAAGAAGGCAAATGGTATGTTGGTCTTCATAGCGAGAGGATTCGAGTACAAGAGCAAGGATGTCTTGCTGCAGTTGTACAGGGCCTTGGTGAGACCACACCTTGAGTATTGTGTGCAGTTTTGGTCGCCTTATCTGAGGAAGGATGTTCTTGCCATGGAGGGAGTGCAGCGAAGATTCACCAGACTGATACCTGGGATGGCAGGAATGACGTATGAAGGGAGATTGGGTCGATTAGGCTTATATTCGCTAGAGTTTAGAAGAATGAGAGGGGATCTCATTGAAACTTATAAAATTATAACAGAACTAGACAGACTAGATGCAGGAAGGATATTCCCGATGGCGGGGGAGTCCAGAACCAGGGGTCACAGGATAAGGTGTAAGCCATTTAGGACTGAGATGAGGAGGAATTTCTTCACCCAGAGAGTGGTGAACCTGTGGAATTCTCTACCACACAAGGCAGTTGAGGCCAATTCATTAAATATATTCAAGAAGGAGTTAGATATATTTCTTAAGGCTAAAGGGATATGGGGAGAAAGCAGGGACAGGGTTCTGAATTTGGATGATCAGCCATGATCTCATTAAATGGCGGAACAGGCTCGAGGGGCCGAATGGCCTACTCCTGCTCCTATCTTGTATGTTTCCATGTTTCGGTTCATGAGAAGCGTAGGCTTGATTGGAAGCGGTCCTTTTCACTGGCCACAAGAAAAGCGATCTGGACGGCACCAAAGTGATCAATCCAGCTGTACTTTGTATGTCCCTAATCTTTTCTCTCTACTACCCTCCCTGGCAAACATTTGGGCCAAACATCGATTGAGTAAAGACCTTTTTAATGTTTCCTTGATGTATTCATTTTAGATTTACTTTTCAATAATTTACATTTATGTCTCTGGTGCTACATTCCTGGCTTTTAATATTTGGGGTTTACATTTTCTATGCCATTTTAATATTTTATATACCAGACTGTGGAGCTCAAATTTCTCTAATATTCTTTGTATTCAGAGCCACAGGTTTATGGTGACTGAATAAATCAAATTCTATTATTGTGTGGGATTCTGGGATTTTACGGGTGTTTTGAGCATTGCATTGTGCGATTCCATCCATTTTTCTATGAAACCAGTAGTGTTGCTGATAACTTATCCTCTTTGCACTTGGGATTAATCTTATTGTTTTACTATTTCCAAGGTAGCTGCATCTTTTTTGTGGCCTGCTGGCCAGGATTTGAAGTGAGGTTTTACCTGTGCATTCTGAAGACTGAGTTAATCTCTGTATGCTTGTACTGTACTGTACTGTCCTGGCTGCCTATCCCGGTATATTTTTTAGCTTTTTTGCTGCATTGAAAGTGATGTTTCCAATGTCACCCCCATAGGTCCATTTCCAAGTCTCCTTGTGCTCATTCTATTCCATTTATTGTATGTTTGTGGAGCATGGTTTTTGACCACTGTATTTTACATTTCTCACTGTTAAATGTCATTTGTCACTTGTCTGCCCAATTGTATAAGTGAGCTAAATCCTTCTGCAACTTTAGCTGCATCCACTGATCTCCCTATTTTTGATGTAGCCAGGGCAAACTTGGCTAAAGTTATTTCTTTATTAATTTATCTGAGGATAAATTAATCTTTGGCATATCTGCTTTGAATTAGTGCAAAAAGCAGCAGAGTACTAGTCCACAATCCTTTCAAAGGAATTGTGTACAGGGATCTGGGAGGGAGGGAGGGAGGGAAGAGACAGAGAAAATCTCTTTGGTAACGGGGGAGGAATATTATTTTAAATAGAGGAAGTACTTGAAGTAAAACTTCCCAATCTCCCAACAAAGCACTGGAAGTTCCTGTGGTCAACTTTCCGTCAATAAGAAGGCACAGTGCCAATGATCCAGAAGCCAGCATGATGTAACTGGCTTATTTTAAGTGCAATATGGAGCTTTCCTGATGGGATAGTTGGTAAATAGTGTTTAACTGAGCCTTACAGCCCAGTGAGATCCATAGTTCGATTCCTGGACCGTGCTGCATTTAGCTTGTCTGAAGCGATATGCTGGAGAGTAGCTGGTGTGACCATTCCCAAGCAGCACTTTCAGGAAAGGAGGAAGCTATTTGTGGGAGCAGCACAATATTGTAATATTTGGTGATCTTTCACTGCCCAACACTAGTGTGGAGCTGATCATTAAGACCAGGATCTAAATACCAACCAAATTTATTGTCATTTCTAGCCGGCCAGTCGAACCACCCAAGAAAGAAGCTGCTCCCACAACTGCTGTGAAACGGGCAGATGAATGGAAAGACCCCTGGCGCCGATCCAAATCACCCAAAAAAAGGCCTGTTTCAACAACATCACCAGGCCGTGGGCGCAAACGACGAAGAACGTCCGGGTCGTCCGTTTCAGTGTCTGGCTCATCGAGGTACATTGAATCATGGAACCAACTGCGCTTCTGGCCACTTTACTGAATGTCTTTCACCAAATCTGATCCAAGTCTATCATCGATATGGGTTAAAAAATGGCAAGGACCAATTTTTATGGCTCCCATATCATTATTCATCTGCAATGTTGGCTGGGCACCTCAATGCACCCAGAAAAGAAGGCGCTGTGGCCAGCCCTGAATCCCCACTGGGTCCAGGGTAAAGCAGAAGAATTTCAGGTCGGCGTTAAATACAGGGGGTTTTGTCCCCACCCCTCTCCAGGATCCTGAAGTCCAATCAGGACCTATTGGCTGCCAATGGAAATTAGCAGCCAGAAGGCGCCACTCCCCAAGGCCAACCTGGAAGGCCCATGATTTTCCTGTCACTACTACTGGTGCAGGCCCCACCATGGACCAACCAACCCCCAGACCATGTAAATGACCCAGGAGAAGAAATTCAAGGAATCCTGGGGCTGGCCAGGGACAATGCATTTTGAGTGTGTTGCTCCAGTCTTATACCGGGGATGGGGAAGGGGTGGTAAGAGAATCTGTGCTGAAATACTCTGTCAGTATCACACGTGTGACAGTGCAGACTGATTTTGTAATTCTCCCCCAGCCATTCCCATACTCCCACTGAGATATAGAACTTGCACCCAGTATAGAGTTACCTATCCACTTTCTCTGGAGCCAGACCTCCTTTTACTTTATGCACCTGCTGCTTCCTCAGAATCTGGTATAATTAATGGCCTGCCGAACTGACGACTTTTGGTGGGTTATGTGGTTTAATGTCCAAAAAAAAGGCAAATGTGAGCGCCTGATTAAAGTTCAGCGACTGGTTAATTTACTGAGGCCCAACTCACTTCCCCTTTTGTTTGTCCAAAGCATTGCATTGCGTCACCACTTGTTCCTGGGCAATGCTGTATCCTCTCCTCCCCTATCCAAAACATTGCTCTCGCCTTTTCTTGCATCTCCCACTGTTAAAACCTCCAGAGCATCTTTCGTCTTGCTCCTTAACCCAGTTCTCAACTGACCTCGTTCTTCTCCTGCAAGCAATTGCAGTTACATAACCAGTTCCTACTCCTGGTGAAAACGTCTCTGCCTTTCGTACTTTGTGGTTACCCTAAGCCCCAACTGATAACTTATTAATTAAATAAGAAGCTTTTAGGAGCTTCAGTTGCTCGGTGGTTAAGTACAATGTGCGTTGTGGTGCTGAGCCATATTATGAAAGGAGAGCCTGCTTTACTTTTTGCTGTAAAATGATTAGACATACCATATTGGTCATCTCAAAGAGGCACATAAATCATAGCACAGGTCTGAGAATCTATAGGGTCAGCTTGCTGTCTGTGACACTGTACTGCACTAAGCTGTGATGTTGTTTTGAAGTCAACATTGCTTTTTTTTAAATCTTTTTCAGGTCTTCATCTCGCTCTTCTTCCTATTCAGGATCTGGCTCATCCAGGTCACGGTCAAGGTCGCACTCGAGATCTTCCTCTTACAGCTCCTATTCCAGCCATTCCTCCAGACACAGCTCCTATTCTGGCAGCAGATCAAGGTGAGAATCAGTGTGAGTCCTATTCGAGCAGTATTCAAAACACTGGCATCAAACTGCATGTGTACAGATCCTTGTGGTCCACCCCGATTTTATCCTGCACTCAGTACAACAGATTCGCTCTTTTTCATGTTCCCCCACCCCCGTTTTTTTTTAAAGTCGAGCCTTTTCTCTGTCTTGTGTGGTTACTGTTTTCTTTGGCCCTCTGTTGACACTGAGTGATAGCTAATCTAAAGCATCCATCACCAGAAACATTGTTTACTCGAGTAAAGGTCCCAGTCTTGATTCTGTTCAGTAATACAAGAAGCACCATTAGTCTTGCAGTGAGATGTTCTGTTTCCAGAATGTCTTCAATATGCCAGGTGGAATGGTGGAGAATGAACAGTGGGGTCGGGGGAACATAAGAAACAGGAGCAGGAGTAGGCCAATCAGCCCTTCGAGTCTGCTCCGCCATTCAATAAGATCATGGCTGATCCAATCGTGGCCTCAACACCACTTTCCCGCTCTCTCCCCATACCCCTCGACTCCCTTGTAGTTCAAATGTCTGTCAATCTCCGCCTTGAATATATTCAATGACTCTGCCTCTACAGCTCTCTGGGGTAGAGAATTCCAAAGATTCATCCCCCTCAGAATCTTATATGTTTCAATAAGATCACCTCTCATTCTTCTAAACTCCAATGAGTATAGGCCTAACCTGCTCATCCTTTCGTCATACATCAACTCCTTCATCCCAGGAATCAACCTAGTGAACCTTCTCTGCATTGCCTCCAATGCAAGTATATCCTTCCTTAAATTGCGGAGGGGGAGGGGAGGGAGAAAGGAGGCTGAAGGTGTGGTCAAAGAGAAGGGTTATAGGATGTTTTTAAAGGTAAAGTAAAGTGTGAGGTATTGTGAGTTAGGAATTAGTTTTAAGAGAGAATTCGAGAGAACTGGAACAATTTACTAAATAATTGGCCTCTGATAATGGGGCACAAGCAGTAATCCAAAGCTTTCTGTCTCAAGTGCTGACTTTTGTCAGGGGCAGGGAGGGTAGCACAGCAGTCTGGGTGAGGGCATCGGTCATTCCGGCAGTGCACATCTGGCAGGTTCACCTTCTCATATCCACAAGGAAATCTGTGAGCTGACCTACTTTTGTGTTGATAAAGGATTTCACTGGGGCGTCAAAGAGGCATTGGATACAGGCATTTGGAAGTCAAATTTAGCCTGGTGTTCCATTATTGCTATGGAATTATTTTCCATGCAGAAGGAAACCTAGTCAAATGACATGGGGGTGGGAGGGGGAGTTTGTGGTTCCATTACAACTTCCTCATCCTTTTACATACAAGGGGAAAGCCTGCAGTCGGATTGCAATTTGAAATATCTTTTGTTCAGAAGGGAGTGCATATGAGGAAGTGTCCAGTTTCACTAAAAGGATTTTCAACAATGAACATAATTAGGCAATGGGTTCTCTTAATGGAGCAAATTACTCTTTTCTAATCCAAGAACTACAGAGTGGTGATAATGGGGGACTTCAGTTATCCTAATATGGACTGGGATAGTAACAGTGTAAAGGACAAAGAGGGGGAGGAATTCCTGAAATGTGTACAAGGGAACTTTCTTGATCAGTATGTTTCCAGCCCAACGAGGAAGAAAGCAGTGCTGGATCTAGTTCTAGGGAATGAAGTGGGACAAGTGAAGCATGTTTCAATGGGAGAGCATTTAGGGAACAGTGATGATAATATCAAAAGCAAAATACTGCGGATGTTGGAAATCTGAAATAAAAACAGAAAATGCTGGAAATACTCAGCAGGTCAGGCAGCATCTGTGGAGAGAGAAACAGTTAACGTTTCAGGTTGATGACCCTTCATCAGAACTGGAAAAAGTTGGAGATGGAACAGGTTTTTAAGCAAGTGTAGGGGCAGGGAAAGGGGGAGGGGAGGAAAGAACAAAAGGGAAGGTCTGCAATAGGGTGGAAGGCAGGAGAGATTAAGAGACAAAAGGGATGATGGTGCAAGGCAAAAGGAGATGGTAATGGGACAAGTTAAGAAACAAAACATGACTCTAGATGAAGTGTAAATGGCAATGGCAGAATGATTGACAGCTGCCCTGTGAGAGAGAGGGAAAACAAATGAAAAAAAGATTGGGGCAGATGATAATATCATCAGGTTTAGAATAGTTATGGGAAAAACACAAGGGACATTCAAGCGTAAAAATATTTCACCGGAGGAGGGCTAACAAGGGATCTGGCCCAGGTGGATTGGAATCAAAAATTGGCAGGCAAAACAGTAGTTGAACAATGGGAGGCCTTCAAAGAGAATATGGTCCAGGTACAGAGTAGACACATTCCCATGAGGGGGGGAAAGGATGGGCATCCAAAGCTAGAGCTCTCTGGATGAGTAAAGATTTAGAGGTTAAGATGAGACAGAAAAAGGAGGCTTATGACAAATGTATGGTTCATAATACAATAGAGTACAGTTAACAATTGACCTAGCATCAATTACTGTTTGCGGAAGAGAGTTTCAAACTTCTACCACATTTTATGTGCAGAAGTGTTTCCTAACTTAATTCCTGAAAGGTCTGGCTCTAATTTTTAGACTATGCTCCCTAGTCCTAGAATCCCCAACCAGCAGAAATAGTTTCTCTCTATCTACCCTATCAGTTCCCCTTAATATCTTGAAAATGTCAATCAAACCATCCCATAACCTTCTAAATTCCAGGGAATACAACCATAGTTTGTGTAAACTCTCCTCGTAATTTAACCCTTGGAGTCAGGTATCATTCTGGTAAACCTACGCTACACTCCCTCCAAGGCCAATATATCCTTCCTACGGTGTGGTGCCCAGAACTGCTCACAGTATTCCAGGTGTGGGCTAACCAGGGCTTTGTATAGCTGTAGCATAACCTCTACCCCCTTGTATTCTAAGTTCTGTGCACTGAGAAACACTGGTGCTCGTCTGACAGCAAGATATTCTGTTTCCTACTGTCCCTTACACACTTCTCTTGTCGGTGTGTATTTCTAGTTCCTCCTTTCAGCAGTTTCATTCCCTACAGTAAATCCTGGCCAGAATCACATCAAAGGCATTGACAATTCAGGGTAAAAAGCTAGATTTACAGAAATCAAAAATTGGTGCACTCTAATTTTTGGTAACTGGTTCTGAGTTGCACACCCTGTACCCAACTCCAAACCAATTTTTGATTTCAGTGTCTTTGATATGATTCTGGCCAGGATTCCAGTAGTGCGGAAACATTGCTGTCTTTTGGACTAAGAATGAAAGAAGGTTGGTGTTAGAAATGGCATCAAATGCATTCTAGTGGAAGCTAATTCTGGTCTTGGTTCATATGACCATTGAAATGTTTTGCACATAGATGGAAATAGACACCCAAACGCAGAAGAGAAGCTTGTGGCTCTATTACAATTTCACAAGGGAAAGCCTGCAATATTATGAGCTGAAAGATATTTTATTCTGGGGAAAGCCCATACAGGGAAGCCTGCAGTTCTGTTATCATTTTCCAAACATCCCTCATGCATGGAGAGTAATCTCAAAATAAAAGGAAGAATTCTCAATAGGGTTTGAACACCAGAGAACACTGAAGTTAATGGAAATCGGGGGGAACTCTCCACTGGCTGGAGTCATACTTAGCACAAAGGAAGATGGTTGTGGTGGTTGGAGGTCATTCATCACAGCCCCAGGACATCGTTGCAGGAGTTCCTCAGAGCAGTGTCCTAGGCCCAACCATCTTCAGCTGCTTCATCAATGACTTTCCCTCCATCATAAGGTCAGAAGTGAGGATCTTCGCTGATGACTGCACAGTGTTTAGTGCCATTCGCAACTCCTCAGATAATGAAGCAGTCCATGCCCGCATGCAACAAGACCTGAACGACATTCAGGCTTGGGCTGATAAGTGGCAGGTAACATTCGCGCCACACAAGTGCCAGGCAATGATTATCTCCAAAAAGCAAGCGTCTAACCACTGCCCCTTAACATTCAATGGCGTTACCATCGCTGAATCCCCCACCATCAATATCCTGGGGCTCACCATTGACCAGAAACTTAACTGGACCAGCCACACAAATACTGTGGCAACAAGAGCAGGTCAGAGGCTGGATATTCTGCGGCGAGTGACTCACCTCCTGACTCCCCAAAGCCTTTCCACTATCTACAAGGCACAAGTCAGGAGTGTGATGGCAAACTCTCCACTTGCCTGGATGAGTGCAGCTCCAACAACACTCAAGAAGCTCGACACCATCCAGGAAAAAGCTGCCCGCTTGATTGGCACCCCATCCACCACCTTAAACATTCAATCCCTCCACCATTGGCATACCGTGATGCAGTGTGTACCATCTACAAGATGCACTGCAGCAACTTGCCAAGGCTTCTTCGACAGCACCTTTCAAACCCGCGACCTCTACCACCTAGAAGGACAAGAGCAGCAGGCACATGAGAACACCACCACCTCCAGGTTCCCCTCCAAGTCACACACCATCCTGACTTGGAAGTATCTTGCCGTTCCTTCATCGTCGCTGGGTCAAAATCCTGGAACTCCCTCCCTAACAGCACTGTGGGAGCACCTTCACCACACGAACTGCAGCGGTTCAAGAAGGCGGCTCACCACCACCTTCTCAAGGGGCAATTAGGGATGGGCAATAAATGCTGGCCTTGCCAGTGACACCCACATCCCATGAACGAATAAAAAAAAAAATGCTCTCGGGAAGTTAGGAGTAAGAGGGGAACTTGGGCAGAACGTTTCCACCCAAAAGATAGTAGAGCAAGTTACCAGGGAAATTGGTTGAAGGATAGAAAGCAACGGGTACGTGTTAGAGCCCTTATGTCAGGGTGGGGTGGGGAGCATACTAAGCGGAGTACCCCAGGGATGGGTGTTGAGACCACTACAGTTTCTAATTTACTTCAATCACTTGGACTCAAGTATGCAATGCAAATTGTTCAAGTTGCAGATGATGCAGGAGAGGATAGTGGAATTGAATGAGGCAGCTCAAAAATTACAGAATTATTTTGAAAAAATATGTGGCAGAACAATGGCAGGTGAAATTTAATCCAGACTTGTGTAAAGTACTCCATACAGGAAGGAAAAATGGGCAACATGTGCATACTATGACTTGTGTTGAAGTAGCTGAGAAGAAAGTTGAAAAGGATCAAAGAGTCTTAATAGACTCGACACTCAACATGTCCGACCAATGCAGAGCAGCAATGAATAAACCCGATAGAACATTGGACTATTATAGCTAAACAGTGAAGTTCAAGTCTGCGAGTATCGCCATTAAACTATGTAGTGCTCTGGTCAGATCGCAGTTCTGTGTCCAGTTCTGGTCACTCAGATACCAGGGAAATGGTCCAGCCATGGAAGCAGTGATGAGAGCCACAAGGATGATCCCTAGTGTTAGGTGTCTGACCGGGGAAACTTTGACTTTTCAAGCTTGAAAGGAGGCATCTGAGAGGTGAACTTCTAACGGTACGGAAAAAGTAAATCCAAATTATCACTAAATTAAATTGGGAGAACAAGATGAGGAGACACGAGTTCAAACTAGTATACGGCTAATTTAGGACTGATATCAGGAAGCTGTTCTTCACACGATCAATACGTGGAATGGGTTCCCAGATAGCGTAGTGGAGGCAAAAACCATTGAATCATCTATGAACCAATTTAATATTGCAGTGGGAGGGTCTTTAGGGTTCTTCTGAATGGATGAACTAAGATGGGCCAAATGGCCTTCCTCATCTGTAATTATCTTGAAGGGGAAATGCTTTGAGCCCTTAAATAATCAGAAACAAAATTCCCACCAGCCATTTAATTGGTATTGCCAAGCATCATCGAATATAACTGAGCATTGTCGGCCATAGATTAACTACACAAGGTGTAAGGTACTTTCGGAATAAAGGAAATAACTAATGTAACTGCATGAACTAAAAACATTTTTACCACATCAGTAATTGAACTGGAATAAAAACAGCAAATGCTGGAAATACTCAGCAGGTCAGGCAGCATCTGTGGAGAGAGAAACAGAGTTAATGTTTCAGGTCGATGACCTTTCATCAGAACTGACAAAAGGTCATCAACCTGAAACATTAACTCTGTTTCTATCTCCACAGATGCTGCCTGACCTGCTGAGTATTTCCAGCATTTTCTGTTCTTATTTCAGATTATCAGCATCTGCAGTATTTTGCTTTTGTATTAGTAATTGAACTGGTTTCGGTAGGCAATTTTGAAAGTTGGATATGATGTTATAAAGGATTTCCTGGGCACAACTGTGAAAGTGCGCCACCCTAGTTCAGAAACCCAGTAACATATAGTTTAGACATCCTACGGTGTTGTTTCCTGTGGCAAGTTTTGTCAGTGGAGCAAGAAAAGTTTTGGGCTTCTCTTTTTTGCTTTGGGTGGAGTCGGCCGTCAATGACGTTTGTATCGAATGAAACTGGAAAAACCACCATGCTGCTCGAGAGTCAGATTGACATTGCACAATGAATGGCTCCAAATGGTTGCTTTCATTTTTGGAGAAAAGACATCAATTTGACAGATATGCATGAATGATGTCTCCTGTTTACTGAGCGAGAACTCCAATTACTAGCTCCAGTGTCACGGTTGAACACCTGTATTTCCACCTATCTTCACACTCAGTGATGCACTTCAGGTGGAAACGTCTCTGCATAACTAAAATTGTAAAAAGGTTTTTCAATTTCTTTTTGAAATAGTTATTGGAGGTGAGGAGTTGAAGGTGCTGGTGAAGTCTCTTCTGATGATAGACTACCAGAAGCCATGAAGTTCTAGAGCCACTTTTGCTGCTGCTTGCTCTTTTTAAAGAAAGATTTGGAGTGGAATACAAATAACCTTATGGGAGAGCGGGGTTTAAAACTGGATCTAGAATATGGTGCAACTCTCACTAGATATTCTGGTTTCCTCAGGTCACGATCATTCTCATCCTCACCCTCCCCAACTCCATCTCCAACACGGGCAAAAGATGCTGCAGGAGCAAAGACCAAAGGAGGAGCAGGTAGTGGTGGCGGAAGTGGAGATGCCCCTGCTCCCGCTGGAAAAAGGTAAAATAAACAAGTTGCCCCATTTTCAATGCAACACTGTCCATATTCCCAGTTACCTGCCAGAATTTTCACATGTTAAAACTACATGATGTTTCTTTTATATAAATACAAGTTGTTGTTGTTAATCATAGTTGTTTTCATTCCTATACCCAGGGTACCAAACTTTGGAGATTCTCTAATTCTCCCCACCCCACCAATTTTAATAACATAGGTGATGATTGTTGCCCTGTAATCTGAAGTGGGCCCTTTCCTGTTAGTGCACATTTGCATGCTGTTCACTGGGTACAAACAGCTTTTACCCTAGAATGCACTGGATGGCCATGGGCTTTAAAAAGTTTAAAGCTGAACTGGTGTGCTGTGGTGTGACCTCTGATTGAAAAGATGTCCCTGGACTCGAGGGTTTGCAAGGTCATAACATCTCTCCATTTTTGTATTTGCTGATTAGCATGTTATTTCTACACTGATTTCCTTTGGGGAGCTCATGATGTCCCCCTATTCCCCCTGCCTCCATTCCCCCTCTGCGGCCCCCTCATGAATCATGTAAATGTTTCCCCATAACTTACCCTGACAGCTGCCTCCTGTACACAGTGCAATATCACATTGAATCCTCTTGAGCTGTAGCACAGGATCACTGCTCCTCCTCTTCTACAATCTGAGTCCTGTGAAATGAGAGAGAAAGTTACTGAAATGCAGCCTTTCTGATACAGAAACATTCAATAAAACTAACCATAGGGAAACTACAGAAATCTACCCTAAGGCTGAAAACTACAGCCTCTCTGTTGTCCATTCCATGCAAAGTTCCAACCCACCGCCTACAATTGTATCCCAGTCACCCTCTGCACACAACTATGGGATTGCACAAGGACGGCAGGTCCTATGTGTAAACCAAACATTAATAAGTTGTCTTTGTATTGATAGAGTACCATACAGGTTCTGACACAGTATATTTAAACAATGCGTGAAACTGGCTGGATATAACACAATCTTACGACTAATGCATATGACCCTAGTCTGTGTTTCTGTTTAATAAGGCACCAGGGCACTCATTCTTTAGATGGTAAAACTTGAGCTAAAAAGGCTAATTCTCGTGTATCAGTGGCTTTCAATCTGATCACCTCATTCTGCGGCATGTGGCATTGAAGGTGTCTTGTAGCTACAGTACAGTGTCATGCAAGTCTCTGCACATTGGTATACAGGAGATTGTGCTATGTGCTTGCAACTAATATTGTACATTTTTTATCAGAGCTTCACTAATCGCTAAGATCACAAAAGCTACCTTTTGAGGTGCCAGTTTTAGTACGTTAAACGCACTATATAAATGCAAATTGTTGTGTGGCAGATAAAGCATCACCAACAGTGGCCATCGTCCTGGTTTGTACAGTTTTTGGCACCAGTCAAGTGCCTGGTCCTGTACCTCCCTATGTTCTGAGAGCAGATTGTCCCAGGAGCTGAACCTACCCAGTACAGGGACATTACTCCAACTCCAATCCAATTGCTGGTTGCAGATGCTTGAATTGGTTTGTATTTACATGGATCTGGCCAGCTTAGAAGGAATGGAAAGTTTGATGAGTATGAAGTGTGATCATTTGTAGTCCCAGGGTGTGAGGTGTTCTTTTGTTGTATGTTTATCTTTCTGTCCAAAGAACCAAGTTCTGATGTGACCCAGACAGACTGACTATACTACAGGACACGCGGTTGGGAAGTGTATGAAAAGACTGCATAGATCAGGAAGTAGTGAAACTTGGGGAATAAGTAGTTCCATGTTTCTCGGGTCCATGGACCTCCCTCGTGCCTTCGGTCAGCTGTGTTCTAAAAAGTACGTAGAAACTATTCCAGTGGCGACTCCCCAATTCCTCTGGGGAGGGTCTCGTCTCTGCTCAACATTTGCTGCAGTGGCCCTGCTTAAGGACACCATGTAGGGAATCCCAGGCATCCACATAATAGACTTGTTAACAAAATTGAAGCCCATGGGATTAAAGGGACATTGGGAGCGTGCATACAAAATTGGCTAAGGGACAGAAAGCAGAGAGTAGTGGTGAACGGTTGTTTTTCAGACTGGAGGGAAGTGTACAGTGGTGTTCCCCAGGGGTCGGTATTAGGACCACTGCTCTTTTTGATGTATATTAATGACCTGGACTTGGATATAGAGGGCATCATTTCAAAGTTTGCAGATGACATGAAACTCAGAAATGTAGTAAACAGTGAGGAGGATAGTAACAGACTTCAGGAGGACAGCGAGCGACTGAATTTCTAAATATAGTTGATCAGTATACAGAGAATTAATACGTGGGAGTAATTTCTAATTGCGGGGTTCATATTTGAACTTTGAGTGCTGAATTTCTCACTGCAAGGAAACTTTTCACCAACAGACCTGCTCAGTGACCTCAGGTCATGCAGCGCAAAATGTGAAACTAGAAACACTGGTAGTCTGCTCGGTTATCCGTTGGTTATTAGCTCATTTATTAATCAGTAATTTGCTCGGTTATTGGCCAGTAATGGGCTGTTATTCATAAGCTTCAATCAACATCCTTTAATTTTCTTCTTTCTATTTTTCCAAATCAGTGAGAAAACTGTGAAGAAGCCGCCATCGCCACAGCCTGCAGGGCAGTCTGCAGCGGCAAAGGTCGCAAAGACCACTGCAGAGGGCACTAAACCTGCTGAGAACAGAGAGGGAAGAAAGAAGGAACGGCAGCCCCGAACTCCACCTAGGAGGTTTGACGGGGATTTAGATGGACTACCGCTTTTGGATAAGCTCATTTATAACTTAATCTTGTTAAGTTCAAAACTGTGGTCTCTCGTATGTAATGCCCTGCAACAAGTCACACTCTAAAACTGCCCATTTGGTACTGTCATAGAACCAACTGATCTGTTGTTGGAGAACTATTTGCTGGCTTCCTTTGGCCCAGTTTCTTCTAACCCTTCTATTAGTGCCAGTCAAGTATCTGGTGTTATTTCAGGTTGGAAGGTTCTTCCCCTTCTGTCACAGCTACTACATCTCCGTCCAGTCCTGTCTCTTCTGGGATGTTTCGTAAAAATTCTGCCCATCACACCTGGTATTTCAATCAATCTGAAGTAGCTCACGTCAAGTTTCTCTCTGTTGCTTACTACTGTAATTCCTCAATTGGAGCTGTTAAACACGACATCAAGTGCTGAATTCCTGACCCACCAGCAAATGCTCTTTCTGGTCCCTTGCCTGAGCTGGAAACTCTCGAGTCCATTTTGCACATTGGACAGAGTTGATTGGAAAGAATGCTGCGATTTGAGGAACCAATGCGCATTTCCTCCCCATTTACTAATTACACCACACTGATACTATCTGCCCAGCCCAGCTCTCTAATATTTTGTGTTCTTGTGAACACAGATTGCTTGCGTGAAGTCAAACCGAAGAGTTTTATTCTCATAGTTTTGAACTTTTCATTCGGAATGAAAGAATTCAACGCCTTTAGCTTCAGTTTGGGGCACACATCTCCTGTTCATTTTGGAACATTGTTGTATTAAAACCTAGTTTTCCTGTTTTAAGGGAGCAATTCTTTGAATGTGAAGTGCCTTGGGAGCTCCTGAGGTGATGGTGCGGTACTGTGTAATGTCCCTTCAACTAGTTATAAACTGCAACTAGTTCATAACTCCACTGTCTGTATCTTGCCCCGCTCTTAGTTCTGCTCACCCACCACTCCCAGCCTTGCTGATCTGTAGTCACTCCCTGTCTCCCAACACGGTGAAGTTAAAATCCTCATCTTCACGCCCTACGCAGCCTTTCCCCACTCGACCTCTGCAACCGCCTGCAGCTTGCTTCGTCTTTCCTTCGGTCCTCTGACTCCTTCTACACGTTTCCCCCCCCCCCCCCCCCCCTTCTGGTGGCACACCCTTCCTGCCCCTTGTTTCTGCTGCCTGGAGCTCCCTCCTCATACCCTCCGTCTCTTATTCTTTCTTCACCTTTAAAATTGCTCTCTGACCAAACTTTCGGCGACCTCTCCTAACTCTCCCACCGTGCCCCTGCAACAATTCCTATTTATTTTTATAAATTGTGTTGGGATTTTATTCCACATTAAAGGCAAGTTGTTGGGTGCCTAATTCTGGCTCACTCCACAGACTAGGTTTGGAGAGGAAAGTATGAAACCCTGAACCGAACTTTAGATATAAATTTTGGTTTTAGAATTATTAGCGCAGGAAATCACTGACCACAGCATACTATATTTTGGTGTTTGGACAATTGCAATAATTGGTCAGTCTAAACAGTCCAGTAACAAGGCCTTAAATAAATCCATTGTAGTGAATTGGGTAAAGTGACAGCTTGGCTCAGTGGTAGAACTTTTGCCTCTGATTCAGAAGGTTGTGGGTTTAAGTCCCACTCTAGTACTTGAACACGTAATCCAGGCGGACACTCCAGTGCAGTAGTGAGGGAGTGCTGCATTGCCAGAGGTGTCTTTCTGATGAGACTTTAAACCAAGACCCCACCTGCATGTTCAGGTGGACATAAAAGATCCCACGGCACTATTCAAATAAGAGCAGGGGGGACCTACATTGATCCCTCAAGCAGCACCACCAAAGCGGAATAATTGATCATTTTTATCATTGCTGCGCACAAAATTAGATGCAGCATTTGCCTGTATAAGAACAGTGACTACTCTTCGAAAGTAATTCATTGACTGTGAAGCGCTGTGGGACACCTAAGGATGCAGTGTAAATGCATGATTTCTTCTTTCCAGTTAGAATGTATCATGAGAAGGAAACTGCAGAGAGTCTGACCAGACTGGGGAAACATTTGTTCAGACCCTCCCTTGTGCTTATGCATCGTTCTCTGCACAAATATGGTCATTATCTCAAATCTTCCTTTGTCTGCTCAATGAAACCTAAACTCTCTCTCCCCTCTTATGCAGGCGGACAGCAAGTGGCAGTGGAAGTGACAGTGGCAGCAGCTATAGTGGATCAAGCTCTCGTTCACGATCACATTCTCGTTCAGTGTCTCGGTCGACATCAGCCTCTGGCTCCCGATCTGCATCGGGTTCCCGCCGCTCCAGGTGAAATAGGGTTTCTATTGTCTGCAATGTGCATCAGCTTTTATAAAAGCATTTCAGGTAAATAGCGGTCCTGCCACCGTCCCCACCGGATGCAGTGTGTGTTCCTGAAAGATGAGTCCGCAACAGCAGGAGCAGTAGTTCAGGGCACTGCAATTGGCCTCAGAACCTTGGATTAGAGGAGAGAGAAATCAGCCAGAATTCCTGCTCCGATCGCTATCCTGCGATACCTTCTGTGTGGATATCCAGGACAGGCTTGGGTTGTGATGTCCCCATTGTTCAATAGCCTACCAGCACTAGCATGAATAATGGCCACTTGGGCAGAGTACTGGAGGGCGGGCACTAATCTGGAACTGTATCCCGGATGGGAGAGGTGAAAATAAAATTCCTATATATTATACAAATATACTTGGTGTTAAAATATATGCTAACAGAATTGGGCAAAAGATCCATGCCAGGCAGTAGTGAAGGAATGTAATTCTGCAGTGTGTCTCAATCTGTGTGGGTGGAAACAAAATAAACTGGCACCACTGCCAGTGTCATTCCTTTTTGACCTTGCATTGGGCAGGCGACTTGCCTCTGCCAGCTCAGCTCAAAGTGAAGCTGCTGGGGTGTCGATACAGGTGGATGTGAGAGCAGAGTCAAAACTGAGATTCTCTTCTGACTGTTCCCTGTTTAAAGGAAAGCTCCAGTTTTGATGATATGGCTGAGATCAGGAGCTTGCTGTGTCAGTGGCCGTGGTCCTGCATTGGTACCCGGCACTCCTTTTATTTTCAGTGCCCTACATGAAATGGAAGTGTTTTAAAGCATTCATTGTGTTCCAGGTCCCTCAGTGTGAGCAGTGTGTCATCTGTGTCAAGTGCATCGTCAAGCAGCAGCTCTGTAAGAAGTGCCGACTCTGAGAACATGTATGCAGACTTAGCCAGCCCCGTGTCCTCCGCCAGCTCCCGATCACAAGCCCCTGCTCAGCAGCAGAAGCAGAAGGAAAAAGGTGCGTATCTCCTCTTGAAACATTTATCAAATTGGATTTTCTCTTTACAGAGGTGCTACTTGGGTCATCTTAAATTGTAATTACTCCTGTGCGAACTGGAGTAGTTGAGTTCTCCTCACAACCAAAGGGGTACAACAGCATCCAGTGTAGTACGAAGCCTCAGAGCAGAAGGCCCTGGTTCAAGCCTCGTTCTGTATTGAGTTAGCTGATTCCAGCAGGGCGTCAGTGGTGGTTCTACAGTTCACCTCAGCACCCCTGAGCTAGGGAGGGCAAATTATCAGTCAGGGTTTGCAATCCTGACCCTGCTGGAAAGTTGCATATGTGGAGTACCGGCGAGGACAGGATCAGGCCAACACTCTCAGTCACACACTAACACTGGACACTTGAGTAAGATGTTGGAGTCCTGCCAGTACCTGTAGAAACATACCCAGCAAAAGTCAGAGGGAAAGGTTGTTGGGGGAGGTGGAGAATGCACATACCTGAAGTTGCCAGACCGTTTGGGAAAGCGGTATAACTGACTGTGCAGAGACAGAGATGAAAAGAGTTGGGTTGCAGGAAGTTCATGCAATGGATCAATGGAGCAAAGTGATCCCCACCCCATGCTGCTTCCATTGGATGTCGTCCAGCTCACAAAATGGCAAAAATCCTGACCTGGTAGAGCTCGGGCCAATCCTGAGGGAATGCACTGTGCTCTGGTTCAGGCGTGGGACTGTGACCAGAAGTGCTAGCCGCCGGGGTTGAAGAGACCCAGCTCCACGGACTATCGTAGAACTCTATCCTTTCCTCTGCAGCCAGGTGTTGGGAGGCTGCTAAACGTTGCAACGTGAGGGCATGAAACAGACTGTGTATAAAGTCTAGTTCAAGGTCCGGGCCCTGCTATTTCAGTGTCAACAGTAATTAGTGATGTAATCGCATGGGTTTTTTCTTGGGTGTTGATGTAATAATTAAAATATTCAAACTAGGTTATGCTGTAGCTCGAACCTAGCAACAGGTCAGTAACATGGAATTCCCAAAGATATAATGAGCTAATGAAACAGAAAGTAACAATACACCTGCTTGGATTACAAAATAATTATATTAACCCTCCAGTGGAGGGCACAAACCCTTAAATATTCTTTATTCCTGCGGACTTGTGGCATAGGCTTTTAACCTGGGGTCTCTGCATTTGTTGACTCACTAACGCATTCATTCTGTTCCTGTACACTAATAAACTATGATTTATGCGATGTTGGCGCTGTTTTCCTTGAGGAATCCCAGGGGATATGGTTAATGGCCAAGAATGGCAGTTATCCTGAAGAATTTCTTTGCATCAGTATTACAAATGGCTCTGAGGACTGCCTCCCCCGAATAGGGTTGGAATTGAAGAGGCAAGAAGAAAAACTGATGTAGAAATGACCCACAAAGAGAAATGATGGACAGATTAAGGACACTAAAAGAGAGCAAGGCACCCTGCCCTGGTGGGCTTCAAACCCTAGTATTAAAGGAGGTGACAAATGAAATGAGCTACAAGGGCTGTGGGTAAAGAGCGGGGGAGTTGGTCTAATTGGATAGCTCCATCAAAGAGCCGGCACAGGCACGATGGGCCAAATGGTTTTCTGTGCTGTAAGATTCTATGATTCTATCTTAAGGGTGTCATTACATACAGAAACGGGAGTAGTGCCAAGGGACTGGAGAGAGGTGAGTGAGCTAGCAATTTATAGAAAGGAACAAAGGATAACCCAGGGACCTTTAGACCCATGAACTTGACTTTGATAGTTGAGAAAATAATAGTAAGTATCCTGAAAGGGACCAAGAGAAACCTAGGATGGTGAGTAGTCACATGGATTTGCAGGTGATAGAGCAGCTTGCCAAATTTACCAGAGTTCTTTGAGGATTTAATGGAGTTGGTTGACGAGGGGAGCTCAGTAAATTGGGCCAGAAATTCGGCTGTTGTCGGGTGAGTACGCGCTGTGTACTCACCCGTAAGGCCACCTGAAGTGCCGGTTTCCTGCATGCGCAGGAAACCGGAACTTCCGTTCCCCTGAAGGGAGGGGTTCAGAAGTCGAATGCGTGCGCGGGAGAGGCTGCGCGCACGCAGCGAACTTCAGGTTTTTTTTCAGGTTTCTCCGGGAAGGTAAGTATGAAGAAGCTGCACTTTTAAAAAGGAGGAGCAAGGCCTGTTTTTAACAAGGTAAGTGGTTAATTAATTACAGTTTAAACATTTTTTCAACAGGTTTATATTTTTTTAGATACTTTAAAGAAAGGTAAGTTTATTTTTAGTACCGTTAAAAAGTATAATTAATTTTTTCAAAAATTTAAATTTTTGTTTAAAGTAGTTAATTTATGTAACTTATAGTTATTTTAAAAATGTGATGTTTTTAAAAAAATTATTTGAAGTTTAAGTGTGGTTTTGGGGCCGATCTCTATTCATAGATTTGACAGGTCTATGAATGAAAATGCCCTGCTAGGATTGGCTCTCCATGGCCCACGTGATCCCAGGGGACGCTTCGAACTAACTGCGCCCCTGGGATACACAAGCACTGCGCACCGGCAGCTGGAGGAGGCCCAGGACCCGAAGTCCTCGTGGGCCCAAAGCACAACTGCAGGCACGGTAGGCAAGTACGCGCGCGATGCTTGCACCTGCAGGAAGCCGGAAAGCCGAATTTCTGGCCCAATATAGCTAAACTTCAGCAAAGCCTCTGACACACTACCAGAGAGGAGAGTATTTTTCAGACTAGGAGGGAGGTTTTCTGAAGTGGATAACTAACCGATGGAGTCAGGACACAAAGGGAGCACCATCTACATGGAAGGAGGTGACTAGCAGTTTACCACAGGGCTTGGTTCTGGGGCCACTGTTGTATACTATTGATTTGGAGGAAGAGACTGTAACGAAGTTCTCTAAGTTTGCTGATTATGCATAATTGGGAGAGACACCGGCCTGTTGCACAGGAATCTGTACACTTGGGAGATTGATGGGAAATGTTTAATGTAGAGAAATACAAAGTCAAACTGGGAAAGGGAAACAAGCAGTAGGATTACAACATAATCTACAGGAGAGGGATCTGGGGGTTTAAATGGAAAAAAACTCGAACCATCAGCGCAATGTGTAACAGTGGTGAAAAAGGCGAGCAGGATCTTAGGATGTACAGCTGGAGGAACAGAGCACTAGTTCACCTCCAGCTTGAGTATGGTGTACAGTCCTGAGTACCAAACCACAGGCGAACATCCTGGTGTTACAGGGAGTACAAAGAAGAACAACTTAAGTTGTTCAGTAGGGTTGGGCAAAGATTAAGGGTACTAGGGATGTTTACAATGGAAAACTGGTGGTTTAGAGTTGACCTTATTGAGGTATTTAAGATCTGCCAGGGAATAGAGAAACTGGATCTCCAGAGAGGTTCCATATTAACAATATTAGGACACGGGATAGGTATTCAAACTTAGACAAGAAAAAGTGAAAATGCAGCTAAGATCCAGCTACTTCATGCAGAGGGTGGTAAACGTGGACTAGCCTGCCTTGCAGTACAAGTGGGAGGGTGTTAAATTTTACGCAAGGTTATAGACTTAAGACCACTGAGGGTATCGGGGGTAGAGTGGGGTCAGCAAACATACCAATCGAGAAACCTCCTGAATGGCCCTGCAGTTACCAAAGCTTTCTGTCTTAAAACATAAGAAATAAGAGCAGGAGTCGGGCATACGGCCCCTCGAGCTTGCTCCGCCATTCAATAAGATCATGGCTGATCATCGACCTCAACTCCACTTTCCCGCCCGATCTCCATATCCCTTGATTCCCCTACAGTCCAAAAATCTATCGATCTCAGCCTTGAATATACTCAAAGACTCAGCATTCACAGCCCTCTGGGGCAGAGAATTCCAAAGATTCACAACCCTCTGAGTAAAGAAATTCCTCCTCATCTCAGTCTTAAATGGCCAATCCCTTATCCTGAGACTATGCCCCCTAGTTCTAGACATTCCAGCCAGGGGAAACAACCTCTCAGCATCTACCCTGTCAATCCCCTTCAGAATCTTGTATGTTTCAATGAGATCACCTCTCATTCTTCTAAACTCCAGAGAGTATAGGCCCATTCGACACAATCTCTCATCATAGGACAGCCCTCTCATCCCAGGAATCAATCTAGTGAACCTTCGTTACACCGCCTCCAAGGCAAGTATATCCTTCCACAGATAAGGAGACCAAAACTGCACAGTACTCCAGGTGTGGTCTCACCAAGGCCCTGTACAGTTGTAGCAAGACTTCCTTACTCTTATACTCCAACCCCCTTGCAATAAAGGCCAACATGCCATTTGCCTTCCTTATTGCTTGCTGTACCTGCATGCTAGCTTTCTGTGTTTCTTGTACGAGGACTCCCAAATCTCTCTGAGCACCAACATTTGAAAGTTTCTCACCATTTAAAAAATATTCTTTTTTTCTATTCTTCCTACCAAAGTGAATAACCTCACATTTCCCTACATTATATTCCATCTGCCACCTTACTGCCCACTCATTTAGTCTGTCTATATCCCTTTGCAGACTCTGTTCTCCTCACAGCTTACTGTCCCACCTAGCTTTGTATCATCAGCAAACTTGGATACATTACACTTGGTCCCTTCATCTAGGTCATTAATATAGATTGTAAATAACTGAGGCCCCAACACTGATCCTTGCGGCACCCCACTAGTTACAGCTTGCCAACCTGAAAAAGATCCGTTTATCCCTACTCTCTGTTTTCTGTCCATTAACCAATCCTCTATCCATGCTACTATATTACCCCCAACCCCGTGAGCCCTAATCTTGTGTAATAACCTTTTATGTGGCACCTTATCGAATGCCTTTTGGAAATCCAAATATACTACATCCACTGTTTCCCCTTTATCTACCCTGCTAGTTACATCCTCAAAAAATAATAAATTTGTCAAACACGATTTCCCTTTCATAAAACCATGTTGACTCTGCCTAATCATGTTATGATTTTCTAAGTGCCCTAATACCACTTTCTTAATGATGGATTCCAGCATTTTCCCGACGACTGATGTCAGGCTAACTGGCCTGTAGTTTCCTGTTTCTTCTCTCCCTCCTTTCTTGAATAGCGGTGTTACATTTGCGACTTTCCAATCCGCTGGGACCATTCTAGAATCTAGGGAATTTTGGAAGATCAAAACCAACGCATCCACTATCTCTTCAGCCACCTCTTTTAGAACCCTAGGATGTAGGTCGTCAGGTCCAGGGGATTTGTCGGCTTTTAGTATACAAGACATTCCTTCGCTTGTATTGGAGGGGTACAGACATGGACATGAAAGCAGGAAGAGAAACCCATGTTGGGGCATTTTCATTGGGGTTCGGGGTCTCCTTCCCCAGAAACCTGAATTGCTGCATTAAAAATAATTCCTTTTAGTTAATTGTAAGCACTTCATATGTCACAATTAAAAGATTTTTAATCTTTAAAAAGTGACTTTACTATGTGTGTGTGTATGATGTACCTGTGGTATTGTGTGTGTGTGTGATGTGCCTGTGGTACAGTATGTCTCAGCGTGTTGTGTTTCTATATTCCAATGCACGAGGTCTAACCACTGTGCCGGAGTACCTGATGGAGAAACAATATTTTGGGAATGTACTTCCTGATGGTGCTTTTGTGTTCGCAGCTGTAAATTCTGTCTCTACATTGTGATCTCAGATTTCTGGTTCCATGTTTAGGAACAGGAGGAGGCCATTCAGCCCTCGAGCCTGTTCGGTTAGATCATAGTTGATCTGTACCTCAACTCCATTTACCTGCAATTGATCCATTACACTTGATACCTTTACCTAATAAAAATCTATCTATCTCAGTCTTTAAATTTTCAATTGACCCCCAGCATCCACAGCCTTTTGGGGAGAGAGTTCCAGATCCACTCCCCTTTGTGTGAAGAAGTGCTTCCTGGCATCACTATAGAAACAGTTTTGGTTGACTTGCACTTCCTACATGTCTGTTCTCAGTTTGTGTTCAGTCAACATGCTACTTTTCTACATGACTGAAAATTGCTAATACTGTACTTGTTTAAGTTTAGTGTGAACCACACTGCATGAGTAACACACCACACAGAGTAAACTTCCCGCTGCACAGTGATGTTGTAAGAAACCAGTGGGAGGAGAGAACCACGGCCGTTCGTGGTTGCTTTCTATTTTATTTCCTGCTACAATCTGAAGTTTTAAAATACTTGAATGACTGTGTAATTAGAATGTGGTATCACTGAGTGAGATGCAGTTTCAATTTTTCCGCCTGCACTCGATCCTTATCTCACTCATATCCAATGTTCCCTCTAATACGCGGTCCCTTTAAATTTGCTGCGCGGTATTTTCCAGCTGGCGAGCGGCCTGCGCAGGACCTCCCGATTGGTGCGCGGCCACACACCTGAGGGGGAACATTGCTCAAAGGTGTGGAGTGAAGGACAAGCTCCTCATTGAAAGGAGCAACATTGCAGGCTACAGTCAGACACCATTCAAAGACCTGGGAGTACAGCTACCCTCTAATGAGAAAAGTTAGAATGCATTTTAAAGTTTTAGTCCATTAAACTACTGAGAAAGATCATGTAATTAATTTATGAAAGAAGGAAAGAACTTGCATTTATATAGCACCCTTCACGTCCTCAGGACGTCCCAAATAATGGACTCCATTACAGAATCATCATCATAGAAAGTTACAGCACGGAAGGAGGCCATTTCGGCCCATCGTGTCCGCACCGGCCAACAGCTATCCAGCCTAATCCCACTTCCCAGCTCTTGGTCTGTAGCCCTGCAGGTTAGAGCATCCCAAGTGCACATCCAAATACTTTTTAAATGTGGTTAGGGTTCCTGCCTCTACCACCCTTTCAGGCAGTGAGTTCCAGACCCCCACAACCCTCTGGGTGAAGAAATTTCCCCTCAAATCCCCTCCCAAACCTTCCAATTACTTTAAATCTGTGCCCCCTGGTTTTTGACCCCTCTGCTAAGGGAAATTGGTCCTTTCTATCCACTTTATCTATGCCCCTCATAATTGTATACACCTCAATAAGGTCTCCCCTCAGCCTCCTTTGTTCCAATGAAAACAGACCCAGCCTATTCAGTCTTTCCTCATAGCTAAGATTCTCTACTCCCGGCAACATCCTTGTAAATCTCCTCTGTACCCTCTCTAGTGCAATCACATCTTTCCTGTAATGTGGTGACCAGAACTGCACGCAGTACTCTAGCTGAGGCCTAACTAGTGTTTTATACAATTGAAGCATAACCCCCCCTGCTCTTGCCTTTATTAGCCGTGGCATAGAATACAAGCATTCCGTATGCCTTCTTAACCACCTTATCTACCTGGCCTGCTACCTTCAGGGAACTGTGGACATGCACTCCAAGGTCCCTTTGTTCCTCTACACTACTCCGTGTCCTACCATTTAATGTGTATTCCCTTTCCTTGTTAGCCCTCCCCAAATGCATTACCTCTCACTTCTTCAGATTGAATTCCATTTGCCACTGTTCTGCCCACCTGACCAATTTATTGATATCTTCTGCAATCTACAGCTTCCTTCTTCAGTATCAACCACACAGCCGATTTTAGTATCATCTGCAAACTTCTTAATCATACCCCCTATATTCAAGTCAAGATCATTGATATAGAACACAAAAAGCAAGGGACCTATTACTGAGCCCTGTGGAACCCCACTGGAAACAGCCTTCCAGTCACACAAACACCCATCAACCATTACCCTCTGCTTCCTGTCTCCGAGCCAGTTTTGAATCCAACTTGACACTTTGCCCTGGATCCCATGGGCTTTTAACTTAGTGACCAGTCTGCCATGTGGAATCTTATCAAAAGCCTTGCTAAAGTCCATATACACTACATGAAACGCACTACCCTCATCTACCCTCCTTGTTACCTCCTCAAAAAATTCAATCAAGTTTGTCAGACACGACCTCCCCTTAACAAATCCGTGCTGACTATCCTTGATTAATCCGTGTCTTTCTAAATGAAGATTTATCCTGTCCTTCAGAATTCTTTCCAATTTTCCCACCACCGAGGTTAGGCTGACTGGCCTGTAATTACTCGGTCTATCCTTTTCTCCCTTTTTAAACAAGGGTACCACATTAGCAGTCCTCTGGCACCACACCTGAAGCCAGAGAGGATTGAAAAATGATGGTCAGGGCCTCTGCTATTTTCTCTTTTGCTTCGCTGAACAGCCTTGGATACATTTCATCCGGACCTGGGGATTTATCCACTTTTAAAGCTGCTGAACCCCTTAATACTTCCTCTCTCACTATGTTTATTTCATCCAATATTTCACACTCCTCCCCCCTGATAGCAATGTCTGCTTCGCCCCTCCTTTGTGAAAACAGACGCAAAGTATTCATTAAGAACCCTACCGACGTCTCCCGCCTCCACACACAGATTACCCTCATGATCTCTAATAGGCCCTACCCTTTCTTTAGTTATCCTCTTACTCTTAATATATTTATAAAACATCTTTGGGTTTTCCTTGATTTTACTTGCCAAGAATTTTTCATGCTCTCTCTTTGCTTTCCTAATATCCTTTTTAATTGCACCCCTGCACTTTCTGTACTCCTCTAAAGATTCTGCAATATTTAGCCCTCGGTATCTGTCATACGCCTCCCTTTTTTTCTTTATCCTACCCTGTATGTCCCTAGACATCCAGGGGGCTCTAGATTTGTTAGTCCCACCTTTTTTCTTTAAGGGCACATATTTGGTCTGAACCCTCCGGATCTGCTCCTTGAATGCCTCCCACTATCAAGTAAGTGGCAACAGGACACTTAGAAGGCAGAGTCGGTATGGTTTTATGAAAGGGAAATCATGTTTAACAAATTTATTAAGTGTTTTTTGAGGATATAACTACCAGGGTAGATAAAGGGGAACCAGTAGATGTAGTATATTTGGATTTCCAAAAGGCATTCGGTAAGGTACCACATAAAAGGTTGTTATGCAAGATAATGGCTCATGGGGTTGGGGGTAATATATTAGCATGGATAAAGGATCGGTTAACAGACAGAAAACAGAGTAGGGATAAACGGGTCATTTTTCAGTTGGCAGGCTGTAACTAGTGGGGTACTGCAAGGATCAGTGCTTGGGCCTTAGCTATTTACAATCTATATTAATGACTTAGATGAAGGGATCGAGTGCAATGTATCCAAGTTTGTGGACGTTACAAAGCTAGGTGGAAAAGTAAGCTGTGAGGACACAAAGAGGCTGCAAAGGGATATAGGCAGGTTAAGTGAGTGGGCAATAAGGTGGCAGATGGAGTATAATCCGGGGAAATGTGAGATTATTCACTTTGGTAGGAAGAATAGAAAAACAGAATATTTTTTAAATGGTGAGAAACTATTAAGTGTTGGTAATAAAAACAGAAAATGCTGGAAATACTCAGCAGGTCAGGCAGCATCTGTGGAGAGAGAAACAGAGTTAACGTTTCAGGTCGATTAACTTCATCAGAACTGGAAAAAGTTAAGAGATGTAACAGATTTTTGAGCATGGATTTGTTAAGGGAGGTCATGTCTGACTAACTTGATTGAATTTTTTGAGGAGGTAACAAGGAGGGTCGATGAGGGTAGTGCGTTTGATGTAGTCTATATGGATTTTAGCAAGGCTTTTGATAAGGTCCCACATGGCAGACTGGTCATGAAAGTAAAAGCCCATGGGATCCAGGGCAAAGTGGCAAGTTGGATTCAAAATTGACTCAGAGGCAGGAAACAAAGGGTAATGGTCGAAGGGTGTTTTTGTGACTGGAAGGCTGTTTCCAGTGGGGTTCCGCAGGGCTCAGCACTGGGCCCTTTGCTTTTTGTGGTATATATCAATGATTTGGACTTGAATGTAGGAAGTATGATTAAGAAGTTTGCAGATGATACAAAAATGGCCATGTGGTTGATGATGAAGAAAAAAGCTGCAGACTGCAGGATGATATCAATGGATTGGTCAGGTGGGCAGAATGGCAAATGGAATTCAATCCGGAGAAGTGTGAGGTAATGCATTTGGGGAGGACTAACAAGGCAAGGGAATACACAATAAATGGTGGGACACTGAGAAGTGCAGAGGATCAGAGGGGCCTTGGCGTGCATGTCACAGATCCCTGAAGTAGCAGGACAGGTAGATAAGGTGGTTAAGAAGGCATACGGGATACTTGCCTTTATTAGCCGAGGCATAGAATATAAGAGATGGGAGGTTATGCTTGAACTGTATAAAACGCTAGTTAGGCCGCAGCTAGAATACTGCGTGCAGTTCTGGTCACCACATTACAGGAAGGATGTGATTGCACTAGAGAGGGTGCAGAGGAGATTTACGAGGATGTTGCCTGGGCTGGGGAATTTTAGCTATGAGGAAAGATTGGATAGGTTGGGGTTGTTTTCTTTGGAACAGAGGAGGCTGAGGGGAGACCTAATTGAGGTGTACAAAATTATGAGGGGCCTAGATATAGTGGATATGGAGGACCTATTTCCCTTGGCAGAGGGGTTGATAACCAGGGGGCATAGATTTAAAGTAATTGGTAGGAGGTTTAGAGGGGAGTTGAGGAGAAATGTTTTCACCCAGAGGGTGGTGGGGGTCTGGAACTCTCTGCCTGAAAGGGTGGTAGAGGCAGAAACCCTCATCACATTTAAAAAGTAGAAGTGCCGTAACCTACAAGGCCGTAGTGGGATTAGGGTGCTGGAAAGTGGGATTAGGGTGGATAGCTCTTTGTCGGCCTGCAAGGACAAGATGAGCCGAATGGCCTCCTTCTGTGCTGTAAATTTCTATGATTCTATGATTAAGCAAGTGGAGGGGAGGAAAGAACAAAAGGGGAGGTCTGTGATAGGCTAGAAGGCAGGAAAGATTAAAAGACAAAAGGGATGATGGTGCAAGGCAAAAGGAGATGGTAATGGGACAAGTTAAGATACAAAAGATGAGTCTAGATGAAGTGTAAATAGGAATGGCAGAATCATCAACAGCTGCCATGTGAAAAAAGATAGGGGCAGAGGTTATTGTCTGAAATTGTTGAACTCGATGTTGAGTCCAGAAGGCTGTAAAGTGCCAAATTGAAAGATGAAGTGCTGTTCCTCGAGCTTATGTTGAGCTTCATTGGAACAGTATAAGAGGACGAGGACGGAGAGATCCTCGGGCCTCGGCCTGTTGCACTGTTCTAATGTTAACTCTGTTTCTCTGTCCACCGATGCTGCCTGGTCTGCTGAGTATTTGCACCATTTTCTGTTTTAATTTCAGATTTCCGGCATCCGCAGTATTTTGCTTTTGTATTAAATGTTGGCGTTCAGAGAGATTTAGGTGTCCTCATACAGGAAACAAAGTTAACATGCAGGTACAGCAAGCAATTAGGAAGGCAAATCACATGTTGGCCTTAATTGCAAGGGGGTTGGAGTACAAGAGTAAGGAAGTCCTGCTACAATTGTACAGGGCTTTGGTGAGACCACACCTGGAGTACTGTGCACAGTTTTGGTCTCCTTATCTGTGGAAGGACATACTTGCCTTGGGGGCGGTGCAACAAAGGTTTATTAGATTGATCCCTGGGATGAGAGGGTTGTCCTATGAGGAGAGATTGAGTAGAATGGGCCTATACTCTCGAGTTCAGAAAAATGAGAGGTGATCTCATTGAAACATACAAGATTCTGAGGGGGATTGACAGGGTAGATGCTGAGAGGCTGTTTCCTCTGGCTGGAGAGTCTAGGACTAGGGGTCACAGTCTCAGGATAAGGGGTCAACCTTTTAAGACTGAGATGAGGAGGAATTTCTTCACTCGAGGGCTGTGAATCTTTGAAATTCTCTACCCCAAAGGGCTGTGGATGCTGAATCGTTGAGTATATACAAGGCTTGATGGATAGATTTTTGGACTCCAGGGGAATCAAGAGATATGGGGATCGGGCGGGAAAGTGGAGTTGAGGTCAAAGATCAGCCATGATCTTAAATTCAAAGCGCTTTATAGCCAATTAATTGCTTTTTTGCTGTTTTGTATGCAAACCTGTCAGCTAATTTGCACACTCCATGAAGCATTCCTGGCCAGTTCAACATGCATCAATTTGAGCAAGGATGATCCGAAACCTGTTGTCTTTCCTTAATATTAGTAAAATCTAATGTTTGATGTTTTCTTTTCCTACCTCACTCACGTCCCCTCTAGTTAAGTCACTGAGGGAGCAGCGCTAAACCATTTCAATCCATTTTCAGTGAAACCCAAGAGAGAGGAGACACCGAGGGACAAGGAGCGCGAAGAGAGGCGGAAACGTGAGGTTCCACCACAGCCACAGAAATCTTCTTCCTCCACACCAAAACCCACCCAGATCAGCAAACCCCCACAGCTTGTCTACAGCGCACACAAGGACATTAAACTGACGCTGCTAAACAAGGTAATATACAAGTACAAAATGCGTCCTTTTAAGTTTTTGGATTTTAAATTATTTTTTGTGTGCAGTTTTACTGAAGTAAAGGATGATGGAGCTGGAAAACCATTCCAGACTCTGCTCAGCAGTTATACCATGTATTTCCAGGTGGCAGCAGATTCAGTGTCGGGCACCCGCAGCAGCTGCTGGTAGAGTGAGTGAAGGGGGCAGATTTACCAGCAGCTGCTGGTAGTGAGTGAAGGGGGCAAATTTACCAGCAGCTGCTGGTAGTGAGTGAAGGGGGCAGATTTACCAGCAGCTGCTGGTAGTGAGTGAAGGGGGCAGATTTACCAGCAGCTGCTGGTCGAGTGAGTGAAGGGGGCAGATTTACCAGTAGGTGCTGGTAGAGTGAGTGAAGGGGGCAGATTTACCAGTAGGTGCTGGTAGAGTGAGTGAAGGGGGCAGATTTACCAGCAGCTGCTGGTAGAGAGTGAAGGGGGCAGATTTACCAGTAGGTGCTAGTAGAGTGAGTGAAGGGGGCAGATTTACCAGTAGGTGCTGGTAGAGTGAGTGAAGGGGGCAGATTTACCAGCAGCTGCTGGTCGAGTGAGTGAAGGGGGCAGATTTACCAGTAGGTGCTGGTTGAGAGTGAAGGGGGGCAGATTTACCAGCAGCTGCTGGTAGTGAGTGAAGGGGGCAGATTTACCAGCAGCTGCTGGTAGAGAGTGAAGGGGGCAGATTTACCAGTAGGTGCTGGTCGAGTGAGTGAAGGGGGCAGATTTACCAGTAGGTGCTGGTAGTGAGTGAAGGGGGCAGATTTACCAGTAGGTGCTGGTAGAGAGTGAAGGGGGCAGATTTACCAGTAGCTGCTGGTCGAGTGAGTGAAGGGGGCAGATTTACCAGTAGGTGCTGGTCGAGTGAGTGAAGGGGGCAGATTTACCAGCAGCTGCTGGCAGAGAGTGAAGGGGCAGATTTAGTGTCTGTGATTCTCTGATGAATCAAGACAAACTCAAATGGGAGTCAACCCAGACCCTCGCTCCTGTTTGAAGTGGCTGGGAAAAATGGGCACCTGCTCACCCCCTCCAGGGTTGGGGAAAGAAATAACCGTTTAAACCCAGGAATTGTTGTACAGCTCCCTACTTCACGCTAACGCGAGAAGCTGAGGAATTTCTCTGTTTGATACAAGCTGCCTCTCCAAGTTTGCACAGTTCCTGCCAAATGCGGAGAGGGTTTTGTGTCGTGTACTCTGATTCAGCAGTAGTTGGTGATTGGAGATGCCCAGAATTTCCTTCATTACAGACCCTTTTCCTCTTCACTCACTGATCGGGTAGCGTTCCATCAGGGAGTTGAGGCGTGCGTCCCGTCGGGGAATTGAGGCGTGAGAGTGCAGCAAGTCTGAGTGTGATCTGTAACTGTACTGTGGAGATTTTGACACTTTTGTCTATTTCAGCCTGCCGATAAGGGCACCAGGAAACGGTATGAACCTTCTGATAAGGAGAGGCCATCATCTCCACCTTCCAAACGGGTCGCCCTGTCTCCAGAAAGAGGTTTGTAATTTCACGCAAACAGCAGACCAGATTCTCCCAGATTGTAGAGTACGAGCTGTGAAATTTTCATGGGGTGAATTTGGAATATCATGGGGAGTACAGAGGCATGCGAGTGGATTGGCAACAGAATGCAATGAATTATAGAATCTTATAGCCTAGAAGGAGTCCATTCGGCCCATTGTGCCTGTGCCGGCTCTTTGAAGGAGCTGCCCAATTAGTTCCTCTCCCCTGCTCTTTCCCCACATCCCTTCAAATTTCTCCTTTTCAAGTATTTATCCAATTTCCTTTTGTGTCAGCTGTGGCTCAGTGGGTAGCACTCTGGCCTCTGAGTCAGAAGGTTGTGGGTTCAAGTCCCACTTAAGAGACTTGAGCACAAAAATCTGGACTGACACCCCAGTGCAGTGCTGAGGGAGTGCTGCATTGTTAGAAGGGCCGTCTTTCAGATGAGACGTTAAACCGAGGCCCCGTCTGCTCTCTCAGGTGAACGTAAAAGATTCCATGGCACTATTTCGAAGAAGAGCAGGGGAGTTCTCCCTGGTGTCCTAGGGCCAATATTTATCCCTCAAACAACATAACAAAAACAGATTATCTGGTCATTATCACATTGCTGTTTGTGGAGCTTGCTGTGTGCAAATTGGCTGCCGTGTTTCCTACATTACAACAGTGACCACACTTCAAAAATACTTAATTGGCTGTAAAGCACTTTAGGATGTCCGGTGGTCATGAAAGGCGCTGTAGAAATATAAGTCTGTCTTTCTTTCTTTCTCTCTCCCTTTCTTTCTCTCACTCTCTCTTTTGTAAGTTATTAAATCTGCTTCCACCGTCCTTCAGGCGGTGCATTCCAGATCGCAATGCAAGATTAAATGCATACAAGAAGGCATATGTGTATTGAAGCGAGTCCAGAAGACAGTATGACATATGTTACAAGTAGTGCTGGAAACTCTTCAGTTTGATGCTCCTCTCCATTATGCTTGTACTTAGTAATAAAGAAGTGATGTGGTTGATTGGATATTGATGCATATTCAAGACCCTTAAAAAGCTTTGATGATACAAAAGGCTATTACAAAGTATTTACAGCACAGAAACAGGCCATTTGGCCCAACTGGTCCGTGCCGGTATTTGTGCTCCACACGAGCCTCCTCCCACCCCTCATCATCTCACCCTATCAGCATATCCTTCTATTCCTTTCTCCCTCATGTGTTTATCCAGCTTCCCCTTGAATGCATCAATACTATTCGCCTCAACTACTCCTTGTGGTAGCGAGTTCCATATTCTAATCACTCTCTGAGTAAAGATTCTCCTGAATTCTCTATTGGATTTATTAGTGACTATCTTATATTTATGGCCCCTAGTTTCTGGTCTCGCCCACAAGTGGAAACATCATTTCTACGTCTACTGAATCAAACCTTAAAGACATCTATCAGGTCACCTCTCAGTCTTCTCTTTTCTAGAGAAAAGAGCCCCAGCCTGTTCCATGATTCCTGATCGGTATAACCTCTGGGGCCTGGTATCATTTTAGTAAATCTTTTTCGCACCTTCTCCAGCGCCTCTGTATCCTTTTTTATAATATGGAGACCAAAACAATACACCAAGTGTAGTCTAACCGAGGTTCTACACAAGTTTAACAGAACTTCTTTGCTTTTCAATTCTATCCCTTTAGAAATGAACCCCGGTACTTTTTTTTTATGGCCTTATTAATCTGTGTCACTACTTTTAGTGATGTGTGTGTGTATCTGTACCCCCACATCTCTCTCTTCCTCTACCCATTTGGACACTTATTTGGATGAGGGGACCAAATGTAATATACAGGAAACTCTTTATTAACCGGCACCGACGGGACCGGCGTGGTGCCGGTTAATCAAAAAGTCCGGATAACGGAGAGTTATATCTCCCAACGTACGAGAGCCCCGTACACACTGACATGCGCCTGCATTCGGAGCTCCGTCTCCCCGGGGACCGCCAGCTGACCATCTGTCGTGTCCACTGCCTACCCGGGCTGCACATTCCCCTCCCAATCTACATGCTCCGATACAAGGCAAACACCTTGGGGTTTTTTAAAAAGTTATTTTTAAAGGAGAGATGAAGGAAAACCCCAGTTACCTACTCAAGAATTTTGCCGGTTAAGAGAGATTTCCGGTTATTTGGGTGCCGGTTAAAAGAGAGTTTCCTGTATCCAAATTTGCTGATGATTAAACGCTGGGTGGGAATGTAAGTTGTGAGGAGGATGCAAGGAGGCTTCAAGGGGATAAGACAGGCTAAGTGAGTGGACAAGAATATGGCAAATGGAATATATTGTGAAGTTATCCACTTTGGTAGGAAAAATAGAAAAGCAGAGATTGGGAAATGTTGGTGTTCAGAGGGAGATGCAGGGAGGATGTTTCCCCTGGCTGGGGAGTCTAGAACCAGGGGTCACAGTCTCAGAATAAGGGGTCAGCCTTTTGGACTGAGTTGAGGAGAAATTTCTTCTGAGGGTGGTGAATCTTTGGAATTCTCTACCCCAGAGGGCTGTGGCGGTTCAGTCGTTGAGTATATTCAAGACAGAGAAAGATAGATTTTTGAATATTAAGGGAATCAAGGGAAATGGGGATAGTGCAGGAAAGTGGAGTTGAGGTAGAAGATCAGCCATGATCTTATTGAATGGCGGAGCAGGCTCGAAGGGCCAAATGACCTACTCCTACTCCTATTTCTTATGTGCTTATGTTATTTTCCAAGGAGTATGTGGCCTCCTTATTCTCCTTCCAAAATGTACCACCTCACACTTATCTATACATGGTACATGGAAGTTCTTAAATACTAAACGAGTTTGCAGTTTAAAAGTACTGCCTGATGATTTAGTGGGGAAGAAAATGAAGAGTGGGTCGAGAATCCTAATTCTGTGTAACTGATAAGGGTCCTGGTGGTGGTGGTCTCTCTCCCAAGAGTATTTGCTCTCCATATCATCAGTGAGAATTGTGATTTAAAAACCTCTACCTACCAATAATGCAAATTAAAAGATGCAAAGAACATCTTAAACCGATGTACAGCAGCTCGAATGTCATTATTTCAGTCCAGTTTCTAATCTGAGGACAGATGATTTTGTTTGAAAGTATTTGACTATTGCCCTGTGCAGTGGCTGTAGGTGGAGGTCAGATCTGTGAATTCCACAGCGAATTTCTAGTCTTAAAAATGGTCTGCCTCCTTCTCAGCACAATCTGCAGCCGGAGGATTGAGTAACTTTATTTTAAAGATTTAAACTAGTTTTTGAAGAGGATCCAGTCCAGCTAGTTAAATGCACCAAGTTCCGCAGCACTGACACAAACATGATAGTCAAAGGTTCGGTTCCTGGTTTGTGCTGCATCAACTGATCTCAGTGCAGTGGCAGGCTCACTCCAAATCGCCGGTCAACCAGTCTCCTTCCTGATCACTACCCAGTCACTGCCCCAGCAAACATCTGTGTGCACAGCATTGGGCTCAACTCGGCTTTTCTGCCTGTCCTCCTTCCCGCCCCCAACCTAACTCCTGTGATGGAGGAAAATCTTACCAACACTCACCTTCTAGGCTCATACTGCTTAGGAGAGGTAACAGTGCGGAGGTTTTAAATTTACGGCACAGGTATAGCCGGTGCTGGTGATCTCTGTAAACAGTACGTTTCTTGGTGTTGCTGTGCGATGTTGGCCTGTGTTTTTCTTGGTGTTGCTGTGTGATGTTGGTCTGTGTTTTTCTTGGTGTTGCTATAGAAAAATAGGAGTATGATCATGGCCGATCCTCTATCTCAATACCATATTCCCGCTCTCTCCCCATACCCCTTGATACCTTTTGTGTCTAGAAATCTATCTATCTATCTTAAATATATTCAGTGACTTGGCCTCCTCAGCCTGCTGTGGTAGAGAATTCCACAGGTTCACCACCCTCTGACTGAAGAAATTTCTCCTCATCTCAGTCCTAAATGTCCTACCCCGTATCCTAAGACTGTGACCCTTCGTTCTAGACCCCCCCAGCCAGGGGAAACATCCTCCTTGCATCCAGTCTGTCTAGCCCTGTCAGAATTTTATACGTTTCAATGAGATCACCTCTCATTCTTCTAAACTCTAGTGAATACAGGCCTAGTCGACCCAATCTCTCCTCATAAGACAGTGCTGCCTTTCTTAGGTAAGGAGACCAAAACTGCACACAGTACTCCAGGTGTGGTCTCACCAAGGCCCTGTATAACTGTAGTAAGACATCCTTGTTCCTGTACTCAAATCCTCTTGCAATGAAGGCCAACATACCATTTGCCTTCCTAACTGCTTGCTGCACCTGCATGTTTGCTTTCAGTGACTGGTGTACAAGGACACCCAGGTCCCTTTATACATCAACATTTCCCAATCTATCACCATTTAAATAATACTCTGCCTTTCTGTTTTTCCTACCGAAGTGGATAATTTCATAGAAACATAGAACATAGGAGCAGGAGTAGGCCATTCGACCACTCGAGCCTGTTCCGCCATTTAATGAGATCATGGCTGATCATCCAAATTCAGTACCCTGTCCCTGCTTTCTCCCCATATCCCTTGATCCCTTTAGCCTTAAGAAATATATCTAACTCCTTCTTGAATATATTTAATGAATTGGCCTCAACTGCCTTGTGTGGTAGAGAATTCCACAGGTTCACCATTCTCTGGGTGAAGAAATTCCTCCTCATCTCAGTCCTAAATGGCTTACTCCTTATCCTTAGACTGTGACCCCTGGTTCTGGACTCCCCTGCCATCGGGAACATCCTTCCTGCATCTAGTCTGTTAGTCCTGTTAGAATTTTATAACTTTCAATGAGATCCCCTCTCATTCTTCTAAACTCGAGCGAATATAAGCCTAATCGACCCAATCTCTCTTCATACGTCATTCCTGCCATCCCAGGTATCAGTCTGGTGAATCTTCGCTGCACTCCCTCCATGGCAAGAACATCCTTCCTCAGATAAGGCGACCAAAACTGCACACAATACTCAAGGTGTGGTCTCACCAAGGCCCTGTACAACTGCAGCAAGACATCCTTGGTCCTGTACTTGAATCCTCTCGCTATGAAGGCCAACATACCATTTGCCTTCTTAACCGCCTGCTGTACCTGCATGCTTACTTTCAGCGACTGGTGCACAAGGACACCCAGGTCTCGTTGCACTTCCCCTTTTCCCAATCTATTGCCGTTCAGATAATAATCTGTCTTCCTGTTTTTGCCACCAAAGTGGATAACCTCGCATTTATCCACATTATACTGCATCTGCCCAATCACCCAACCTGTCCAAATCATACTGGAGTTTCTCTGCATCCTCCTCACAACACACACGCCCACCCAGCTTTGTGTCGTCTGCAAACTTGGAGATATTACATCTAGTTCCCTCGTCTAGATCATTAATATATGTTGTGAATAGCTGGGGTCCTAGCACCGATCCCTGCGGTACCCCACTAGTCACTGCCTGCCACTCGGAAAAAGACCCATTTATTCCAACTCTTTGCTTCCTGTCTGTCAACCAGTTCTCTATCCAAGTCAGTACCTTACCCCCAATCCCATGTGCTTTAACTTTGCATGCTAATCTCTTATGCGGGACCTTATCAAAAGCCTTCTGAAAGTCCAAATACACCACATCCACTGGTTCTCCCTTATCTATTCTACCAGTTACATCCTCAAAAAATTCCAGTGGATTAGTCAAGCATGATTTACCTTTTGTAAATCCATGTTGACTTTGTCCGATCCTGTCACTGTTTTCCAAGTGCTCTGCTATTACATCTTTTATAATGGACTCTAGCATTTTGCCCACTACCGATGTCAGGCTATAATTCCCCGTTTTCTAGCTACCACCTTTTTTAAATAGTGGGGTTACATTAGCTACCCTCCAATCCATGGGAACTGTTCCAGAGTCTATAGAATTTTGGAAGATGACCAGCAATGCATCTACTATTTCTAGGGCCACTTCCTTAAGTACCCTAGGATGTAGATTATCAGGCCCTGGGGATTTATCGGCCTTCAATCCCGTCAATTTCCCGAACACCATTTCCCTACAAATACTGATTTCATTCAATTCCTCCCTCTCATTAGACCCTATGTTCCCCGACATCTCTGGGAGGTTATTTGTGTCCTCCTTTGTGAAGACAGAACCAAAGTATGTATTTAATTGGTCTGCCATTTCTTTGTTCCCCATTATAAATTCCCCTGATTCTGACTGCAAGGGACCTACGCTTGACTTCACCAATCTTTTTCTCTTCACATGTCTGTAGAAGCTTTTACAGTCAGTTTTTATGTTCCCTGAAAACTTCCTCTCATATTCTATTTTCCCCCTCTTAATTAATCCCTTTGTCCTCCTTTGCTGACTCCTAAACTGCTCCCAATCCTCAGGTTTGCTGCTTTTTCTGGCCAATTTATATGTCCTCTCCTTGGATCTTATGCTATCCCTAATTTCCCTTGTTAGCCACGGTTGAGTCACCTTTTTTGTTTTATTTTTATGCCAAACAGGGATGAACAAATTCTGTAGTTCATCCATGCGATCTTTAAATGTTTGCCATTGCCTATCCACCGTTAACCCTTTAAGTAACGCTCCCCAATCCATCCTAGCCAACTCTCGCCTCATACCATCGTAGTTTCCTTTATTTAAATTCAGTACCCTAGTCTCTGAGTCAACTATGACTTCACTCTCCATCTTAATGAAGAATTCTATCATATTATGATCGCTCCTCCCCAAGGGGCCTCGCACAACAAGATTGCTAATTAATCCTTTCTCATTACATAATACCCAGTCTAAGATGGCCTGATCTCTAGTTGGTTCCTCGACATATTGGTCCAGGAAACCATCCCGTATACACTCTAGGAATTCCTCCTCCACAGTATTGTTACTAATTTGGTTAGCCCAATCTATATGTAGATTAAAGTCACCCATGATAACTGCTGTGCCCTTATTGCACGCGTCTCTAATTTCCCGTTTAATGCCATCCCCAACATCAGCATTACTGTATGGGGGTCTGTATACAACTCCCACTAATGTTTTCTGCCCCTTGGTATTTCTCAGCTCTACCCATACAGATTCCACATCATCAGAGCTAATATCCTTCCTTACTATTATGTTAATCTCCTCTTTAATCAGCAATGCTACCCCACCTCCTTTTCCTTTTTGCCTATCCTTCCTGAATATTGAATGCCCCTGGATGTTGAATTCCCAGCTTTGGTCACCTTGGAGCCATGTCTCCGTAATCCCAATTATATCATATCCGTTTACATCTATTTGCGCAGCTAATTCAATCCACCTTGTTACGAATGCTCTTCGCATTAAGACACAAAGCCTTCAGGCTTGTTTTTTTATCACTCTTAGTCCTTTTAGAATTATTATTTACTGTAGCCCTGTTTGATTTACACCCTTGATTGCTCTGCCTTCCACTTTTGCTTTTGTCCTTCCCGTCTTTTGTTTCTGTCCTTGCTTCCCTTTCCTCTGTCTTCCTGCACAGGTTCCCAACCCCCTGCCATTTTAGTTTAAACCCTCCCCAACAGCACTAGCAAACACACCCCCTCGGACATTGGTCCCGGTCCTGCCCAGGTGCAAACCATCCAGTGTGTACTGATCCCACCTCCCCCAGAACCGGTTCCAATGTCCCAGGAATTTGAATTCCCTCCCCCTTGCACCATTCCTCTAGCCACGTATTCATCTGAAATATCCTTCTATTTCTACTCTGACTAGCACGTGGCACTGGTAGCAATCCTGAGATTACTACCTTTGAGGTCCTTTTTTTTAATTTACCCCCTAACTCCCTATATTCAGCTTTTAGGACCTCATCCCATTTTTTACCTATATCGTTGGTACCTATATGCACCACGACAACTGGCTGTTCACCCTCCCCCTCCAGAATGCCCTGCAGCCGCCCCGAGACATCCTTGACCCTTGCACCAGGGAGGCAGCATACCATCCTGGAGTCTCATTTGCGGCCGCAGAAACGCCTATCTATTCCCCTTACAATAGAATCCCCTGTCACTATAGCTCTCCCGCTCTTTTTCCTCCCATCCTGTGCAGCAGAACCACCCATGGTGCCAGGAAGTTGGCTGCTGCTGCCTTCCCCTGATAAGCCATCTCCCTCAACAATATCCAAAGTGGTATATCTGTTTGAGAGGGGGATGGCCACAGGGGACCCCTGCACTACCTGCCTGCGCCTACTACTCTGCCTGGCGGTCACCCATTCCCTTCCTGCCTGTGCAGCCTTTACCTGCGGTGTGACCAACTCATTAAACGTGCTATCCACGATGTCCTCAACATCGCAAATGCTCCAGTATGTATCCATTCGCAGCTCCAGCGCCGCAATGCGGTCTGCCAGTAGCTGCTAGCTGGATACACTTACCGAACACATGGTCGTCAGGGACACAGGAAGTGCACCCGATTTCCCACATAGCGCAGGAGGAGCATGCCATGGGGCCGAGCTGTGCTGCCATGACTTAACTTTTAATTAATTTAAATTAAATTAAATCAAATCAATACCACAAATTACACTACAATTAAATGATATACTCAAGGGCCCTTGTTTACTAGCACTCCCCGCTACACAACAGAGACCTTAGAAACTATAACCACAAAAATTAAGACTGTCAAAACTTTATAAACTATTAACCTTAACTATCAAACTATATAGTATAAATACTCACCTGGCCGTACTCACCCAATCAGCTGCTTCCTCTTGCCCGCGTCACTTTTTGAATCGTGACGTGGCTCTGGAACGCCGCCGCCAGTCTGTGAGATTGGTAAGCCTCTGTAAAATAAAAAGCCCGCAAAAGTGAGTTTAAATACTCACTGTTCTCTCCTGTTGCTCCCAACACCGGCCTCTGTATATAAAAAAAAAGCCCGCAAAAGTGAGTTTAAATACTCACTGTTCTCTCCTGTTGCTCCCGACACTCCGCATTTATCCATGTTATACTGCATCTGCCATGTATTTGCCCACTCACTCAACTTGTCTAAATCGCCTTGAAGCCTCTTTGCATCCTCTTCACAACTCAAAATCCCTCCTAGTTTTGTGTCGTCAGCAAACTTGGAAATATTACATTTGGTTCCCTCATCCAAATCATTGATATTTATTGTGAATAGCTGGGGCCCAAGCACTGATCCCTGCGGTACCCCACTAGTCATCGCCTGCCACCCCGAAAAAGACCCATTTATTCCTACTCTATTTCCTGTCTGTTAACCAATTTTCAATCCATGCCAGTATATTACCCCCAATCCCATGTGCTTTAATTTTGCACACTAACCTCTTATGTCGGACTTTATCAAAGGCCTTCTGAAAATCCAAATACACCACATCCACTGGTTCTCCCTTATCTATTCTACCAGTTACATCCTCAAAAAACTCCAGTAGGTTTGTCAAACACGATTTCACTTTCATAGAGTCATAGAGTTATACAGCACAGAAAGAGGCCCATCGTGTCTGCGCCGGCCATCAAGCCCTGTCTATTATCCCATTTTCCAGCACTTGGTCTGTAGCCTTGTATGCTATGGCATTTCAAGTGCTCATCTAAATGCTTCTTGAATGTTGTGAGGGTTCCTGCCTCTACCACCCTTTCAAGCAGTGAGTTCCAGATTCCAACCACCCTCTGGGTGAAAAAGTTTTTCCTCAAATCCCCTCTAAACCTCCTGCCCCTTACCTTGAAACTATGCCCCCTGGTTATGGACCCCTCTACTAAGGGGAAAAGTTCCTTTCTATCTATCCTATCTATGCCCCTCATAATTTTGTACACCTCAATCAGGTCCCCCCTCAGCCTTCTCTGCTCCAAGGAAAACAACCCCAGCCAGTCCAGTCTCTCCTCATAGCTGAAGCGCTCCAGCCCAGGTAACATCCTGGTGAATCTCCTCTGCACCCTCTCCAATGCAATCACATCCTTCCTATAGTGTGGCGACCAGAACTGCACACAGTATTCCAGCTGTGGCCTAACTAGCATTTTGTACAGCTCCATCATAACTTCCCTGCTCTTATATTCTATGCCTCGGCTAATGAAGGCAAGTATCCCATATGCCTTCTTAACCACCTTATCTACCTGTCCTGCTGCCTTGAGGGATCTATGTACATGCACACCAAGGTCCCTCTGATCCTCTGTCCTTCCTAGGGTCCTACCATTCATTGTGTATTCCCTTGCCTTGTTAGTCCTCCCAAAATGCATCACCTCACACTTTTCAGGGTTAAATTCCATTTGCCACTGTTCTGCCCATCTAACCATCCTGTCTATATCGTCCTGTAGCCTGAGGCTTCCCTCCTCGCTATTTACCACTCCACCAATTTTCGTAACATCTGCGAACTTACTGATCATACCTCCTACATTCATATCTAAATCATTAATGTACACTACAAACAGCAAAGGACCCAGCACCGATCCCTGCGGTACACCACTGGACACAGGCTTCCAGTCACAAAAACAACCTTCGACCATCACCCTCTGCCTCCTGCCACTAAGCCAATTTTGGATCCAATGTGCCAAATTGCCCTGGATCCCATGGGCTCTTACCTTCTTGACCAGTGTCCCATGCGGGACTTTGTCAAAAGCCTTACTGAAGTCCATGTAGACTACATCAACTGCACTACCCTCATCCACACACCTAGTCACCCCCTCAAAAAATTCAATCAAATTGGTTAGACATGATCTCCCCTTGACAAAGCCATGCTGACTATCCTTGATTAATCCTTGCCTCTCCAAGTGGAGACTAATTCTGTCCCTCAGAATTTTTTCCAATAATTTCCCTACCACTGATGTTAGGCTCACTGGCCTGTAATTCCCTGGTTTATCCCTACTACCCTTCTTGAATAATGGTACTACGTTAGCAGTCCTCTGGCACCTCCCCTGTGGCCAGAGAGGTTCTGAAAATTTGTGTCAGAGCCCCTGCAATCTCCTCCCTTGCCTCACACAGCAGCCTCGGATACATCTCGTCTGGGCCTGGGAATTTATCCACTTTTAAGCCCGCTAAAACCGTTAGTACCTCCTCCCTCTCAATGCTAATTTGTTCAAGTATATCACAATCCCCCTGCCTGATTTCTATGCCTACATCGTCCTTCTCCATAGTGAACACAGATGCAAAATATTCATTTAAAACCTCACCTACATCTTCCGGCTCTGCACACAGATTGCCACTTTGGTCCCTACTCTTTCCCTGGTTATCCTCTTGCCCTTAATATACTTATAAAACACCTTGGGATTTTCCTTTATTTTGCCCGCCAGTGTTTTTTCATGCCCCCTCTTCGCTCTCCTAATTTCTGTTTTAAGTACCCCCCTGCACATTCTATACTCCTCTAGGGTTTCCACTGTTTTTAGTCCTTTGTATCTGCCAAAAGCCTCCCTTTTTTTCCTAATCCATTCTTGTATATTCCTTGACATCCAGGGTTCCCTGGACTTGTTGGTCCCACCCTTGACCTTTACGGGAACATGTTGGCGTTGTACTCTCTTTCTTTTCTGAATGACTCCCACGGCTCTGATGTGGATTTTCCTACAAGTAGCTGGTCGCAGTCCACTTTGGCCAGATCCTGCCTTATCCTATTAAAATCGGCCTTCCCCCAATTTAGAACCTTTATTTCCGGTCCATCTTTGTCCTTTTCCATGACTACCTTAAAACTCACCGAATTATGGTCACTGTCACCAAAATGCTCTCCTACATTCATAAATCCATGTTGACTTTGTCTAATCCCGTTGATATTTTCTAAGTGTCCTGTTATCACATTCTTTATAATAGACTCTAGCATTTTCCCTACTACTGATGTTCGGCTGTAGTTCCCTGTTTTCTCTCTCCCTCCTTTTTTAAATAGTGGGGTTACATTTGCCACCCTCCAATCTGCAGGAACTGTTCCATAATCTATAGAATTTTGCAAGATGACAACCAATGCATCCACTATTTTCTTGGCTCCCTCTTTTTAGTACTCTGGGATGCAGATTATCAGGCCCTTCAGTCCCATTAATTTCTCCAGCACTATTTTTTTACTAATACTAATTTCCTTTAATTCCTCCTTCTCGCTAGACTCTTGGTTCCCTCGCATTTCTGGGAAGTTATTTGTGTCCTCTTCCGTGAAGACATAACCAAAGTATTTGTTTAATTGCTCGCCATTTCCTTGTTCCCCATTATAAATTCTCCCATTTCTACCTGTAAGGGACCTACATTTGTCTTCACTAATCTTTTTCTTTTTACATATTTGTAGAAGCTTTTACAGTCCGCTTTTATGTTCCTTGCAAGTTTACTCTCATACTCTATTTTTCCCCTCTGAATCAATCTCTTGGTCCTTTTTTGTTGAACTCCAAACTGCTTGCTACTTTTTCTAGCAACTTTATATGACTCCTCTTTGGATCTAATACTATCCTTAATTTCTTTTGTTAGCTATGGTTGGGCCGCTTTTCCTTTTGTGTTTTTGCGCCAGAAAGGAATGTATAACTGTTGCAATTCATGCATTCGTTCCTTAAATGTTAGCCATTGCCTATCCACCATCATGCCTTTTAATGAAGCTCCCCAATCTATCATAGCCAACTCACTCCTCATACCTTCGTAGTTTCATGCGATGTCGGTCTGTGTTTCTCGGTGTTGCTCCTTGATGCCGGTCTGTGTGTTTCTTGGTGTTGCTCTCTGATGTCGGTCTGTGTGTTTCTCTCTAATACCTGTCTCTGTCTGTCTGTTTCAGGGCATCGTGAGCGGAAGCCATTTGGAAGGCCACCATCACCAAAGGGTGATCGTCCGAGTAGCCGAGCACCAGCGATGATGCGATCATCTCCTGCCCAAGCAGACAGGTAAGTGCACACACAGGTGACACCAAAAATGGATTAACTTGAGGATAACTTCACCAAATGTGCTTCCTAAAACGTCTGGGCTGCAATGCAGGTAGAGAGGGTAAAAGTGTGTCTGTTGAGGGCAGGTGTACAGTGCGATGGAACACTGGTGACACTGGTCATGACAGGTAGCTTGTATCGGATGTTTTCTCCACCGATGCTACCTGGCATGCTGAGTATCTGCAGCATTTTCTGTTGTTGTTTGACTTGCAGTATTTTGCTTTTTGTTCAAGAGATCGGTGCTCTGGGCTCCAGCCTGTGCCAGTGCTGCTGTAGAATTGATCAGGTAGTGAGTGAGCAGCTTGCTACCATCATCCCTCCCTCTCTTTCTCCCACCATCCCCTCCCCAACATACATCTCGAGTGGAGAGGTCTGTGCCTCTTTGTAGGGTGCCCCCGCTTTGACACCCTAGGAACCAGTGCCCAGCGGTTCTCCAGCAGATGCTCTGCTGTGTGCATCAGATGGAAAGTGTAGCCAGTCCTGCTCCTGTTGGGAAATTGTACTTTCATGCCCATTGTACTTCCTGTTTTTGCAAGTGGGAGTCGTCACAGACAGTGTCAAATCTGGGTACATTTCTTCAGTAGATATCTTTCGATATCATAGTCCAGTGGTGATGGAACTAGACAAGCGAGCTCGGGACACAAGTCCAAGGCCCCATTGTGGCAAGTTCAATAAATCTGGTCAATTGTGGGCTGGCGCCAGAAAATGACCATGAAAGGATGTTGTAAAAACCCAACTGGTTCACTAATGTCCTTCAGGAAAGGGAGTCAGCTATCCTTACCCGGCCTGGCCTACACGTGACTCCAGTCTCTTGCTATGCAGTTGACTCTTCCTGTCCTCGGGGCAACGAAGGATGGGCAAGAAATGCTGGCTTTCCAGCATAGTCTACATGCCAAGAATAAATAAAAAGAAAGTTTTCAGACAAGAATGACTGCGTGTATTTAAATCTTTTTCCCCTCTCCTTTTAGAAAACGGCCACCTTCACCCCAGTCAAAGGTCTTGAGCAAAGTGACTAGTGTGTCTTCAAGCTCCAGCAAGTCCCACGATGCAGCAGCCTCTGCCACCACTGCATCCTCTGCAAAGTCGAGCAAATCCAACACGTTATCGCGCAGGGAGGAGCTGCTGAAACAGCTGAAAGCTGTGGAGGATGCCATTGCCCGCAAACGAGCAAAGATCCCTGGCAAGGTGCAGTAGCTGTGCACCAATCGACGCGGGACCGCAGTTTGTTGATTAGAGACAGCTGTCAGTATTTTCAATGATTAAATCTGTGATTTTTTCAGGAAGTAGCCATGTTGGGGGCTCCTTGGGTACCTCACTGCCATCCTCCCGACCTCCTGACATCCCAGTGGGCGATGGCTGCAGTTTAGCTGCAGATCTGTCATTTTTTTTTCTTCTTCTTAAAGTGGAGAGATGGCTGCAGACTGTGAACTTTATTACGTATTTAACACAAACTGACGCTGCGGTGGCAATCGGTTCAAACCGTACAGTCAATGACTGGACTTGAACACGTGGAATCTGGCCCTAGAGAAGCCACACCTTTTACACTGCTTTAGAAGTTCTTAGTGTGTGTGTTGTCTGAAGGAATTCCCACATATACAAACTGTGTTACCGGAGAGCAGGTGAATGTGCTGTCAAACGCTGCTTTCTCTTTTCCCCCTCCATTTTTTGGGCAAACTTGTTCTTCTGGCTTCCCAAATAAATATTCATTCTTTTATTTTACACTTTTCAGATTTTTTTAATCTCGTGCGCACACCTTATGGTTGTGTAGGATGTGTAGGTTGAAGACTGAGAACTCTTTCAAAAGATCATTTGGTTAACACACACAGCTGAGGTATTGCGGTAAAGCAGTTTTTTATATGCTGATAACATCTGCTGAAGCTGGGAGGGCAGAGTAATTGCATTGAATGGGGAGATAAATGTTCAGGATTGACTTTTTTTTTTAACATGACTTTAATAAAGGATTTACTAGTTGTAAAGATTCAGAACAGTTTTGATTAGCAACCTAGCCTTAAGTTAATGGAAGTGAGTTTGTGTCAGCACTTCTACTTCGAGAGACCCGCTCCACAGGTCAGTCAGTTTCCACAGGGGCCTCGGGTTTCACTTGTTGCTTTTTGCAGGGTGAGGGGAGACGAGAAGTTGCCTCAGCCTCCAGAATCTAAAGCTGTGCTCTCCCTCCGCTCGCACCTGTCTAAGTTCAGCTACATTCCCTCACGAATATTTCACCATTAACTTTGAGACTTTTAGAATGTACTGTGAACTGTCTCAGCCCCGCCCTCTCCCCGAGCCTCTGACTCTCCCTGTGCCAGTTATGCTTTGTGACCTCCGCAGCATCGGTCCAGATGCAGTGAAACCTGTCGCGCTGCCGGTGTGCAGTGACCATCTAACTTCTGTCCAGCTCGCACCTGAAGCTGAAAGCACCTGCCTTGTAAGGCTGCCTGCTCCCTAGCCCGAGGGATACTGTACGCACATCTCTCCTCATCTATTCGACTCTGTTTACAAACCTCACTTCCTGTCGAAGTTTATTGCTGATCATTATAAATGGCACGAGAGAAAGATTGAGCTGTAATTAAACTTAATTAACAGATTCCGAGTTAACCCTCCACAGACTGAGGCTTTTTCCTCAGTTTTCAAACTACACATCACCCCTTTCGTCTCATACTTGGAAAAAATCTGTAAATTTCTAGTAATATTCTGAAGTATGATTATAGATGTACAATACTGTAGAAAATCATCTTCATTCATAGAGTTCTTGGAGTGGGTTACACGGGCTGGAACTTTGCTCATTTTTGGAGCCTAGTTGCTCCTCGGGTCATCTGAGGAGCAAAGAATAGATGATTTGAAGCGAGGTTTTAAGAACTTTCTAAACCAAAGCTGTTTGGAATGTGGCAGGTAACTGAGCTGTCGACTACACCTTTATTTAAGGAGTAACTTCAGTAAAAAAATCACGTGTCTCAGACCAATTTTTGATTTTCAGTTTCAAAACCAACTGCAGTCAGAGAATTTTTTTAAAAACAAGTCAGAATCTTGTTTGGGGCCAGGCACTAATGGGCTGAATTACCTTCCCAATCAGTATGACCAACCAGTGCGATAGCAGCACCCGCCAGTGGCACACGAGTTAATCTCCCAGGGCCAGGCTTTAGTGAGCAGGTTGGAGTCGTGCCCTGATCTAGTGTCGCTCTCTCGGATGAGCCTGTGTGGCTGCTGTGCCGGAGTCACAAGAATGGAAATCCCTCTTGCAGAACTGAAGTGTCAGGGACGAGGTCTCAGAGGTACGGTCGCTGTTACCCTTGCTATCAAACCGTGTCTGTTTCTAATACAATTCTGCATTCTCCTTTTTATTTGTATGTATGTAGGACTTCACATCTCACCATGTGGTGAAGCTTTGTTGATCATTGTCTCCTATTTGAAGGCAATCTGTAGGATACGTTAAATACAACGTAGCTGCTCCAGGAGTTGTGTTGGCGCAGGAGTATCACTTGCCGATCGCTTCGTTAATTGACCAACTCAATCAGGAGCAGGGTTGAGTACACTTTCCAAATCCACCACATCGCGGCTCTGCAGAAGATGCTCAAAGGGATAAAGGTGGGGCTCAAGACTGCGACAGTGCCCCAACGTTGCTTCTTTCAAACCTGCTTCTGCTGACAGGTTCCAGAGCAGCCGGGGAATTTTTACTGCAAGTTTGCATTTTCTTTTCAAGCTGTAACTTTGCCTTTTGTCACTGGCTGGGCAATTTTTATAAATGGACATGCCGATCGGCCAAATGGGGGGTCGGGGGAAGAGAGGAGTGGTTACAGAGACAAGGAGGCTGTGGGTTTGGCCGGCCAGATTTCGTTGAGTGGTGCTAAAGTTGAGAAGCGTTGGTGAAGAGGCAAACGCTTTGTTCCCCTCCCCTCCTGCAGGTATTTGCTATTGCTGGAATTCCAGGGGCATCGGGTGACCTCGGATGTCTTTCCTAGGTAGTTATTCAAGCGTGAGCCTGGCCAGTGGGTGCTGGGAGGCTATTTGACTCTGGGAGCATCACCGCCAAGCCTGATCCCGTTCTCACTCAAGGTCAGTAGCGGGGGGGAGGGTGTTAAGAATATAACATAAGAATTAGGAGCAGGAGTAGGCCACACGGCACTCTGTAAGATCATGGCAGATCGTCTACATTAACTCCACTTTCCCGCACTGTCCCCATATCCTTTGATTTCCCTAAAGTCCAAAAATCTATCTATCTCCGCCTTGAGTATACTCAACGAGTCAGCATCCACAGCCCTCTGGGGCAGAGAATTCCAAAGATTCACAACCTGAGTGAAGAAATTCCTCCTCATCTCAGGTCTTAAATGGCCGACCCCTTATCCTGAGACTCTGCCCCCTAGTTTTAGACTCTCCAGCCAGGGGAAACAATCTCTTAGCATCTACCCTGTCAATCCCTCTCCGAATCTTACTGGATGGAGACCGAGGCTTCCTGGTCTCCGTGGATCAGAGGCTGCTGGCCAGCTGGCATCAAGTGTCTCGGCACGGACCAGGAATGAGACTTTCTCGTGTATGGCTGAATGCTGCATTAAACGGCATCTTCATCCACTGGGAGCAGCTGACAATGATTCTGAACTAGAGAATCGGAGTGTTGAGGATATCTCTGATTGCATGGTGTGTTATATCTCCTGTTGGGTTACCTTTGTGAACTGCTGTCTCTCTGACTAGCTGTATCGGGGACGATACTCCACTGTAACCAGTGAAAGTGTGTGGAGCACCACTGAGTTGTTGGCACGTTTATATATGTGACCCTTTAAAATGATTGTAACCAGCACCAGAAGCTGACCTTTCCATGACCCTGTGCTTATGACCAAAGGTTTCTCGCACACGAGAGCCCGGGCTCGGTTTGCAAATTCTTTGCCTCAAATTCTGGTGATTACACGTGGATTTAAGTAGAACTGGATACTGGGCCTCTGCCTGTGCGCCAAGTGGGACCAGTGACACTGGGGGGGTGTCTGTACTGGGACCAGTGACACTGGGGGGGTGTCTGTACTGGGACCAGTGACACGGGGGGTGTCTGTACTGGGACCAGTGACACTGGGGGGGTGTCTGTACTGGGACCAGTGACACTGGGGGGGTGTCTGTACTGGGACCAGTGACACTGGGGGCGTGTCTGTACTGGGACCAGTGACACTGGGGGTGTGTCTGCACTGGGACCAGTGATACTGGGGGGGTGTCTGCACTGGGACCAGTGACACTGGGGGCGTGTCTGTACTGGGACCAGTGACACTGGGGGTGTGTCTGCACTGGGACCAGTGACACTGGGGGGGTGTCTGTACTGGGACCAGTGACACTGGGGGCGTGTCTGTACTGGGACCAGTGACACTGGGGGGGTGTCTGCACTGGGACCAGTGATACTGGGGGGGTGTCTGCACTGGGACCAGTGATACTGGGGAAGCAGGAAATGATTAGTGCGTACAGTATCTGGGTAACAGGCCCCTGGGCAGTGTTTATACAGGTGTCAGGATCAAGGACAGTGGCCAACGACCAGCACACTCAACTGACAACATGTTTAAACCATATCCTGTGGGAGAGGCTCCCTCACCTTGCACTCTCCTCTACACCTGTAATGGGGCAATTCGACGAGTGTCAGCTGACGAGCATGTTCCAATCCCTGTGTGCAGTGTAACTAGGTTAACAAGTGCTGACATTTCAATCAGGTGCTCAAGGTAAGGAGAGAAGCAGAATGAATAGGCTTCTCTGAAATGGAAACTGATGGAATGTTACTAGAATATCCGGTGATATCTGGCAGTAGCCGAGGAGTTCCAGCTTCAATGGCCTTGCCTCTCGTTTATACTCTGGCTGTTTGATGCGTTGCCCTCGTTCACTGGGAGCCAGCTTTAGGCTGCTGACATTCTCTTTGTTTTGATATTTGTTCAACACCAGGTTATAGTCCAACAGCTTTATTTGAAATCACAAGCTTTCGGAGCGCTGCTCCTTCGTCAGGTGAAGTGAAGAAATACATATCGGCACAGCATATATAGTCAGAGAACACTGCCAGATGATTACAGTTAATCTTTCTAACTGCCCTTTATCACACCTCGGCAGAGAGATAATCACGGCAATCACAGATGTGGATGGTGTCCAAACAGGTCAGTCAGGAAAACATTACATCAAAGACAATGAGGTGGGACCCCTTGTGAACCCACCTCATTGTCTTTGATGTAATGTTTTCCTGACTGACCTGTTTGGACACCATCCACACCTTTGATTGCCGTGATTATCTCTCTGCCGAGGTGTGATAAAGGGCAGTTAGAAAGATTAACTGTAATCATCTGGCAGTGTTCTCTGACTATATATGCTGTGCCGATATGCATCTCTTCACTTCACCTGACGAAGGAGCAGCGCTCCGAAAGCTTGTGATTTCAAATAAAGCTGTTGGACTATAACCTGGTGTTGTGCGACTTCTCACATTTGTCCACCCCAGTCCAACACCGGCATCTCCACATCATTGATATTTGTTGGCAGCACAGGCCGGGCACTGGCCGTGTGGCCCAGTAACTCACAGCCTTAGTCAACTGAGCCATTAGGAGAACTTCAATACAGTGTACCAACCGCTCATCTTCCAACTCTAAGGGCAGTATGCACAGCAAGGTATTTGTTGTAAATAACCCTGACCTAACAGATTGTGTACGCAGTAACCACACGTTACAAGATCACTGAAATCCCATGAGTTCAGGCCTAGTTCTGTCATTAGCTCCCATCTCCGCTCCGCTCCTTCTCCCCACAAAGGTGCTGACTTTTTGCTGGATATATCCAGAGGAGCTGGGCACCCTCTGATAATTTGCCCAAGTGACAATAATATTCAATCAATTGGGAGCATTACATCCAAGACCAATTCCCTTCATCACCCAATCTCCATATACCTGGATTCTCAGCAAGAGTCACTGGATGGTGGTCAGGAGCGGGAGTTCTCGCTACATTTTTCTCTCTCTGACCCATGAGCACTGAGGCCAGTTGTCACGACTCTCGCCCTGCTGGATCAGCGAACTCTCGGGGATTGAATCTGGGTCTTTATCGAAAATAGCTCTTAAAAAGTGTTTGAATTAACTGAATAGAGCCATCACTTAAAACTGAACCATGTTATTACATTAAAGTAATATCATTATTTACCAGTAATGATATGTGAATATGAGGAAGTCACCAGTAAATCAAGGCTGTCGCATCCTGACTGACACAGGAGGAAGAACCAGCTGTAATTTATACAAGTGGGTTATGTTCAAGTGTCAAAACATCCAAACAGGAATTTACTCGTAATTTTATGTCAAAAGCAGTTAATGGTTCATCTGGATGCTGGCATGCAAACTAGTATTGGGGATTATGTAGCATGTCGTTGGTTCAAGAGGAAGGTCTAATAGTTCCTCAGGCTGGTGCGGTTAAACATGCTGCAACAAGGCCAAGTCTGTGTGTGCAATCGGCAGTGTTCACCAGTGTCTGCCTGCAGTGTTCACCAGTGTTCATTTCGCCAGATTCAATTAAAGTAAATTCAGATGGTGCGGGGATCAGACTGTGAATGCTGGAAACACACAGCAGGTCTGTCTGCTTCGGATGAATTGCCTCCACTCAAAGTTTTAACCTCGGTTTTTCTCTTTATAGAAGCTGGTGGACCTGTTGTGTATTTAAAGCAATTGACTTTGCTTTTGTTCTAAATTCAGGGGGTTTATCAGTGGATTGATGGTGGTGTGGTTTGTTGAGGGGTGGAAGGAGCGGTCCGAATATTGAAGTGAAATCAGCCATCAAGAGGCAGCTTGCTGCTGCACAGCTTCAGGCACCAGGTTAGACTGAGCAGATCGGCTCATCGAGCTAAAGAGCGCTGGGAGCAGGGGATCTGCCTACACCCTCGCTGCATGGTGAAGGAAAGTGTGTAGATGTTACTCTACAAAGCAATGCTTGGCATTTAAGCACCCTGAGTATTCCTCTTTTGCAGTAAAGGTAAAGAACCCCCGTTGCTTGATTCTTGCTTTCAATTTAAAAAAAAATTATTTATTATTTACGCCCGCTCTCTCCGGAGCTCCCAAACTCACCAGCCGCCACCTTTTATTAATGCTCTCTAGCGCCAACAGGTAGGAGTGAATGAGAGTGGCCTGTATGGACGAGTGCTCAGATTCTGCCCGCTCCCGACCTGCCAAGCTACTCAAGATCGTGAGCGCAATATGCAAGGAGCCTTGGGTTACATCTTACTAGTTGGTAGCAGGGAGCGTAGAGCCGAGAGCGAGAGCGAAGTCACGATACATCACACAGTGTTACGGAGCACAGTGGTGGCGAGTCAAGGTGGGCAGTCAGCAACCTTGTGATGAGTTTCCTAGGTGAAGCAGAAAACGTTGATTTCGATAGAGGTTTCCCAATTACTCAGGTCAGTCTTCCGTACAGTCACAACCCACTGTCAGACCTTAACCCAGAGCCAGCAGCACGTTGTAGGGGTCTGAACCCCACTCTGTGTAAAATAAATGTTCTGTTTGGGTTGAATCACGGAGCAGCACACAGACTGATGACCTGGAGTTCGTAGAATTCCTAATCTATGCCAATGTTTCTTGGAGGAGTCTGCGGGTTCTGCCAATACGACTGGTTTGCACAGAGCCCCGTGTAAGGCGGCTGTGATTAATATTTCTCTGCTAGTTGCACCGATGCTCATTGTTTCTTTATATCAAGAGTTTTGTATTAATTGTAGTGATTGTATAAAATATCTTAATCTTTTTGTATTTTCCCCTCCCTGTAATTGGATGTTGTTCAGCTTCCAAGCCCCAATCCCATAAAATAAACTCTATATCTCTTGTCTAACCCTGGTATATTTTTATTCCATCAACCACACTTTCTGTTTGTGACTTCATGTGAATGTAATATTTTCACTAGCGTGTAACCCTGTCTTTCTGAAGCAGGGAAACTCCCATTCGATGCTGTAACTGTAATGTTATTTAAAAAGAAATTGGCACAGATTACTGCTACTTCTGGCAAGCTGCCAATGTTTGAACAAGGAACAAGTTATACAACAAACCTGTAATAAATCCATCTGCACCTGTTGGTTACATCGGATATACGGCACAGAAACAGGCCATTCGGCCCAACCAGTCCATGTCGGCGTTTATGCTCCACTCGAGCCTCCTCCCGTCTTTCCTCATCTAAATCTATCAGCATAACCCTCTATTCCCTTCTCCCTCATGCTTGTCTAACTTCCCCTTAAATCCATCGATACTATTCGCTTCAACCACTCCCTGTGGTAGCGTGTTCCACATTCTCACCACTCTTTGGGTAAAGAAGTTTCTTCTGAATTCCCTATTTGATTTCTTGGTGAATATCTTATATTGATGGCCTCTAGTTATGCTCTTCCCCACAAGTGGAAACATTCTCTCTCTATCCACTCTTATCAAAACCTTTCATAATTTTAAAGACCTGGTATCACACCTGGTGCAGAGTATACATCTGCCAATGGCTCACTGAGTTAAGGCAGTGGAAAAAAATGAAAAACTTGCATTTCCATAGCGCCTTTCATGACCTCAGGACGTCCCAAAGCGCTTTACAGCCAATGAAGTACTTTTGAAGTGTAGTCACTGTTGTAATGTAGGAAACACGGCAGCCAATTTGCGCACAGCAAGCTCCCACAAATAGCAATGTGATAATGACCAGATAATCTGTTTTAGTGATGTTGATTGAGGGATAAATATTGGCCAGGACACCGGAGATAACTCCCCTGCTCTTAGAAATAGTGCCATGGGATCTTTTACATCCACCTGAGAGAGCAGAGGGGGCCTCGGTTTAATGTCTCCTTTGACAGTGCAGCGCTCCCTCTACTGCACTGGAGTATCGGCATAGATTTTTGTGTTCAAGTCTCTGGAGTGGGACTTGAACCCACAGCCTTCTGACTCCGATGAGTGCTACCAACTGAGCCACAGTGGAGGGGTAATGTCGCCTCAGTATGGGCGAGCAGGTAGGCTGTGGCATTCTAGAAGACTTGTAGTTGATGGAGGGTGGAAGAAGCAGACATGGATTGTGTTGATGTCCAGCCACAAGGTGATATGGCCTGATATCTAGGCCCACATTTGAAAAGGAGGAAGATAGTTATTAAAGCCTGACCCTCTTTGATTGAACTCAACCCCACCTACCCGCCTTCTCTCCATATCTCTCAATTGCACCTACCCACCTTAGAATCATAGAATGGTTACAGCATGGAAGAAGGCCATTCGGCCCCTCGAGCCTGTGCCGGCTCTCTACAAGAACACTTCAGCTAGTCCCATTCCCCCGCCCTTTCCCCGTAGCCCTGCAAATTTATTTCCTTCAGATACTTATCCAAATCCCTTTTGAAAGCCGTGATTGAATCTGCCTCCACCACCCTTTCAGGCAGCGCATTCCAGATCTTAATCACTCGCTGCGTAAAAAAGTTTTTTTCTTACGTCGCCTTTCGTTGTTTTGCCAATCACCTTAAATCTGTGTCCTCTGGTTCTTGACCCTTCTGCCAATGGGAACAGTTTCTCTCTATCTACTCTGTCCAGACCCCTCATGATTTTGAACACCTCTATCAAATCTCCTCTCGATCTTCTCTGCTCTCAGGAGAACAACCCCAGCTTCTCCAGTCTATCAACGTAACTGAAGTCCCTCATTTCTGGAATCATTCTCATAAATCTTTTCTGCATCCTCTCTAAGGCCTTCACATCCTTCCTAAAGTGTGGTGCCCAGAATTGGACACAATACTCCAGTAGGGGCTGAACCAGTATTTTATACAAGTTCATCATAATTTCCACACTTTTGTACTCTATACCTCTATTTTTAACTGCTTTCTCAACCTGCGCTGCCACCTTCAACGATTTGTGCACACATACCCCCAGGTCTTTTTGTTCGTGCACCCTCTTCAGAATTGTACCATTTAGTTTATACGTCCTTTCATTCTTTCTACCAAAATGTATCACTTCACATTTTGCTGCGTTAAATTTCATCTGCCACGTATCCGCCCATTTCACCAGCCTGTCTGTCTTCCTGAAGTCTATCACTCTCCTCACTGTTCACTATACTTCCAAGTTTTGTGTCATCTGCAAATTTTGAAATTGTGCCCTGTACACCCAAGTCCAAGTCATTAATATATATCAAGAAAAGCAGTGGTCCTAGAACCAACCCCATGGGACCACCACTGTATACCTTCCTCCAGTACCTTCTGTCCTTCTCTTTCAAGCCCACCTTCTCCATATCCCTCAACCCCACCTACCCGCCTTCTCCACATCTCTCAATCCCACCTTCTCCATATCCCTCAACCCCACCTTAAATGAAAGGTTAAGGGAGAGGGACATGTAGAACCCCCAACAGAATGTGATATGACATTGAATTTTTTCCTGATGAAGTGGAAAGAATTTGTACCTCGGCAGTGAATGGATCAGATCCACAGACTGTTGGCTAATGAAAGAGTAAGCTAACATTCAGTTCAAAGAAAGTAGGCATGGTTGAAATGGTCAGGTTTCCACTATGTACAAAGGACTTAATATCTAATAACAGCTACTGTCCATAAATCACCAGAAGTATTAGTAAATGATTGATACACAATTTATACTTTTCTCTCCAGGAGAAAACAGGCAGAAGGAAACAATGTGATGTTGTGAAAATCATTTCAGCACTTTCTAAACGATCCACACACTGCTCACCCCGTCACCTCCCTGAGTGACTCTTCCCCTCCAACCTGCAGCACCTGTCCTCGGTGCCAAAAAAATCTGGATAGTTAACCCCACAAAACAATCTGTCTGCAGCCACCCTTTGTTGTTTTGTAGTTAATTTTACAATTTTGTTTTACAAATGTTCAGATTTGCCTTCACTGCTGGTCCATTTTAGAAACTTCTTGGTGAGGAGCTTCAGGATTGGAATTCTAAACCACTTGACAGCTAGTGTCAGCATCAAACACTCCCAGGGAAGGTACAGCACGGGTTAGATACAGAGTAAAGCTTCCTCTACACCGTCCCATCAAACACTCCCAGGGCAGGTACAGCACGGGTTAGATACAGAGTAAAGCTCCCTCTACACTGTCCCATCAAACACTGCCAGGGCAGGTACAGCACGGGTTATATACAGAGTAAAGCTCCCTCTACACTGTCCCATCAAACACTCCCAGCTGCTAAGTGAACCATTTACTGTGATACTGAAGCAAACAGATTAGAAAGGTCCCAGATTAAATGGTGATTTAGTTCGCAGGGTTCAGTATTTAGGAAGGATCGACAAAAAAGAAAGGGAGGAGGGGTAGCATTGCTGGTAAAAGAGGGGATAAATGCAATTGAAAGGAAGGATATTAACTCAGTTAATACAGAATCTATATGGGTGGAGCTAAGAAATAGCGAGGGGCGAAAAACATTATTAGGAGTGGTATATAGGCCTCCAAATAGTAAAATAGAGGTTGGGGAGGGCATCACGAGGGAAATTAGAGAAGCGTGCAATAAGAGCACAGCTGTCATCATAGGTGACTTTAACTTACATATAGATTGGACTAGCCTAATCAGTAAAAATAATGAGGAGGAGGAATTCCTTGAGTGTTTAAGGGATGGTTATCTGGATCAATATGTCGAGGAACCAACTCGGGAACAGGCTATATTGGACTGGGTACTGTGCAATGAGAAGGGACTAATTAGTAATCTTGTTGTACGGGGACCCTTGGGTCAGAGCGATCATAACATGATCGATTTCTCACTCGAAATGGAGAGCGAAGAAATTGACTCAGAGACTAACGTCCTGAATTTAAACAAGGGGAATTATGATGCCATTAGACGGGAACTGAGTAGGTCTGATTAGACAACGTTCCTGGGAGGACTGGAGGTAGATAAACAATGGCAAGCAGTTAAAGATAGAATGACAAAATTGCAAAAATTGTTTATACCAATCTGGCATAAAAGGAAATCTAAAAAGGTGACTCAACCGTGGATAACAGGGGAAATTAGAGACAGCATAAAATCCAAAGATAGGGCGTATAAAATAGCCAAAAAAAGCACCAGAACGGAAGATTGGGAACAGTTTAAGATAGAGCAAAGGAGGACAAAGGGCTTAATCAAGAGGGGCAAAATAGCTTACGAAAGCAAACTGGCGGAAAATATAAAAACTAACTCCAAAAGCTTTTATAAGTATATCAAGAGGAAAAGACTGGTGAAAACCAAAGTTGGTCCATTGCAGTCAGATACGGGGGAATATATAACGGGAAATAAGGAAATGGCAGACCAACTAAATGCATACTTTGGGTCAGTCTTTACGAAGGAAGACACAAAAAACCTCCCTGGGATATCGGGAAAAATAGGGACATTGGCAAAGGAGGAACTGACGCAAATCAATATCTCTAAGGATATGGTGTTAAGGAAGCTAAAGGGATTGAAGGCGGACAAATCCCCAGGACCTGATAACATGCATCCTAGGGTACTGAAGGAGGTGGCCCTAGAGATAGCGGATGCACTAAGTATGATTTTTCAGAATTCATTAGACTCGGGAACAGTGCCCATGGATTGGAGGGTAGCTAACGTTACCCCACTATTCAAAAAGGGGGGTAGGGAAAAAGCAGGTAATTACAGACCTGTAAGCCTTACATCAGTTGTGGGCAAAATGCTGGAGTCCATCATTAAGGATGAAATAGCGGAGCACTTAGCAAATGGGGACAGGATAGGACAGAGTCAACATGGATTTACAAAGGGTAAATCGTGCTTGACTAATCTATTGGAATTTTTTGAGGGAGTAACTGGTAAAATAGATGGGGGAGAGCCAGTAGATGTGGTGTACCTGGACTTCCAAAAGGCCTTCGATAAGGTCCCACATAAAAGATTAGCATGGAAAATTGAAGCTCATGGGATAAAGGGGAAAGTATTGACGTGGATAGAGAACTGGCTGTCAGATAGAAAACAGAGAGTTGGAATAAACGGCTCATTTTCTGAATGGCAGGCAGTAACAAGTGGGGTACCACAGGGATCTGTCCTGGGTCCCCAGCTGTTCACAATTTACATTAATGACCTGGATCAGGGAGTCGGATGCAGCATTTCCAAATTTGCAGACGACACTAAACTAGGAGGGGGGGTGGGCTCAGAGGAGGAGACCAGGAAGCTCCAGAGCGATTTGGACAGACTGGGTGATTGGGCGGATAAATGGCAGATGCACTATAATGTGGACAAGTGCGAAGTTATCCACCTTGGGTGCAGGAACGGGAGGGCAAATTATTATTTAAATGGCAATAAATTGGGAGAGGGGGAAGTACAGAGAGACCTGGGTGTTCTTGTACACCAGTCACTGAAGGCGAGCATGCAGGTGCAACAGGCGGTCAAGAAGGCAAACGGTATGCTGGCCTTCATAGCAAAAGGGTTGGAATACAGGAACAGGGATACCTTGCTGCAGCTGTACAGGGCACTGGTGAGACCACACCTCGAGTACTGTGTACAGTTTTGGTCGCCTCATCTGAGGAAAGATGTTCTTGCCATGGAGGGGGTGCAACGGCGATTCACCAGGCTGATACCAGGAATGGCGGGATTGACCTATGAGGAGAGACTATGTAGTTTAGGGATGTACACACTGGAGTTTAGAAGATTGAGAGGGGACCTCATAGAAGTGTATAAAATTCTGACAGGTCTAGACAGACTAGATGCAGAAGGAATGTTTCCCTTGGCGGGTGAGAACAGAACTAGAGGACATAATTTCAGGATAAGGGCTAAACCATTTAGGACAGAAATGAGGGGGAATTTCTTCACTCAGAGGGTGGTGAACCTGTGGAACTCATTGCCACAGAGGGCAGTGTACGCCAGCTCATTAAATATATTTAAGAGGGAATTAGATATATTTCTACAGGCAAAAGGGGTTAAGGGTTACGGAGAGAAGGCGGGGACGGGATACTGAATTGGAGGATCAGCCATGATCTCATTAAATGGCGGAGCAGGCTCGAAGGGCCGGATGGCCTACTCCTGCTCCTATCTTCTATGTAATCTATGTAATCTATGTTCCTATTCTCACTGGGAATGGGCACTACAGCTGACTGGTTTATTGCCGCTGACTGGTTTATTGCCACTGACTGCATTGTGTTTATCTGCTCCACATGTACCAGGTCAGTGCTGGTTCACACTGATTTTTGTTGGTTCATCAAATGTTTGACACTGGGAAGTTCATCACTGTGTTTCAGTTTCCAAACCAAACTGGCAAGAACTCCACTGATGTCGTTTCCATTTCCCTGATAGGGATGCACCTCACTTACCTAAACCCAAAGAACTAAGTTTGAGAAGACATCTGTCTTTGTTACGGTTTGCTTATCTCTAACCTTGTCCTTCGAAAGTTTGGCAAATCTTGAAAACAGCAGTTAGCAACAGTCAGGAACAGTAAAAGGTGTGAACTTGGTCAAACATCCCAGCATGCCCTCTGATTTTGGTCAGGTTCTATCCTTTGTTCTTCACCAAATTCTGCTCTTTTACCAAATAATTCAAGGTTTCTGGTCCATCCTTTTAGTCTTCCTTAAAAGCCAGTGTTAAAAGTCTATATTGAAAAGTCTAAAATCCTTCACCAGTGAGACAGTTACTTGCTGAGTCCCAAGCTAATGATCGGTCTAGCTGCTCAGTCATTCTCGGTGCCCTGAAAAACTACAGATCTGCCTGACTCAAGTCAGAGCGTTGACTCCGTTCCAATCTCCCAACCCCAGGCCGACTTTGTTGGAATCCAATTGACACCAAAAAGCCTCTGTTGACTTCCTTCCTCCATCCCCCCTACCCCCCAAGGACTAAAATTACTGTCGTTAATCATTAGACAACAGCTGAATGTGGATTGGACCCCTCCCTGCACAGGCAACAGCTACCAAGAACTTTTCTCAAGTGGCTGAGATAAACAGCACAACTGGCCATGAGATATGTGGGTGCCTTGCCAGCATTGTTCTGCTCACAGCATAGGCACAACAATCCCCCATCGCAGTGGGCTCGGCAGTCACGGGGGGCCAAATGGTTTCCTTCTCTGCTGTAACGTTCTGTGGTGCAGAGCTTTACGCAAACCAAATGATTTTAAGGAAGAGTAAAGGGATGCAAGCCCCGCTCTCCTGACACATTGCAGCACTGCTCCCAATCCCAGAGTTTCTTCATGCATCTTCTTTCAGCCTGGTGGGAGGGTCAGAGGGCCAGCTACAACAATGTTCCAGATGTTGAAGTCTCTTGTTCTGTCCCAGCCCGACTTAGAATCATAGACTCATACAGCACAGAAGGAGGCCATTCAGCCCATTGTGCCTGTGAAAGAGCTACCCAATTAGTTACACCCCTTACAACAGGATGGGGCCTCGTCTGTTTAGCTGATATCCGCAACGAATGTGCTGTTACCAACTGATCCATTAGAGGAACCAAAATTCTGATTCTTGAGAGTGAGATAGCTTTACCCTACGGATAATCTGGTGCCTTTCTGGTCCCCTTGTGAGTGACAATATTGCCTGAGGTGCCCTCAGATCCTAAAACGATGTGTGGACAAGGATGAGATTGGAGATCTCTCGGTATAGGGAAACATCTGGATGGGACAAACACCATTTACACACGGCAACCAATGTTCCCTGTAATTTTTTTTGGGTGCGCAGCCCATTAAAATCTTGGCGCATGCGCAGTCTCTGCCTTGCAGAAGCCGGTGAACGGCCCGCGCAGGACCTCCAGACTGCTGCAGCTTGACGGGAACAGTGGCAGCAACATTCGAGTATTTCAATCTTTTAATATAAATACATTTCTAAATTGAAGATTATGTAATTCAGAATGTTGTGGAATATGAGGACTGTATTTCCTGCTGTTCCTGCCCCACTCACTTGGTGCAGTATGACTTCTGTTTGCAGTGAGCGGTCACCCTGCCCTCACTCAGTGCAGTATACCTCCTGTTTGCAGTGAGCGGTCCCCCAGCCCTCATTTAAAGCAGTATAGCTCCTGTCCGGGTGTCAGGTGTGGTGCTGGAGGAGCGGCTCTGCTCTCACTGGGTGCAGTATAGCTCCTGTCCACGGGTGGGTCGCGGTGCTGGGGAAGCGACTCCTCTCACTGGGTGCAGTATAGCTCCAGTCCAGGGGTGTGTCGCAGTGCTGGGGGAGCGGCTCCTCTCACTGGGTGCAGTATAGCTGCGGTCCGCGGGTGGGTCGCAGTGCCAAGGAGCGGCTCCTCTCACTGGGTGCAGTATAGCTGCGGCCCGCGGGTGGGTCACGGTTCTCACTGGGTGCAGTATAGCTGCGGCCCACAGGTGGGTCACGGTGCCAGGAGCCGCTCTCACTGGGTGCAGTATAGCTGTGGCCCACAGGTGGGTCACGGTGCCAGGAGCCGCTCTCACTGGGTGCAGTATAGCTGCAGCCCGCGGGTGGGTCACAGTTCTCACTGGGTGCAGTATAGCTGCGGCCCGTGGGTGGGTGGCGGTTCTCACTGGGTGCAGTATAGCTGCGGCCCGTGGGTGGGTCACGGTTCTCACTGGGTGCAGTATAGCTGTGGCCCACAGGTGGGTCACGGTGCCAGGAGCCGCTATCACTGGGTGCAGTATAGCTGCGGCCTGTGGGTGGGTGGCGGTTCTCACTGGGTGCAGTATAGCTGCGGCCCGTGGGTGGGTGGCGGTTCTCACTGGGTGCAGTATAGCTGCGGCCCGTGGGTGGGTCATGGTTCTCACTGGGTGCAGGATAGCTGCGGCCCGCGGGTGGTCACGGTGCCGGGAGCTGCTCTCACTGGGTGCAGTATAGCTGCGGCCCGCGGGTGGTCACGGTGCCGGGAGCTGCTCTCACTGGGTGCAGTATAGCTGCGGCCCGCGGGTGGTCACGGTGCCGGGAGCTGCTCTCACTGGGTGCAGTATAGCTGCGGTCCGCGGGTGGTCACGGTGCCGGGAGCTGCTCTCACTGGGTGCAGTATAGCTGCGGCCCGCGGGTGGGTCACGGTTCTCACTGGGTGCAGTATAGCTGCGGCCCGCGGGTGGTCACGGTGCCGGGAGCTGCTCTCACTGGGTGCAGTATAGCTGCGGCCCGCGGGTGGTCACGGTGCCGGGAGCTGCTCTCACTGGGTGCAGTATAGCTGCGGCCCGCGGGTGGTCACGGTGCCGGGAGCTGCTCTCACTGGGTGCAGTATAGCTGCGGCCCGCGGGTGGTCACGGTGCCGGGAGCTGCTCTCACTGGGTGCAGTATAGCTGCGGCTCGCGGGTGGTCACGGTGCCGGGAGCTGCTCTCACTGGGTGCAGTATAGCTGCGGTCCGCGGGTGGGTCATGGTTCTCACTGGGTGCAGTATAGCTGCGGCCCGCGGGTGGTCACGGTGCCGGGAGCTGCTCTCACTGGGTGCAGTATAGCTGCGGCCCGCGGGTGGTCACGGTGCCGGGAGCTGCTCTCACTGGGTGCAGTATAGCTGCGGCCCGCGGGTGGGTCATGGTTCTCACTGGGTGCAGTATAGCTGCGGCCCGTGGGTGGGTCACGGTTCTCACTGGGTGCAGTATAGCTGCGGCCCGCGGGTGGTCACGGTGCCGGGAGCTGCTCTCACTGGGTGCAGTATAGCTGCGGCCCGCGGGTGGTCACGGTGCCGGGAGCCGCCCCTCTCTCCGCCTGCCCCCGGCTGGGCTGGGCTGGGTGACGGGCTCGGAATGTCTCATTCGCTCCGCTCAGGAACGGTTTTTTTACCTTTGACAATAACACGGAAGCAGCGACGATGTTTTCCTCATCGGGAATTCCAGCCGATTCTCGTCTACAAAAGGGGCGAAATCAAACTCCGAGACATCAGAAGCAGAAATAGGGAGAAGGAGGCAGAGGATCAGAGACAGAGAAAACATCGGAAGGGATTGAGAGTAAAATGGGAGCAACACTGAAGGTAAGAAAAGTTTCTGAGTGAGAAGCTGAGAGTCGGAGACACTGATGAGAGAGAGAGAGAGAGAGAGAAAGGTGAGGGAGAGAGAGAGCTAATGTCCACATATATCTACAGTGAGCAGAGTCCGAGAGAACCAGGGGATGTCGGAGTGAAATTCCTCTCCTTTCACCAGGTGCTGTCAAAGAAATGTCGCAAATTTGCCCCGTTTCTGGGAGAGTTTTTCTCAATAAAGGTTTTTAGTTCCAAAAGGAAAATTGTTTCCAGGACAGTGAGACGGGGATTGGTGTAGTTTGTGGGACAGTGAGACGGGGATTGGTGTAGTTTGTGGGACAGTGAGACGGGGATTGGTGTAGTTTGCGGGACAGTGAGACGGGGATTGGTGCAGTTTGCGGGACAGTGAGACGGGGATTGGTGCAGTTTGCGGGACAGTGAGACGGGGATTGGTGCAGTTGGCGGAGTCTCTTCTTCTCCCTGATGTCTTTCTGTTCCTTCCCCTCAGCTTCTCTTCATCGTCTTCCTGACTCTGGGGCGTGGACAGACTCAAAGTAGGAATCGTCGTGAAACCCATCACTGCTGGAACCCAGAGGAGCTGGAGAGCCGGGGCAAAGGGCTGCAGAGGCTGCTGGGCAGAGCCAGCATGAGTCACTTCCCCCCTGTGGCCCTGGTTAAAGAGCTGGAGCAGCAGAAACACCACTGGGAGAAAGGCTGCCCCGATCTGGTGCACCATTCAACAGGCAACAGTGACATCAGTCATCGTTCCATCTCACCCTGGGAATACAGGTAATGAGCCCAGCCCCAGGGAGCAGTGACTGTACGGGGAGGGGGCGGCGATGGGCGGTGAGTCTATGGTCAGTGATGGGCGATGGGCAGTGACTCTGTGGTCAGTGATGGGCGGTGACTCTATGGTCAGTGATGGGTGGTGGGCGGTGACTCTATGGTCAGTGATGGGTGGTAACTCTGTGGTCAGTGATGGGCGATGGGCAGTGACTCTGTGGTCAGTGATGGGCGGTGACTCTGTGGTCAGTGATGGGCGATGGGCAGTGACTCTGTGGTCAGTGATGGGCGATTGGCAGTGACTCTGTGGTCAGTGATGGGCGATGGGCGGTGACTCTGTGGTCAGTGATGGGCGATGGGCGGTGACTGTTGGTTGTCTCTCGATCTCTTTGCTCCCTCACTGAGCTCGATCTCTTTCTCTGATTCCAGGATCGATTACGATGAGAATCGATACCCTCCGAAGTTGGCCTTCGCTCATTGCCTTTGTGAGGGCTGCATCGATACAGACAGTGGGGAGGAGACGCAGTCCTTAAACTCGGTGCCTCTGGAACAGACCATGTTGGTCCTACAGCGACAGCCCTGTCCCGGGCACCCCGGACAGTATAGCTTCGATCTGAAGTACATCAAGGTGCCAGTGGGCTGTACCTGTGTCCAGCCACAAACCAGCTGGTAACCTCCTGTGGAGCGGCGAGCTGCCCTCTCTGGGAGGGACATTCACACTCAACCAGGGTTGTGTTTCTTGTGAAACACACTCTGCTTATTTTATGGTCAGAGGTCCAGTCGGACAGAGAGCGTCTGCTTCAGGTCCCGGGCATAGGGGAGACCCGGGCACTCGTTCGCGTTACTGACTCGCTGCTGTGGAATCACCGTGTCCCGGGATACACTGAGCCTTCACCCCCCACATCACAACCGGCACCGCGGGGAGTTAGACCAACACTTTAAGAAAGGATGTGAAGGCTTTAGAAAGGGTGCAGAAAAGAGGGGGGGGTGGGATTGTGCCTGGGGTGGGAGGATTGTCCCCTGGGGGGGGGGGGGGGGGATTGTGCCCGGGGTGGGAGGATTGCCCCTGGGGGGGGGGGGGGGGATTGTGCCCGGGGTGGGAGGATTGCCCCTGGGGGGGGGCGGGGGATTGTGCCCGGGGTGGGAGGATTGTCCCTGGGGGGGGTGGGATTGTGCCCGGGGTGGGAGGATTGTCCCCTGGGGGGGGGGTGGGATTGTGCCCAGGGTGGGAGGATTGCCCCTGGGGGGGGGCGGGGGATTGTGCCCGGGGTGGGAGGATTGCCCCTGGGGGGGGTGGGATTGTGCCCGGGGTGGGAGGATTGCCCCTGGGGGGGGGTGGGGGATTGTGCCTGGGGTGGGAGGATTGCCCCTGGGGGGGGTGGGATTGTGCCCGGGGTGGGAGGATTGCCCCTGGGGGGGGTGGGATTGTGCCCGGGGTGGGAGGATTGCCCCTGGGGGGGGGCGGGGGGCTCGGTGTTTCTGGGATGTGCAGCTGACGCTCTGTGTGAGTCTGGGTTGATCTTGTGTGCTGAATACCTGTGTATTTGAATCCAGTATGTCATTGTGTGACTACTCGCCCCACTTTATTTAATGTATTTATTACAAAGATTTACTCGTTTTAATTTATTTCACTTTATTTTTGTGTAACTGAGCAAGATGTTTGTCTCAGAGATTTAATTTATAAATGGACATTGTGTATTTATAATAATTTAAAGACATGCTTTATACCCTTGAAGTGAAATCACTGCCTGACGTCTTTCTGTGACGATCTGTGATGTGATTTTCCACAGTAGTTTCTCGATGAGATATTAATACTTTATAATAAAGTACTGAGCTGTGATTGGTGTGAAGTTTATTGATGTGGGTGAGGTTGCAGTGCCCTTGATGTGGGTTTGATGAAAGCAGAGTTTATCTGTCCCAGGACAGTCCTTAAAAGCGTCTCTTTGTCTCCCTGTGTCAGGGGATTAGCCAATGCACAATCCACAAGAAGGTTGCGGCAGTGCAGTGATTCTGTTACTTGACTAATAATCCAGAGAACAAGTCCCACTGGGGGCAGTCTGAGAATTTGACTTCAGTTTAAAAAAACTGTTAATAAAAAGCTGATGTCAGTAAAAGTGACCATGAAACTATCGGATTATCGTAAAAACCCATCTGGTTCACTAATGTCCTTTAGGGATGGCCGTCCTTACCCGGTCTGGTCTATATGTGACTCCAGACCCACAGCAAGGTGGTTGACTCTTAACTGCCCTCTGAGTGGCCTCACTCAAGGCAACTCGGGATGGGCAGTAAATGCTGGCCTTGCCAGTGACCCCCACATCGCGACAATGAAAAGTAAAAACTAACACACCAGATCGCTCAATGTTTTGAATGAGCCTCTTTGCTGATTTGTGACCTGAGACTATTCCGGTCAAAGTTCGCTCCGATGCTTGGCCGCTGTGTCTGGAATACGTCTGTTTGCAAGTCTGGCAACTGGGGGCGCAGATATTACCTTCCCTCTATTGGCTGATTCATCAAGGCGTCTGCTCGAGAGGAAAATAGTTAACGTCCCAACATTAATACACGTCACCAGAAAGATTTATTTTTGTATAAAGACACCTACTTGCCAGCTGAGAACTTCAATATGTCTTTGGGAGGAGACGTTTAACCGAGGCCCCGTCTGTTCGACGAAGAGCAAGGGAGTTCTTCCGGGTGTCCTGGCCTCTCAATCAACATCACCAAAACAAATTGCTTGGTCATGCATCTCACTGATGTCTGTGGGACCTTGTGTATAAATTGGCTGCTGCATTTGCCTATAAAACAACATTGACTGCACTTCAAAAGTAATTCACTGTGAAGTGCTTCAGGACATCCTAAGGATTTCCTTTAATTCAGTTGTGAAGTGATCTCTCTGACACCCACATACATCATTGTGTTAGGGAGTCTACAAAAGTTTGTTTCATCCACAAGTCTTGAGGCTGCCAAACTGTGTAAGAAATACAATTCAGAGATGGTATTTTAACGTCTTTAAGGTCTGATTCTACATTGTTTTCTAAAGTGATAGTGCCATCAGTAACTTGTTATATCTTTCTGCTTTTTGTGCAATTTCCTTTTTTGTAAATAAATTTGATTATTTGTTTTAACCTGAATGTACGAGTCTGACAATTTGGTATTCACTCATTCACTCGCTGACACACTCACACACTCACACACACTCTCACACACAAACACACTCACACACACACACACAAACACACTCACACACACACACACAAACACACTCACACTCACACGCACACACACTCACACACACACATACACACACACACACTCTCACACACAAACACACTCACACACACACACACAAACACACTCACACTCACACGCACACACACTCACACACACACACACTCTCACACACAAACACACTCACACTCACACATACACACACACACACTCTCACACACAAACACACTCACACTCACACATACACACACACACACTCTCACACACAATCACACACACTCACACATTCACACACACACATACACACACATTCACACACACACACATACTCACACTCACACACACACACACTCTCACACACTCACACACACCCACACACACACACATACTCTAACACTCAGACACACACTCACACACACACACACATTCACACACACACTCACACATACACACAGTCACACACACACTCTCACACAATCACACACACACACACACACACTCACACACACACAGTCACACACACTGTCACACACACACACACACTCTCACACATACACTCACACACACACACACACACATTCACACACACACACACACACACATACACACAGTCACACACACACACTCTCTCACACATACACACACATACAATCACACACACACTCTCTCACTCACACACACACTCTCACACTCACACACACACTCACATTCACACACTCACACACATTCACACTCACACACACACACACATACACACACATTCACACACACTCACACACATACTCACACTCACACACACACACACACACTCTCACACACTCTCTCACACACACACACACACACACACACATTAACACTCAGACACACACTCACATACACTCACACACACACACACATTCACACACACACACACACTCACACACATACACACAGTCACACACACACACTCTCACACAATCACACACACTCACACACACACTCACACACACTCACACACACACACAGTCACACACACACACACTGTCACACACACACACACACACTCACACACACACACATTCACACACACACACTCACACATACACACAGTCACACACACACACTCTCACACATACACACACAATCACACACACACACACTCTCTCACGCACACACACACTCTCACACTCACACACACACTCACATTCACACACTCACACTCATACACACTCACACACACACACACATACACACACTCATACACACACTCACAAACACACACAATCACACACACACTCACACACACACACACACACACACTCACACACACACACTCACATTCACACACTCATACACACACTCACACACACACTCACACACAGTCACACACACACACTCTCACACACACACACACACACATTCACACACACACACACTCACACACATACACACAGTCACACACACACTCTCACACATACACACACATACAATCACACACACACTCTCTCACTCACACACACACTCTCACACTCACACACACACTCACATTCACACACTCACACACA
>CM059430.1:25632397-25667397 GCA_030390025.1 Squalus acanthias | reverse complement strand
AGTCACTCACACTCACTCAGTCACACACTCACACTCACTCACTCGCTCACTAACTCACACTCAGTCACACACACTCACTCACTCACACACACACTCTCACTCACACACTCACACTCACTCACATACATACACTCACTCACACACACTCACTCACTCACACACTGACTCACTCACACACTCACACACTCACTCATACACTCACTCACTCATGCACTCATACACTCACTCACACAAACTCACACACTCATTCACTCACTCACACTCATTCACTCACTCACACAAACTCACACTCACTCACTCACACTCACCCTCACTCACACACACTCTCTCACTCACACTCACTCACTCACTCACACTCACTCACTCATTCACTCACTCACACACACACACTCACTCTCACTCACTGTCTCACTCACTCACACACACTCACTCACACTCACTCACTCACACACTCACACTCACTCACTCTCACTCACACACACTCAATCACTCACTCACACTCACTCAGTCACACTCACTCACACACACTCACTCACTCACTCACACTCACACTCACTCACACTTACTCACTGACTCTCACTCACTCACACTCACTCACTCACACTCACTCACACACACTCACTCACACTCTCACTCACTCACACTCACTCACACTCACTCACTCACACACTCACACTCACACACACTCACTCACTCACATTCACACTCACTCACACTCACTCGCTCACTCACTCGCTCACTCACTCACACTCAGTCACACACACTCACTCACTCACACGCACTCACTCACTCACACCCACACTCTCACTCACACACTCACACTCACTCACTCACTCACTGACTCACTCACACACTCACACGCTCACATACTCACTCACTCACACACTCACACACTCACTCACTCACTCACTTACAGAAACTCACACTCACTCACTCACTCACACTCACACACTCACTCACTCACACTCACACCCTCACACTCACTCACTCACACACACACTTACGCACACTCACTCACTCATTCACTCACACACTCACTCACTCACTCACTCACTCACTCACTCACACACACTCACTCACTCACACAAACTCACTCACATTCACACTCACTCACACTCACTCACTCACACTCACTCACTCGCTCACTAACTCACACTCAGTCACACACACTCACTCACTCACTCACACACACACTCTCACACACTCACTCTCACTCACATACACTCACTCACACACACTCACTCACTCACACACTGACTCACTCACACACTCACACACTCACACTCACTCACTCACTCATACACTCACTCACTCACACACTCACACACTCACTCACACAAACTCACACTCACTCACTCACTCACTCACTCACACTCATCACTCACTCACTCACTCACACTCATTCACTCACTCACTCAGTCACACACACTCACTCTCACTCACTGTCTCACTCACTCACACTCACTCACTCACACTCACTCACTCACACTCACACTCACTCTCTCAAACTCACTCACTCACACTCACTCACTCTCAGTCACTGTCTCACTCACACACACACTCACTCACACTCATTCACTCACTCACACTCACTCACTCACATACACTCACTCACACTCACTCACTCACTCAAACTCACTCACTCACACTCACTCACTCACTCTCACTCACTCACACTCACTCACACACACTCACTCACACAAACTCACACTCACTCACTCACTCACTCACTCACACTCACTCACTCACACTCACTCACTCACACTCACTCACTCACTCTCACTCACTCACTCATACTCTCACTCACTCACACACACACACTCACTCACACTCATTCACACTCACTCACACACTCACTCACACTCACTCACACTCACTCACACTCTCACTCACTCACACTTACTCACTCACTCTCTCTCACTCACACTCACTCACTCACTCTCACTCACACCCACTCACTCACTCACTCACTCACACACTCACACTTACTCACACACACTCACTCACTCACATTCACACTCACTCACACTCACTCGCTCACTCACTCGCTCACTCACACTCACTCACTCACACTCTCACTCACTCACACTTACGCACTCACTCTCACTCACTCACACTCACTCACTCACTCTCACTCACACACTCACTCACTCACACTCACTCACACACACTCACTCACTCACACTCACTCACTCACACACACTCACTCACACTCATTCACACTCACTCAGACTCACTCACACACTCACTCACACTCACTCACACTCACTCACTCACACTCTCACTCACTCACACTTACTCACTGACTCTCACTCACTCACACTCACTCACTCACTCTCACTCACACACACTCACTCACACACACTCTCACTCACTCACACTCACTCACACTCACTCACTCACTCACTCACACACTCACACTTACTCACACACACTCACTCACTCACATTCACACTCACTCACACTCACTCGCTCACTCACTCGCTCACTCACTCACACTCACTCACTCACACTCACACTCACACTCACTCACACACACACACTCACTCACACTCATTCACACTCACTCAGACTCACTCACACACTCACTCACACTCACTCACACTCACTCACTCACACTCTCACTCACTCACACTTACTCACTGACTCTCACTCACTCACACTCACTCACTCACTCTCACTCACACACACTCACTCACACACACTCTCACTCACTCACACTCACTCACACTCACTCACTCACTCACTCACACACTCACACTTACTCACACACTCACTCACTCACATTCACACTCACTCACACTCACTCGCTCACTCACTCGCTCACTCACTCACGCTCAGTCACACACACTCACTCACTCACACGCACTCACTCACTCACACCCACACTCTCACTCACACACTCACACTCACTCACTCACACACTCACACGCTCACATACTCACTCACTCACACTCACACACTCACTCACTCACTGACAGAAACTCACACTCACTCACTCACACTCACACACTCACTCACTCACACTCACACACTCACACTCACACTCACTCACGCACACTCACTCACTCATTCACTCACACACTCACTCACTCACACTCACTCTCACTCACTGTCTCACTCACTCACACAAACTCACACTCACTCACTCACTCACACTCACACACTCACACTCACTCACTCACACACTCACGCACACTCACTCACTCATTCACTCACACACTCACTCACACTCACTCTCACTCACTGTCTCACTCACTCACACACACTCACTCACACTCACTCACTCACTCACACTCACACACTCACTCACTCATACACACTCATGCACACTCACTCACACACTCACTCACTCACACTCACTCACTCTCACTCACTGTCTCACTCACTCACACACACTCACTCACTCACATACACTCATGCACACTCACTCACTCTCACCCTCACTCACACACACACACTCACTCACTCACACTCACTCACTCACTCACACTCACTCACACTCACTCACTCACTCACACTCACTCACACACACTCACTCACACTCACTCACTCACTCACACTCACTCACACACACACACTCTCACACACACTCACTCACACTCACTCACACACACTCACTCACTCTCACTCACTCACACTCACTCACTCACACACACTCACTCACTCATTCACTCACTCACTCACACACTCACACTCACTCACATACAGTCACTCACACACACTCACTCACACACACTCACTCACTCACACTCACACTCACTCACACACACACACACTCACTCACACACTCGCACACTCACTCACTCGCTCACTCACTCACACACTCACACTCACTCACATACACTCACACACTCTCACTCACTCACATACACTCACTCACACACACTCACTCACACTCACACACACTCACTCACTCACATACACACTCACACACTCACTCCAGAGCTTAGGGCCTAGGCAACAGAAGGCACGGCCACCAATGGTTGAGTGATTATAATCAGGGATCCTCAAGAGGGCAGAATTAGAGGAGCGCAGATATCTCGGGGTGGGGGTGGGGGGGCGGTTGTGGGGCTGGACGAGATTACAGAGATAGGAACGGGCAGGCCATGGAGCGATTTAAGAACAAGGATGAGAATTTTGAAATCGAGGCGCTGCTTAACCGGGAGCCAATGTAGGTCAGCGAGCACAGGGGAGATGGGCGAACGGGACTTGGTGTGAGTTAGGACACGGGCAGCCGAGTTTTGGATGACCTCAAGTTTATGTAGGGTGGAATGAGGGAGGCCAGCCAGGAGTGCGTTGGAATGGTCAAGTCTAGAGGTAACAAAGGCATGGATGAGGGATTCAGCAGCAGATGAGCTGAGGCAAGGGCGGAGACGGGCGATGTTACGGAGGTGGAAGTAGGCGGTCTTTGTTATGCTGCAGATATGTGGTCGGAAGCTGATTTCAGGGTCAAATATGACACCAAGGTTGCGAACAGTGTGGTTCAGCCTCAGACAGATGTTAGGGAGAGGGATGGAGTCAGTGTCTAGGGAACGGAGTTTGTGGCGGGGACCGAAAACAATTGCTTCGGTCTTCCTAATATTTAATTGGAGAAAAGTTTTGCTCATCCAGAACTGTATGTCGGACAAGCAGTCTGACAATTTAGAGACCGTGGAGGGGTCGAGGGAAGAGGTTGTGAGGTAGAGCTGGGTGTCGTCAGCGTACATGTGGAAACTGGCGCTGTGTTTTCGGATGATGTCGCCAAGGGGCAGCATGTAGTTGAGAAATAGGAGGGGGCCAAGGATAGATCCTTGGGGAACACCAGAGGTAACGATGCGGGATTGGGAAGAGAAGCCGTTGCAGGTGATTCTCTGGTTACGATTAGATAGAGAAGAATGGAACCAGGCGAGTGCAGTCCCACCCAGCTGGACCACATTGCCCTCATCAACCCTCTGTGTTACCTCATCAAAAAACTCGATCAAGTTGGTTAGACACGATTTGCCTTTAACAAATCCGTGCTGGCTTTCCTTAATTAATCCACACTTGTCCAAGTGACTGTTAATTTTGTCCCTGATTATTGTTTCTAAAAGCTTCCCCACTACCGAGGTTAAACTGACTGGCTTGCTGGGTTTATCCTTACACCATTTTTTGAACAAGGGTGTAACATTTGCAATTCTCCAGTCCTCTGGCACCACCCCCATTTCTAAGGAAGATTATGGCCAGTATCTCCACGATTTCTTCCTTCACTTCCCTCAGCGTCCTAGGATGCATCCCATCTACTTTAAGTACAGCCAGCCTTTCTAGTACCTCCTCTTTATCAATTTTTATCCTATCAAGTATCTCCACTACCTCCTCCTTCACAATGTCTATGGCAGCATCCTCTTCCTTGGTGAAGACAGATGCAAAGTACTCGTTTTGTACCTCAGCTATGCCCTCTGCCTCCATGCATAGGTCTCCTTTTTGGTCCCTAATCGGCCCCACCCCTCCTCTTACTACCCTTTTACTATTTATATGCCTATAGAAGACTTTTGGATTACCTTTTATGTTAGCTGCCAATCGATTCTCATACTCTCTCATTTTCCTTTTCACTTCTCCTCTGACCTTTCTGTATATAGCCTGATTCTCAGATGTATTCTCAACCTGACATCTGTCATACGCGCTCTTTTTCTGCTTCATCATATTCACTGTCTCTTTCATCATCCAGAGAGCTCTAACTTTAGTTGCCCTGCCTTTCCTGCTAGTGGGAATGTACCTCGACTGTACCTGAACTATTTCCTCTTTAAAGGCAGCCCATTGTTCCATTACAGTTTTGCCTGCCAATCTTTGATTCCAATTTACCCGGGCCAGATCTGTTCTCAACCCACTGAAATTGGCCTTTTACTCTAGATTGCTCCCTGTCCTTTTCCATAGCTAATCTAAACCTTATGATACTATGATCACTGTTCCCTAAATGTTCACCTACTGACACTTGCTCCACTTGACCCACCTCATTCCCCAGGAACAGATCCTTCCTCGTTGGGCCGGAAACGTACTGATCCAGAAAATTCTCCTGAACACACTTCAGAAATTCTTCCCCCTCTCTGCCCTTTACACTATTACTATCCCAGTCTATATTAGGATAGTTGAAGTCCCTCATTATCACTACTCTATAGTTCTTGCATCTCTCTGTACTTTCTGTGCAAATTTGCTCCTCCATATCTTCCCCACTATTTGGTGGCCTATAGAATACACCGAGTAGTTTAATGGCAACTCTTATTATTTCTTTACTCTAGCCATATAGATTCTGTCCTTGACCCCTCCAGGGCTTCCTCTCTTTCCAGCACTGTAACATTCTCCTTGACCAATACTGCCACCCCCCCTCCTATCTTTCCTTCCCTATCTCTCCTGAACACCTTATATCCAGGAATATTTAATACCCAATCCTGCCCTTTTTATCAGCCAGGTCTCTGTTATCACCACGACATCATATTCCCATGTGGCTATTGGCGCCAGCAGCTCACCAACCTTATTTACCACACTTCGTACGTTCACATACAGTGCACTGTAAACCTCTCTTAGACCATCCTGTATTCTCTCTTAGTCTGACCCCGCCTAATACCGTACTATTTCTTACTTTAGTGCTACCTGTCGCTTCCAATTCTTTGTGTCCTTTGTTTCTTCTTTCTAATGCTACATCCTGGTGCCCAACCCCCTGCCAAATTAGTTTAAACCCTCCCCAACAGCAATAGCAAACCTCCCCGTGAGGATATTGGTACCGGCTCTGTTGAGGTGCAACCTGTCCGGCCTTTACAGGTCCCACCTCCCCCAGAACCAGTCCCAATGTCCCAGGAATTTGAAGCCCTCCCTCCTGCACCATCTCACCAGTCACGCATTCATCTGTTCTATCCTCCTATTTCTATACTCACTCGCACGGGGCACCAGGAGTAATCCAGAGATTTTTTTTTAAAATCGTTTATGGGATGTGGGCGTCGCTGTCAAGGTCAGCATTTATTGCCCATCCCTAATTGCCCTAGAGAAGTTGCTGGTGAGCCGCCTTCTTGAACCGCTGCAGTCCGTGTGGTGAAGGTACTCCCACAGTGCTGTTAGGGAGGGAGTTCCAGGATTTTGACCCAGCGACGATGAAGGATCGGCGATATACTTCTAAGTCAGGATGGTGTGTGACTTGGAGGGGAACTTGGAGGTGGTGGTGTTCCCATGCGCCTGCTGCCCTTGTCCTTCTAGGTGGAAGAGGTCACGGGTTTGGGAGGTGCTGCCGAAGAAGCCTTGGCGAGTTGCTGCAGTGCATCTTGTAGATGGTACACACTACAGCCATAGTACGCTGGTGGTGGAGGGAGTGAATGTTTAAGGTGGTGGATGGGGTGCCAATCAAGCGGGCTGCTTTGTTTTGGATGGTGTCGAGCTTCTTGAGTGTTGTTGGAGCTGCACTCATTCAGGCAAGTGGAGAGTATTCCATCACACTCCTGACTTGTGGCCTTGTAGATGGTAGAAAGGCTTTGGGGAGTCAGGAGATGAGACACTCGCCGCAGAATACCCAGCCTCTGACCTGCTCTTGTTGCCACAGTATTTATGTGGATTGCCTAGTTAAGTTTCTGGTCAATGGTGACCCCCAGGATGTTGATGGTGGGGGATTCGGTGATGGTAATGCCATTGAATGTCAAGGGGCGGTGGTTAGACTCTCTCTTGTTGGAGATAGTCATTGCCTGGCACTTCTGTGGCGTGAATGTTACCTGCCACTTATCAGCCCAAGCCTGAACATCGTCCCGGTCTTGTTGCATGCGGGCATGGACTGCTTCATTATCTGAGGAGTTGTGAATGGCGTTGAACACTGTGCAGTCATCAGCGAACATCCCCATTTCTGACCTTATGTTGGAGGGAAGGTCATTGATGAAGCAGCTGAAGATGGTTGGGTCTAGGACACTACCCTGAGGAACTCCTGCAGCGATGTCCTGGGGCTGTGATGATTGACCTTCAATCACCACAGCCATCTACCTTTAAGGTCCTGCTTTTTAATCTCTTTCCTAACTCCCTAAAATCTGCCTGCAGGACTTCATCCCTCTTTCTACCTATATTGTTGGTACCGATATGGACCACGACCTTTGGCTGTTGACCTTCCCCCCTCAGAATGTTCTGCAGCCACTCAGTGACATCCTTGACCCTGGAATCAGGGAGGCAACATACCATCCTGGAGTCACATGTGCGGCCGCAGAAACACCTGTCTGAGCCCCTAACTATCGAATCCCCTACCACTATTGCCTTCCAAATCTTCCTCCTGTCCCCCTTGTACAGTTGAGCCACCTGTGGTGCCGTGGACTTGGCTGTGGCTGCTCTCCCCAGAGGAACCATCACCCTCACCAGTACTGGTTAGAGAGTGAGATGCACTCAGGGGACTCCTGCACTACCTGCCTGGTCCTCCTTGTCTGTCTGATGGTCACCCATTCCCTCACTGCCTGCACACCCTTACGCTGCGGGGTGACCACCTCCTGAAACATGCTATCCATGTAGCTCTCAGCCTCATGGATACACCACAGTGACGTCAGCTGCTGCTCAAGCTCTGAAATCTGGAGCTCGAACTCCTCCAGCTGACAACACTTTCTGCACGTGTGGTTGTCCAGGACACGGGAAGTGTCCTGGAGTTCCCACATGGCACAGGATGTGCATTCCACGGGACTGAGCTGCCCTGCCATGCCTCTATTTAATAGATTATTAACTAACTTACAAAAATAAACTCAAGACTAAGGGGGCTAAATTCGGTTAATTTGCGCCTCCCATTCAGCGGGAGGTTAGCAGTGGCGCTAACCGTTAGCACCACCGGTGATGATGTCATCGCCCCGCTCGCACCCCGGCTGTAACATTGGGTAGCGCCCCCCGACTTACCGCCGGACGCTATGTCCGCCAGGGTCAGGGGGGCCTACCTGCGGCCGGGGCAGCGCTAGTTAAAGGGGAGGTGGCGGGCGGCCATTTTTGTTGCTGGCCGCCTGCCAGCACCTGCCGCCGTTGCTGTCCCCGGCCCCCGTGAAGCCCCCCCCGCGGGGTGTCGACTGCTCTCTGTGAGCCCGGCGCTTCTCTTGAGTGCCGGGCTCGTTTGCCGGCACTCCCGATCCCCGGGGGCCCAGCTGGACAGGAAACAGAGAGTAGTGGTGAACGAAAACAGAAAATGCTGGAGATACTCAGCAGGTCAGGCAGCATCTGTGAAGAGAGAAACAGAGTTAACGTTTCAGGTCGATGACCTTTCGTCAGAACTGGAAAAAAGCAGGAAATGGAACAGATTTTTAAGCAAGGGTAAGGGGCTGGGAAATGGGGGAGGGGATGAAAGAACAAAAGGGAAGGTCTGTGATAGGATATGGGAACCCGCATGGGTCCGAGCTATGCCTGCCTTTTCGTGGGATATGTGGAACACTCTTTGTTCCAGTCCTACTCGGGTTCCCTCCCTCACCTCTTTTTCTGGTACATTGATGACTGTATCGGTGCCGTTTCCTGCTCTCGCCCTGAACTAGATAATTTCATTCACTTTTATTCCAATTTCCACCCTTCCCTCTCCTTCACATGGTCCATCTCCGACTCTTCCCTTCCCTTCCTCGACTTCCCCGTCTCCTTCTCTGGGGATAGGCTATTGACAAACATTCACTACAAGCCCACTGACTCCCACAGCTACCTGGACTACACTTCCTCCCACCCCGCCTCCTGTAAGGACTCTATTCCATTCTCCCAGTTTCTCCGTCTCCGCCGCATCTGCTCTGACGATGCCACCTTCCATACCAGTGCTTCCGACATGTCTTCCTTTTTCCTTAACCGAGGATTCCCCTCTACCGTGGTCGACATGGCCCTCGACCGTGTCCGTTCTATCTCCCGCACTTCTGCCCTCACCCCTGCCCCTCCCTCCCGGAACCACGATAGAGTTCCCCTTGTCCTCACCTTTCACCCCACCAGACTCCACGTTCAATGGATCATTCTCCGCCATTTTCGCCACCTCCAGCGTGATCCCACCACCAAACGCATCTTCCCCTCACCTCCCCTTTCAGCATTCCAAAGGGACCGCTCCCTCCGCGACATCCTAGTCCACTCCTCTATCACCCCCAACACCCCTTCACCCGGCACCTTCCCATGCAAGCACAGGAGATGCAACACATGCCCTTATACCTCCCCCCTTCCCACTCTCCAGGGCCCCAAACACCCCTTCCAGGTGAAACAGCGATTTACTTGTACTTCTTGCAATTTAGTATACTGTATTCGCTGCTCACGATGTGGTCTCCTCTACATTGGGGAGACAAACGCAGATTGAGTGACCGCTTTGCGGAACACCTCTGTTCAGTCCGTAAGGGGACCCCGAGCTTCCGGTCGCCTGTCACTTTAATTCTTCGCTCCACTCCCACTCTGACCTCACCGTCCTCGGCCTCTTGCATTGTTCCACGGAAGCTCAGCGTAAGCTCGAGGAACAGCGCCTCATCTTTCGATTAGGCACTTTACAGCCTTCTGGACTCAACATAGAGTTCAACAATTTCAGATCATAACCTCGGCCCCTATCATATATATATTTTTTATCCACACTTTTTGTTTGTGCCTTTTCTTCTTCTCTCCCACATGGCAGTTGTCTTTCATTCTGCCAGCGCAATTTACACTTCATCTAGAGCCTCCTTTGTTTCTTAACCTGTTCCATTACCATCCCCTTTTGCCTTGAATATCTCTTAATGTCTCTTTAATTCTCCTGCCTTCTATCCTATCACAGACCTTCCCTTTTGTTCTTTCATCCCCTCCCCCCTTTCCCAGCCCCTAAACTTGCTTAAAAATCTGTTCCATTTCCTGCTTTTTTTCAGTTCTGACGAAAGGTCATCGACCTGAAACGTTAACTCTGTTTCTCTCTTCACAGATGCTGCCTGACCTGCTGAGTATCTCCAGCATTTTCTGTTTTTATTTCAGATTTCCAGCATCTGCAGTATTTTCTTTTTGGAGTAGTAGTGAACTGTTGTTTTTCGGACTGGAGGAAGGTATACAGTGGTGTTCCCCAGGGGTCGGTTCTAGGACCACTGCTTTTCTTGATATATATTAATGACTTGGATGTGGGTATACAGGGCACAATTTCAAAATTTGAAGATGACACAAATCTTGGAAGTATAGTGAACAGTGAGGAGGATAGTGATAGACTTCAGGAAGACATAGACAGGCTGGTGGAATGGGCGGACACATGGCAGATGAAATTTAAAGCAGAAAAGTGTGAAGTGATACATTTTGGTAGAAAGAACGAGGAGAGATAATATAAACTAAAGGGTACAATCCTAAAGGGGGTGCATGAACAGAGAGACCTGGGGGTATATGAGCACAAATCGTTGAAGGTGACAGGGCAGGTTGAGAAAGCAGTTAAAAAAGCATACAGGATCCTGGGCTTCATAAATAGAGAGGTCGCACAACACCAGGTTATAGTCCAACAGTTTTATTTGAAATCACAAGCTTTCGGAGCTTACTACTCCTTCGTCGGGTGAAGTAAAAAGATACAGAATCGCCAAAGCATATAGAGAACAATGCATGTGTACCTTACAATTGCAGACAACTAAATTAAATCATCCTGACTATCTGCCGAGGTGTGATAAAGTTAATCAGGTCAGCCAGGAAGGTACCACATCAAAGACATAGCAAGATACAACTGAGACAATGAGGTGGAGTCGCAGGGGGTCTAACGTGTCAAAAGCTGCCGTCTGTATGTAAAACGATAAGCTTTAAAATTTTTACTTTTTTACTGGGAAAATTTTTACTTTTTTACTGGGAATCACATCTGTTAACAAGCCAACGACGACTCGAGTCCGGATCACGTCATGTATCGTGACATAAACCCAAGATCCCGGTTGAGACCGTCTTCATGAGTGCGGAACTTGGCTATCAGTTTCTGCTCGATGATTTTGCGTTGTCGTGTGTTCCTAAGGTTGCCTTGGAGAACGCTTACCCGCAGATCCGAGGCTGAATGTCCTTGACTGCTGAAGTGTTCCCCGACTGGGAGGTAACAATCCTGCCTGGTGATTGTTGCGCAGGTGCTCGTTCATACGTTGTCTGAGTGTCTGCATGGTCTCGCCGATGTACCATGCTCTATTCATAAATAGAGGCATAGAGTACAAAAGCAAGGAAGTTATGATGAACCTTTATAAAATACTAGTTCAGCCTCAACTGGAGTATTGTGTCAAATTCTGGGCACCGCACTTTAGGAAGGATGTGAAGGTCTTAGAGAGGATGCAGAAAAAATTTACAAGAATGATTCCAGGGATGAGGGACTTCAGTTACGTGGCTAGACAAGAGAAGCTGGGGTTGTTCTCCTTGGAGCAGAGAAAGTTGAGAGGAGATTTGATAGAGGTGTTCAAAATCATGAGGGGTCTGGATAGAGTAGATAGAGAGAAACTGTTCCCATTGGCGGAAGGGTCGAGAACCGGAGGACACAGATTTAAGGTGATTGGCAAAAAAACGGAGGGAAGAGGAGAATTTTTTTACACAGCGAGTTGTTGATCTGGAATGCACTGCTTTAAGGGGCGGCGGAAGCAGATTCGATAATAACTTTCAAAAGGGAATTGGACAAATACTTAAAATGGAGAAATTTGCTGGGCTCTGGGGAAAGAGCAGGGGAGGAGTGGGACTAATTGGATCTCTCTACCAAAGAGCCGGCACAGGCACGATGGGCCGAATGGCCTCCTCCTGTGCTGTATGATTCTGTGATAATAGATTACCCCTCAACCTTCTAAACTCAAGAGAGTAGAGCCCAACTTTAACCCTTTTAGCCTCGGTATCATTCTGGTGAATCTGCGCTGCTCCCCCTCCAAGGCCAATATATCCTTCCTGAGGTGCGGGGCCCAGAACTGAACCCAGTTACTCCAGATGCGTAACCAGAGCTCTGTAGAACTGAAGCTTCACTTCCTCCCCTTTGTATTCCAGCCCCCTTGAGATAAAGGCCAACATTCCATTACCCTTTTTAATTATTTTTTGCACCTGTCCACTAGTTTTTAGTGATTTCTGTACTTGGGCCCCTAAATCTCTCGGCTCCTCCACAGTTCCTAGCTTCTCACCATTTGGAAAATACACTAATTTATCTTTCTTGGGTCCAAAGTGGGTGACCTCTCACTTCCCCACATTGAACTCCATCTGCCACAGCTTTGCCCACTCACTGAATCTGTCAATGCCCCTTTGCAATTTCTGCTCCCATCTACACTATTTACTGAGCCTCCTAACTTAGTGTCGTCACCAAACTTGCATATATGGCTCTCTATTCCTTCATCCAAGTCATTGATAAATATAGTGAAAAGCTGGGGCCCAGTACAGATCCCTGGGGGAGTCCACTGGACCCATCCGGCCAATTGGAGTACATTCTCCCTACTCTCTGTCTCCTACCTCCTAACCAATTCCCTATCCAGGTTAATTCCAAGGGATTTCATTTTTGTTAACAATCTCTCGTGTGGAACCTTGACGAATGCCTTCTGGAAGTCTATATAACGAACATCCATAGACACTCCCTTATCTACCACATTAGTAAATTCAACTAGTTAGAAGTTTAGAGGGGATTTGAGGAGAACTTTTTTACCCAGAGGGTGGTGGGGGTCTGGAACTCTCTGCCTGAAAGGGTGGTAGAGGCAGAAACCCTCATCACATTTAAAAAGTACTTAGATATGCACTTAAAGTGCCGTAACCTACAGGGCTACAGACCAAGAGCTGGAAAGTGGGATTAGGGTGGATAGCTCTCTGTCGGCCAGCACGGTCACGATGGGCCGAATGGCCTCCTCCTGTGCCGTAAATTTCTATGATTCTATTAGACATGACTTACCCGTTACAAATCCACGCTGCTCTCTCTCATCAGCTCATGTGGGGCTCAGGCAGTTAAGCTTACAGCCACCAGTGATGGGATGGACATGAGGCAGAGTTCACAAGAGGCTGGAATCAGAGGAACAGAAGTTTGGGGAGGGGTGAGATTGTAGGGCTGACCCCACCTGGAGCACTATGTTCAGTTCTGGGCCCCGCCCCTCAGGAAGGATATATTGGCCTTGGAGGGGGAGCAACACAGATTCACCAGAATGATACCGGGGCTAAAAGAGTTAAATTATGAGGACAGGTTGCACAGATTAGACTTGTATTCCCTTGAGTATAGAAGATTAAGGGGTGATCTAATCAAGGTGTTTAAGATGATTAAAGGAGTTGATCGGGTGGATAGAGAAACTATTTCCTGTGGTGGGGGGAGAGTCCAGAACAAGGGGGGCAGAACCTTAAAATTAGAGCCAGGCCGTTCAGGGGTGATGTCAGGAAGCACTTCTTCACACAAAGGGTGCTGGAAATCTGGAACTCTCTCCCAAAAAGCTGCTGAGGCTGGGGGTCACTTGAAAATTTTAAAAATGAGATTGATATATTTTTGTTAGACTAGGGTACTTTGGGATACGGAAGCAAGGTGGGTAGATGGAGTTAAGATACAGATCAGCCATGATCTCATTGAATGGCGGAACAGGTTTAAGGGGCTGAATGGCCTCCTCCTGTTCCTATGTTCCTAATGTTCCTTCCACACACAATGCAATTCCTTCTCTAAACTCCTCTGCCTTTCTACCTCTCTCTCCTCCTTTAAGAATCTGCTTCAAACCCACCTCTGACCAAGGTTAGGGTCGCCTGTCCTAAGGGTTCCTTCTTTGTCTCTGTCTTTTTTTCGATTACAGCTCTGTGAAGCACTCTGGGACATTGTTCTAAGTTAAAGGCACTATATAAATGCAAGTTGTCACTGCTGTTGTTATTATGTTGGTGCTGCTAGTTTAGGAGTTCTTGGTGTCTTTTATCTCCTTTGATGAACGTGGAGATGCATGGCGCAGAGCAGGCATTGTAACCCCACCGAATGTTGCTGTGAGGGACTCTTCAATAAACCTCACTCCAACTGAAGCTCAGTAACACCTGGGAGGCTGATGTCAGAGTTCAGAAACACAACTGAATTGGGTTAAAGTTCAGCAAGAGGGCAGTGTCTTTATCCCGTGTGTTAATGTTGGGACGTTATCTACTTTCCTCTCGAGCAGACGCCTTGATGAATCAGCCAATAGAGGGAAGGTAATATCTGCGCCCCCAGTTGCCAGACTAGCACACAGACGTATTCCAGACACAGCGGCCAAGCATCGGAGCGAACTTTGACCGGAATAGTCTCAGGTCACAAATCAGCAAAGAGGCTCATTCAAAACGTCGATGGATCTGGTGTGTTTCTTTTTACTTTTCATTCTTGGGATGTGGGTGTCGCAGGCAAGGCCGGCATTTATTGCCCATCTCTAATTGTCCTTATACAACTGCGGTAATCCCAACTCTCGCAAATTCATCGCAAGACACACGATTTTTAATGAAAATTAACCCCAACTCGCGATCTCGCGATTCAGCTGTGAAAAGTCCTGAATTTTTCCTACTTTATTACGCCTCCTGGTGATTGGCTGCTCTGGGACACGTGGGTTAAGTCAGGCTAGGGGGTCCATGGAAAGAGTTCAGGGGGTCCGCGAGTTGGTTTGTCCCATCAATAGTCTCCCCCACTCCCCTGTGTATTGAGTCTCAGATACAAAGACTGTGCGTGCGTAGTTCTCAGACACCATTTATGATTTGCGATGTGATTGGGCGAGTTCACCGCATACACTGGCTTGTATGGATTTATCTCGGTACTTTATTTTGATTGCTTCACGTTCAGCCCACTCTCTGCTTTTAACCATTAACTAAGATAGAGCGATGTTAGTCGGGCGTTGTGTGGGCTGAGGTAGTGAGTCTTCTTTCAACCGTCCTTTCCACTCCTGCGGTGCCGGTCTGTGTCGGTTGGAAGCCGGTTGCGCGGTGGTTGAGATTGGGGGGGGAGGGGCGCCATCAATGGCGAGTTCATGAGACACATGGCCTTGGAGAGGGGAAGGGGGGGGGACGGAAAGAAAGAGACTTTCCAGCAATGTTCCCGCTAATTTTTCTTTTGGACGCGCGGCCCGTTCAAATTTCCGTGCATTTGCGTTTTTTTCATTTAAAAGCCGTCGAAAGGCCTGCACAGGACCTCGAACCGCTGCACGGCCATGCAGCTCAACGGGAAGATTGCTTGTCGGTCTCTGGGCCTGTAGCAAGGCCGTAACCTATGTGGGGTTGGTATTGAGATAAGAGGAAACAAGGGTTTCGAGACCCTGTGTAGCATCACTGCTGCCGCCCTAGCTCAGCTCTGGTAACAGCAGAGCCCAGGGATCGAACCCAGGCACTTTCCTCCTCTCACGGTAAGTAAGTAAAAATAATTAAAGAGATATATATATGGCTTAATTGTATAACTAATTTTTATGCAGAAAAAGTACTCATTGTTTTACAGGAGGTCCCCGAATGTTTTTATAACACGGGAGGGGAGGCCCTGGCAGCAAGAGGCCTGAGGATCGATAGAAATCGGTCCTTGGGGCACAGCTGCATACTGGGGGCGATCTGCCGACTCAATGCCAGCACCAGCCCTCAGGCAAGTCCCAGGAGGGGGCTTGGAGCGGCCTACAGTGGGTGGCGGGGGGATGGTGGCGACTCCGGACTCCATGGGAAGGTGTTTGGATTTTTGCTCCGGGGACGCCGTTGTCTGGTACTTGTGTTGGGCACCAGGTGGTGATAACGGGTAGGATTTTTAAAAAGTTTTTTGTAAAGCATTTTCAGATGCAGTAAAGTAGTTTTTAGGAGCTTTGACCTGTTAGAGCTAAAATAAAGCCACGACTGAGGTTTATAAACCAATTGTCAATCGATATTGGTTTATGTTTGAAAAAAAAAGCAACTGCTGATTTCTTACCAAATCTCTTGACTTTTGAGAGTTTGCGTCTTGATTTATGAGATGGTGGGGTTGGCATTACTGGAACCGAGTGTCTGAGGGCAGTTAAGAGTCAACCATGTTGCTGTGGGTCTGGAGTCACATATAGGCCCAGACTGGGTAAGGACGGCAGGTTTCCTTCCCTGAAGGACATTCGTGAACCGCTCAGGTTTTTAACGACAATCCAACAGATTCATGGTCACTTTTACCGACACCAGATTTTCTAAAACTGAATTCAAATTCTCAAACGCCATGGTAGGATTTGAACTCACGATCTCTGTATTACTGCTCCAACTTTATTATTAATCCAGTAACAGATTTATGACATTAACATTCCCTTCTTTGATGTATTGAAACTTCACACCAATCACAGCTCAGTACTTTATTATAAAGTATTAATATCTCTTCGAGAAACTACTGTGGAAAATCACATCACAGATCGTCACAGAAAGACGTCAGGCAGTGATTTCACTTCAAGGGTATAAAGCATGTCTTTAAATTATTATAAATACACAATGTCCATTTATAAATTAAATCTCTGAGACAAACATCTTGCTCAGTTACACAAAAATAAAGTGAAATAAATTAAAACGAGTAAATCTTTGTAATAAATACATTAAATAAAGTGGGGCGAGTAGTCACACAATGACATACTGGATTCAAATACACAGGTATTCAGCACACAAGATCAACCCAGACTCACACAGAGCGTCAGCTGCACATCCCAGAAACACCGAGCCCCCCGCCCCCCCCCCAGGGGACAATCCTCCCACCCCGGGCACAATCCCACCCCCCCCCCCCAGGGGACAATCCTCCCACCCCGGGCACAATCCCACCCCCCCCCCCAGGGGCAATCCTCCCACCCCGGGCACAATCCCACCCCCCCCCAGGGGCAATCCTCCCACCCCGGGCACAATCCCACCCCCCCCCCAGGGGCAATCCTCCCACCCCGGGCACAATCCCACCCCCTCCCCAGGGGACAATCCTCCCACCCCGGGCACAATCCCCCCCCCCCCCCAGGGGACAATCCTCCCACCCCGGGCACAATCCCACCCCCCCCCAGGGGCAATCCTCCCACCCCGGGCACAATCCCACCCCCCCCCCCCAGGGGCAATCCTCCCACCCCGGGCACAATCCCACCCCCCCCAGGGGCAATCCTCCCACCCTGGGCACAACCCCAACCCCACCAGGGCACAACCCCACCCCCCCCCCCCGCCCCCAACCAGGTCTAACTCCCCCTCAGGCCGGTCTAACTCCCCGCAGTAGAATCATAGAATGGTTACAAGCACAGAAGGAGGCCATTTGGCCCGTCGAGCCCGTGCCGCCTCTCTGCAAGAGCACTTCAGCTAGTCCCACTCCCCCAGCCCTTTCCCCGTAGCCCTGCTAATTTTTTCCTTGAGGTACTTATCCAACTCCCTTTTGAAAGCCACGATTGAATCTGCCTCCACCACCCTTTCAGGCAGTGAATTCCAGATCCTAACCACTCGCTGCGTAAAAAAGTTTTTCCTCATGTCGCCTTTGGTTCTTCTTCCAATCACCTTAAATCTGTGTCCTCTGGTTCTCGACCCTTCAGCCAATGGGAACAGTTTCTCTCTATCTATTCAGTCTAGATCCCTCATGATTTTGAACACCTCTATCAAATCTCCTCCCAATCTTCTCAGCTCTAAGGAGAACAACCCCAGCTTCTCCAGTCTATCCACGTAACTGAGGTCACTCATTCCTGGAATCATTCTTGTAAATCTTTTCTGCACCCTTTCTAAAGCCTTCACATCCTTTCCTAAAGTGTTGGTCTAACTCCCCGCGGTGCCGGTTGTGATGTGGGGGGTGAAGGCTCAGTGTATCCCGGGACACGGTGATTCCACAGCAGCGAGTCAGTAACACGAACGAGTGCCCGGGTCTCCCCTATGCCCGGGACCTGAAGCAGACGCTCTCTGTCCGACTGGACCTCTGACCATAAAATAAGCAGAGTGTGTTTCACAAGAAACACAACCCTGGGTGAGTGTGAATGTCCCTCCCAGAGAGGGCAGCTCGCTGCTCCACAGGAGGTTACCAGCTGGTTTGTGGCTGGACACAGGTACAGCCCACTGGCACCTTGATGTACTTCAGATCGAAGCTATACTGTCCGGGGTGCCCGGGACAGGGCTGTCGCTGTAGGACCAACATGGTCTGTTCCAGAGGCACCGAGTTTAAGGACTGCGTCTCCTCCCCACTGTCTGTATCGATGCAGCCCTCACAAAGGCAATGAGCGAAGGCCAACTTCGGAGGGTATCGATTCTCATCGTAATCGATCCTGGAATCAGAGAAAGAGATCGAGCTCAGTGAGGGAGCAAAGAGAGATCGAGAGACAACCAACAGTCACCGCCCATCGCCCATCACTGACCACAGAGTCACTGCCCATCGCCCATCACTGACCACAGAGTCACCGCCCATCGCCCATCACTGACCACAGAGTCACTGCCAATCGCCCATCACTGACCACAGAGTCACCGCCCATCGCCCATCACTGACCACAGAGTCACCGCCCATCGCCCATCACTGACCACAGAGTCACTGCCCATCGCCCATCACTGACCAGAGTCACCGCCCACCGCCCATCACTGACCATAGAGTCACCGCCCACCGCCCATCACTGACCATAGAGTCACCGCCCACCGCCCATCACTGACCAGTCACCGCCCATCACTGACCAGAGTCACCGCCCATCACTGACCATAGAGTCACCGCCCATCGCTGACCACAGAGTCACCGCCCATCACTGACCACAGAGTCACCGCCCATCGCCCATCACTGACCACAGAGTCACCGCCCATCACTGACCATAGAGTCACCGCCCATCGCCCATCACTGACCACAGAGTCACTGCCCATAGAGTCACCGCCCATCGCCCATCGCCCATCACTGACCACAGAGTCACTGCCCATCGCCCATCACTGACCATAGAGTCACCGCCCATCACTGACCAGAGTCACTGCCCATCGCCCATCACTGACCATAGAGTCACCGCCCACCGCTGACCATAGAGTCACTGCCCACCGCCCATCACTGACCATAGAGTCACCGCCCACCGCCCATCACTGACCAGTCACCGCCCATCACTGACCAGTCACCGCCCATAGAGTCACCGCCCATCACTGACCACAGAGTCACCGCCCATCACTGACCATAGAGTCACCGCCCATCACTGACCACAGAGTCACCGCCCATCACTGACCATAGAGTCACCGCCCATCACTGACCACAGAGTCACCGCCCATCACTGACCATAGAGTCACCGCCCATCACTGACCAGAGTCACTGCCCATAGAGTCACCGCCCATCGCCCATCACTGACCACAGAGTCACCGCCCATCACTGACCAGAGTCACTGCCCATAGAGTCACCGCCCATCGCCCATCACTGACCAGAGTCACTGCCCATCGCCCATCACTGACCATAGAGTCACCGCCCATCGCTGACCATAGAGTCACCGCCCATCGCTGACCATAGAGTCACTGCCCATCGCCCATCACTGACCATAGAGTCACTGCCCATCGAGTCACTGCCCATCGCTGACCATAGAGTCACTGCCCATCGCCCATCACTGACCATAGTCACCGCCCATCGCCCATCACTGACCATAGAGTCACTGCCCATCGCTGACCATAGAGTCACTGCCCATCACTGACCATAGAGTCACCGCCCATCGCCCATCACTGACCACAGAGTCACTGCCCATAGAGTCACCGCCCATCGCCCATCACTGACCACAGAGTCACTGCCCATCGCCCATCACTGACCATAGAGTCATCGCCCACCGCCCATCACTGACCATAGAGTCACCGCCCATCGCTGACCATAGAGTCACCGCCCATCACTGACCATAGAGTCACCGCCCATCGCTGACCATAGAGTCACCGCCCATCGCCCATCACTGACCATAGTCACCGCCCATCGCCCATCACTGACCATAGAGTCACTGCCCATCACTAACCATAGAGTCACTGCCCATCGCTGACCATAGAGTCACTGCCCATCGCCCATTACTGACCACAGTCACCGCCCATCACCCATCACTGACCATAGAGTCACTGCCCATCGCTGACCATAGAGTCACTGCCCATCGCCCATCACTGACCATAGTCACCGCCCATCGCCCATCACTGACCATAGAGTCACTGCCCATCGCTGACCATAGAGTCACTGCCCATCGCCCATCACTGACCATAGTCACCGCCCATCGCCCATCACTGACCATAGAGTCACTGCCCATCGCTGACCATAGAGTCACTGCCCATCGCCCATCACTGACCATAGAGTCACTGCCCATCGCTGACCATAGAGTCACTGCCCATCGCCCATCACTGACCATAGAGTCACTGCCCATCGCTGACCATAGAGTCACTGCCCATCGCCCATCACTGACCATAGAGTCACTGCCCATCGCCCATCACTGACCATAGAGTCACTGCCCATCGCTGACCATAGAGTCACTGCCCATCGCCCATCACTGACCATAGAGTCACTGCCCATCGCTGACCATAGAGTCACTGCCCATCGCCCATCACTGACCATAGAGTCACTGCCCATCGCCCATCACTGACCATAGAGTCACTGCCCATCACTGACCATAGAGTCACTGCCCATCACTGACCATATTGTCACCGCCCATCGCCGCCCCCTCCCCGTACAGTCACTGCTCCCTGGGGCTGGGCTCATTACCTGTATTCCCAGGGTGAGATGGAGCGGTGACTGATGTCACTGTTGCCTGTTGAATGGTGCACCAGATCGGGGCAGCCTTTCTCCCAGTGGTGTTTCTGCTGCTCCAGCTCTTTAACCAGGGCCACAGGGGGGAAGTGACTCATGCTGGCTCTGCCCAGCAGCCTCTGCAGCCCTTTGCCCCGGCTCTCCAGCTCCTCTGGGTTCCAGCAGTGATGGGTTTCACGACGATTCCTACTTTGAGTCTGTCCACGCCCCAGAGTCAGGAAGACGATGAAGAGAAGCTGAGGGGAAGGAACAGAAAGACATCAGGGAGAAGAAGAGACTCCGCCAACTGCACCAATCCCCGTCTCACTGTCCCGCAAACTGCACCAATCCCCGTCTCACTGTCCCGCAAACTGCACCAATCCCCGTCTCACTGTCCCGCAAACTGCACCAATCCCCGTCTCACTGTCCCGCAAACTGCACCAATCCCCGTCTCAATCTCCCACAAACTACACCAATCCCCGTCTCACTGTCCCGCAAACTGCACCAATCCCCGTCTCAATCTCCCACAAACTACACCAATCCCCGTCTCAATCTCCCACAAACTGCACCAATCCCCGTCTCACTGTCCCGCAAACTGCACCAATCCCCGTCTCAATCTCCCACAAACTGCACCAATCCCCGTCTCAATCTCCCGCAAACTGCACCAATCCCCGTCTCAATCTCCCACAAACTGCACCAATCCCCGTCTCACTGTCCCGCAAACTGCACCAATCCCCGTCTCACTGTCCCGCAAACTGCACCAATCCCCGTCTCACTGTCCCGCAAACTGCACCAATCCCCGTCTCACTGTCCCGCAAACTGCACCAATCCCCGTCTCAATCTCCCACAAACTGCACCAATCCCCGTCTCACTGTCCCGCAAACTGCACCAATCCCCGTCTCACTGTCCCGCAAACTGCACCAATCCCCGTCTCACTGTCCCGCAAACTGCACCAATCCCTGACTCAATCTCCCAAAAACTGCACCAATCCCCGTCTCACTGTCCCGCAAACTGCACCAATCCCTGACTCAATCTCCCAAAAACTGCACCAATCCCCGTCTCACTGTCCCGCAAACTGCACCAATCCCTGACTCAATCTCCCACAAACTGCACCAATCCCCGTCTCACTGTCCCGCAAACTGCACCAATCCCTGACTCAATCTCCCACAAACTGCACCAATCCCCGTCTCACTGTCCCACAAACTGCACCAATCCCCGTCTCACTGTCCCACAAACTGCACCAATCCCCGTCTCACTGTCCCACAAACTGCACCAATCCCCGTCTCAATCTCCCACAAACTGCACCAATCCCCGTCTCACTGTCCCACAAACTGCACCAATCCCCGTCTCACTGTCCCACAAACTGCACCAATCCCCGTCTCACTGTCCCGCAAACTGCACCAATCCCCGTCTCAATCTCCCACAAACTGCACCAATCCCCGTCTCAATCTCCCACAAACTGCACCAATCCCCGTCTCAATCTCCCACAAACTGCACCAATCCCCGTCTCAATCTCCCACAAACTGCACCAATCCCCGTCTCAATCTCCCACAAACTGCACCAATCCCCGTCTCACTGTCCCGCAAACTGCACCAATCCCCGTCTCACTGTCCCACAAACTGCACCAATCCCCGTCTCACTGTCCCACAAACTACACCAATCCCCGTCTCACTGTCCCGCAAACTGCACCAATCCCCGTCTCAATCTCCCACAAACTGCACCAATCCCCGTCTCACTGTCCTGGAAACAATTTTCCTTTTGGAACTAAAAACCTTTATTGAGGAAAAACTCTCCCAGAAACGGGGCAAATTTGGGACATTTCTTTGAAAGCACCTGGTGAAAGGAGAGGAATTTCACTCCGACATCCCCTGGCTCTCTCTCGGACTCTGCTCACTGTAGATATATGTGGACATTAGCTCTCTCTCTCCCTCTATTATCTCTCCCTCACCTTTCTCTCTCTCTCTCTCTCTGATTAGTGTCTCCGACTCTCAGCTTCTCACTCAGAAACTTTTCTTACCTTCAGTGTTGCTCCCATTTTACTCTCAATCCCTTCCGATGTTTTCTCTGTCTCTGATCCTCTGCCTCCTTCTCCCTATTTCTGCTTCTGATGTCTCGGAGTTTGATTTCGCCCCTTTTGTAGACGAGAATCGGCTGGAATTCCCGATGAGGAAAACATCGTCGCTGCTTCCGTGTTATTGTCAAAGGTAAAAAAACCGTTCCTGAGCGGAGCGAATGAGACATTCCGAGCCCGTCACCCAGCCCAGCCCAGCCGGGGGCAGGCGGAGAGAGGGGCGGCTCCCGGCACCGTGACCACCCGCGGGCCGCAGCTATACTGCACCCAGTGAGAACCATGACCCACCCGCGGGCCGCAGCTATACTGCACCCAGTGAGAACCGTGACCCACCCGCGGGCCGCAGCTATACTGCACCCAGTGAGAGCAGCTCCCGGCACCGTGACCACCCGCGGACCGCAGCTATACTGCACCCAGTGAGAACCGTGACCACCCGCGGGCCGCAGCTATACTGCACCCAGTGAGAGCAGCTCCCGGCACCGTGACCACCCGCGGGCCGCAGCTATACTGCACCCAGTGAGAGCAGCTCCCGGCACCGTGACCACCCGCGGACCGCAGCTATACTGCACCCAGTGAGAACCGTGACCACCCGCGGGCCGCAGCTATACTGCACCCAGTGAGAGCAGCTCCCGGCACCGTGACCACCCGCGGGCCGCAGCTATACTGCACCCAGTGAGAGCAGCTCCCGGCACCGTGACCACCCGCGGGCCGCAGCTATACTGCACCCAGTGAGAGCGGCTCCCGGCACCGTGACCACCCGCGGGCCGCAGCTATACTGCACCCAGTGAGAGCGGCTCCCGGCACCGTGACCACCCGCGGGCCGCAGCTATACTGCACCCAGTGAGAGCGGCTCCCGGCACCGTGACCACCCGCGGGCCGCAGCTATACTGCACCCAGTGAGAACCATGACCCACCCGCGGACCGCAGCTATACTGCACCCAGTGAGAGCAGCTCCCGGCACCGTGACCACCCGCGGGCCGCAGCTATACTGCACCCAGTGAGAGCAGCTCCCGGCACCGTGACCACCCGCGGGCCGCAGCTATACTGCACCCAGTGAGAACCATGACCCACCCGCGGACCGCAGCTATACTGCACCCAGTGAGAGCAGCTCCCGGCACCGTGACCACCCGCGGGCCGCAGCTATACTGCACCCAGTGAGAACCATGACCCACCCGCGGACCGCAGCTATACTGCACCCAGTGAGAACCATGACCCGCCCGCGGACCGCAGCTATACTGCACCCAATGAGGGCGGCTCCCGGCACCGTGACCACCCGCGGACCGCAGCTATACTGCACCCAGTGAGAGCAGCTCCCGGCACCGTGACCACCCGCGGGCCGCAGCTATACTGCACCCAGTGAGAACCGTGACCCACCCGCGGACCGCAGCTATACTGCACCCAGTGAGAGCGGCTCCCGGCACCGTGACCCACCCGTGGGCTGCAGCTATACTGCACCCAGTGAGAACCGTGACCCACCCGCGGGCCGCAGCTATACTGCACCCAGTGAGAACCGTGACCCACCCACGGGCCGCAGCTATACTGCACCCAGTGAGAACCGCCACCCACCCGCGGGCTACAGCTATACTGCACCCAGTGAGAACCGTGACCCACCCGCGGGCCACAGCTATACTGCACCCAGTGAGAACCGCCACCCACCCGCGGGCCACAGCTATACTGCATCCAGTGAGAACCGTGACCCACCCGTGGGCCGCAGCTATACTGCACCCAGTGAGAACCGTGACCCACCCGCGGGCCGCAGCTATACTGCACCCAGTGAGAGCGGCTCCCGGCACCGTGACCCACCCACAGGCCGCAGCTATACCGCACCCAGTGAGAACCGTGACCCACCCGTGGGCTGCAGCTATACCGCACCCAGTGAGAACCGTGACCCACCCACGGGCCGCAGCTATACTGCACCCAGTGAGAACCGTGACCCACCCGCGGGACGCAGCTATACTGCACCCAGTGAGAACCGTGACCCACCCGTGGGCCGCAGCTATACTGCACCCAGTGAGAACCGTGACCTACCCGTGGGCTGCAGCTATACTGCACCCAGTGAGAACCGTGACCCACCCGTGGGCCGCAGCTATACTGCACCCAGTGAGAACCGTGACCCACCCGCGGGCCGCAGCTATACTGCACCCAGTGAGAGCGGCTCCCGGCAGTGTGACCACCCGCGGGCTGCATCTATACTGCACCCAGTGAGAATCGCCACCCACCCGCGGGCCACAGCTATACTGCACCCAGTGAGAACCGTGACCCACCCATGGGCTGCAGCTATACCGCACCCAGTGAGAACCGTGACCCACCCACGGGCCGCAGCTATACTGCACCCAGTGAGAACCGTGACCCACCCGCGGGACGCAGCTATACTGCACCCAGTGAGAACCGTGACCCACCCATGGGCCGCAGCTATACTGCACCCAGTGAGAACCGTGACCCACCCGTGGGCCGCAGCTATACTGCACCCAGTGAGAACCGTGACCACCCGTGGGCCGCAGCTATACTGCACCCAGTGAGAACCGTGACCCACCCGTGGGCCGCAGCTATACTGCACCCAGTGAGAACCGTGACCCACCCGCGGGCCGCAGCTATACTGCACCCAGTGAGAGCGGCTCCCGGCAGTGTGACCACCCGCGGGCTGCATCTATACTGCCCCCAGTGAGAATCGCCACCCACCCGCGGGCCACCGCTATACTGCACCCAGTGAGAACCGTGACCCACCCATGGGCTGCAGCTATACCGCACCCAGTGAGAACCGTGACCCACCCACGGGCCGCAGCTATACTGCACCCAGTGAGAACCGTGACCCACCCGCGGGACGCAGCTATACTGCACCCAGTGAGAACCGTGACCCACCCATGGGCCGCAGCTATACTGCACCCAGTGAGAACCGTGACCCACCCGTGGGCCGCAGCTATACTGCACCCAGTGAGAACCGTGACCACCCGTGGGCCGCAGCTATACTGCACCCAGTGAGAACCGTGACCCACCCGTGGGCCGCAGCTATACTGCACCCAGTGAGAACCGTGACCCACCCGCGGGCCGCAGCTATACTGCACCCAGTGAGAGCGGCTCCCGGCAGTGTGACCACCCGCGGGCTGCATCTATACTGCCCCCAGTGAGAATCGCCACCCACCCGCGGGCCACAGCTATACTGCACCCAGTGAGAACCGTGACCCACCCACGGGCCGCAGCTATACCGCACCCAGTGAGAACCATGACCCACGCGTGGGCCGCAGCTATACTGCACCCAGTGAGAACCGCCACCCACCCGCGGGCCGCAGCTATACTGCACCCAGTGAGAACGGTGACCCACCCGCGGGCCGCAGCTATACTGCACCCAGTGAGAGGAGCTGCTCCCCCAGCCACCAGTACCCACACCTGGACGGAAGCCATACTGCACCCAGTGAGGGCAGGGGGACCACTCACTGCAAACAGGAGCTATACTGCACCCAGTGAGGGGAAGGGAGTCGCTCATTGCAAACAGGAGCCATACTGCACCCAGTGAGGGCAGAGGGACCGCTCACTGCAAACAGGAGCTATACTGCACCCAGTGAGAGGGGTAGGTGGAGCAGATAATAAAGTCCTCACATTCCACAACATTCTGAATTACAGAGTCTTCAAATTAAAAAATCATCCTTAAAATCAGTTTGAATAATATTGTAAATAAATTAAACAGTAAATGAAAAATAATTTCCTAATTTCCAGTACTGTGCTAACACAATCCAGACCCAGTCTCCATTCATACAACTTTCTCATCTAATTTAAGCTTTGTCAACAGATTAGATTCCAGCCTGTAACTCACTCCCGGGTATCTGTTATTCTATATATAAACCCCCCGAACCCCTCGATTAGATTCCAACCTGTAACTCACTCCCGGGTATCTGTTATTCTATATATAAACCCCCCGAACTCCTTGATTAGATTCCAACCTGTAACTCACTCCCGGGTATCTGTTATTCTATATATAAATCCCCCGAATTCCTCGATTAGATTCCAGCCTGTAACTCACTCCTGGGTATCTGTTATTCTATATATAAACCCCCCCGAACCCCTCGATTAGATTCCAGCCTGTAACTCACTCCTGGGTATCTGTTATTCTATATATAAACCCCCCCGAACCCCTCGATTAGATTCCAGCCTGTAACTTACTCCCGGGTATCTGTTATTCTATATATAAACCCCCGAACTCCTGGATTAGATTCCAGCCTGTAACTCACTCCCAGGTATCTGTTATTCTATATATAAACCCCCCCGAACCCCTCGATTAGATTCCAGCCTGTAACTCACTCCTGGGTATCTGTTATTCTATATATAAACCCCCCCGAACTCCTGGATTAGATTCCAGCCTGTAACTCACTCCCGGGTATCTGTTATTCTATATATAAACCCCCCGAACACCTCGATTAGATTCCAGCCTGTAACTCACTCCCGGGTATCTGTTATTCTATATATAAACCCCCCGAACCCCTGGATTAGATTCCAGCCTGTAACTCACTCCCGGGTATCTGTTATTCTATATATAAACCCCCGAACTCCTGGATTAGATTCCAGCCTGTAACTCACTCCCAGGTATCTGTTATTCTATATATAAACCCCCCCGAACCCCTCGATTAGATTCCAGCCTGTAACTCACTCCTGGGTATCTGTTATTCTATATATAAACCCCCCCGAACTCCTGGATTAGATTCCAGCCTGTAACTCACTCCCGGGTATCTGTTATTCTATATATAAACCCCCCGAACACCTCGATTAGATTCCAGCCTGTAACTCACTCCCGGGTATCTGTTATTCTATATATAAACCCCCCGAACCCCTGGATTAGATTCCAGCCTGTAACTCACTCCCGGGTATCTGTTATTCTATATATAAACCCCCCGAACACCTCGATTAGATTCCAGCCTGTAACTCACTCCCGGGTATCTGTTATTCTATATATAAACCCCCCGAACCCCTCGATTTAGATTCCAGCCTGTAACTCACTCCCGGGTATCTGTTATACTATATATAAACCCCCCCCCGAACTCCTCGATTAGATTCCAGCCTGTAACTCACTCCCGGGTACCTGTTATTTTATATATAAACCCCCCCCGAACCCCTCGATTAGATTCCAGCCTGTAACTCACTCCCGGGTACCTGTTATTTTATATATAAACCCCCTGAAGCCATTTATCCAGCGTAGGGGCTTGCTAGGAATCTTTGTGTGACAGAGTGTGGGGTTGGAGTCCCTTGCAGCCCAGACAGAAGGATGTTGGTGAAATGATAGTTTCTTATGAAACTTGTATGTTTGTTTTTTCGGTGCCAACGCACAGATTTATTGAATTCAGTTTTACAATTTGCCACGCTGGGATTGAACTCACAACCTCGAGGTTATTAGTCCAGTACTGTAAGCAGTACACTTCCAGTGTAATAAAGAGGCATGGTGAGCATCCTCAAACTGGGGCGCATTGTCCTAAATCATGCCTTGTCACTCGGCCCCCTGCCCACAGGCAGTGCTGCTGCAGACTGTCTCCTTTGTCCAGCGTGTGGGCTCACCCCAACATCAGGCCCTGCGGCCAGTCAGGGACGGAGTCGACAGCCCCGAGCTCCAAGTGCAATCCTGATGCTTCTCTTTAATGAAATCGTCTGGCGCGAGCTCAGCACTGGCTCAGTTAGTAACTGATTCACAGAGATCAGAAGCTCGGTGCTGGTCTAACTGAAGCCAGGTTGGGAGCAACCGGGACAGTCCACTGAGCTCAGTGCGCCTGGGCTGGGGAGGGAATGCACCTGTATTCCTGCTGCCCACTAACACTTCCTGGAAGGTGTGTGTCTGAGTGTGTGAGTGAGTGAGAGTGTGTGTGTGAGTGAGAGTGTGTGCGGGTGTGAGTGAGTGAGAGTGTGTGCGGGTGTGAGTGTCTGTGAGTGTGGGTGTGAGTTTGAGTGTGGGTGTGAGTGTGGGTGTGGGTGTGAGTGTGGTTGTGTGTGGGTGTGAGTGTGGGTTTGAGTGTGGGTTTGAGTGTGGGTTTGAGTGTGAGTGTGAGTGTGAGTGTGGTTGTGTGTGAGTGTGGGTGTGAGTGTGATTGTGAGTGTGGGTGTGTGTGTCAGTGTGGGTGTGAGTGTGGGTGAGTGTGAGTGTGGGTGTCAGTGTGGGTGTCAGTGTGAGTGTCAGTGTGAGTGTGGGTGTGGGTGTGAGTGTGTGTGGGTGGGTGTGAGTGTGGGTGTCAGTGTGAGTGTGAGTGTGGGTGAGTGTGAGTGTGGGTGTCAGTGTGGGTGTCAGTGTGGGTGTCAGTGTGAGTGTCAGTGTGAGTGTGGGTGTGTGTGTCAGTGTGGGTGTGAGTGTGGGTGAGTGTGAGTGTGGGTGTCAGTGTGGGTGTCAGTGTGAGTGTCAGTGTGAGTGTGGGTGTGAGTGTGTGTGTGGGTGGGTGTCAGTGTGAGTGTGAGTGTGGGTGTGAGTGTGGTTGTGTGTGAGTGTGAGTGTGGGTGTGAGTGTGGTTGTGTGTGAGTGTGAGTTTGGGTGTGAGTGTGATTGTGAGTGTGGGTGTGTGTGTGAGTGTGTGTGTGGGTGGGTGTGAGTGTGGGTGTCAGTGTGGGTTTGAGTGTGGGTGTGAGTTTGAGTGTGGGTGTGAGTGTCAGTGTGGGTGTGAGTGTGAATGTGGGTGTGAGTATGAGTGTGTGTGAGTGTGGGTGTGAGTGTGGGTGTGTGGTGTGGGTGTGAGTGTGAGTGTGGGTGTGAGTGTGAGTGTGGGTGTGAGTGTGAGTGTGGTGTGAGTGTCAGTGTGAGTTGGTGGGATGTCGGTGTGAGTTTGGGTGTGATGTCGGTGTGAGAGTGGGTGTGGGTGTGAGTGTGAGGGTGTGAGTGTGGGTGTGGGTGTGAGTGTGAGTTTGAGTGTGGGTGTGAGTGTGGGTGTGAGTTTGAGTTTGGGTGTGAGTGTGGGTGTGAGTGTGGTTGAGTGTGAGTGTGGGAGTGAGAGTGGGTGTAAGTGTGAGTTTGCGTGTGAGTGTGGGTGTGAGTGTGAGTGTGGGAGTGAGTGTGGGTGTTGGTGTGAGTGTGGGTGTGGGTGTGAGTGTGAGTTTGAGTGTGAGTTTGAGTGTGGGAGTGTGTGTGGGTGTGAGTGTGGGTGTGAGTGTGAGTTTGTGTGTGGGTGTGAGTTTGAGTGTGGGTGTGAGTGTGGGTGTGGGTGTGAGTGTGGTTGTGTGTGTGTGTGAGTGTGGGTTTGAGTGTGGGTTTGAGTGTGGGTTTGAGTGTGAGTGTGAGTGTGAGTGTGAGTGTGAGTGTGAGTGTGGTTGTGTGTGAGTGTGGGTGTGAGTGTGATTGTGAGTGTGGGTGTGTGTGTCAGTGTGGGTGAGTGTGAGTGTGGGTGTCAGTGTGGGTGTCAGTGTGGGTGTCAGTGTGAGTGTCAGTGTGAGTGTGGGTGTGGGTGTGAGTGTGTGGGTGGGTGTGAGTGTGGGTGTCAGTGTGAGTGTGAGTGTGGGTGAGTGTGAGTGTGGGTGTCAGTGTGGGTGTCAGTGTGAGTGTCAGTGTGAGTGTGGGTGTGTGTGTCAGTGTGGGTGTGAGTGTGGGTGAGTGTGGGTGAGTGTGAGTGTGGGTGTGAGTGTGGGTGTCAGTGTGAGTGTCAGTGTGAGTGTGGGTGTGAGTGTGTGTGTGGGTGGGTGTGAGTGTGGGTGTCAGTGTGAGTGTGAGTGTGGGTGTGAGTGTGGTTGTGTGTGAGTGTGAGTGTGGGTGTGAGTGTGGTTGTGTGTGAGTGTGAGTTTGGGTGTGAGTGTGATTGTGAGTGTGGGTGTGTGTGTCAGTGTGGGTGTGAGTGTGGGTGAGTGTGGGTGTGAGTGTGGGTGTGAGTGTGAGTGTGGGTGTGAGTGTGTGTGTGGGTGGGTGTGAGTGTGGGTGTCAGTGTGGGTGTCAGTGTGGGTTTGAGTGTGGGTGTGAGTTTGAGTGTGGGTGTGAGTGTCAGTGTGGGTGTGAGTGTGGGTGTGAGTGTGAATGTGGGTGTGAGTATGAGTGTGTGTGAGTGTGGGTGTGAGTGTGGGTGGGTGTGGGTGTGAGTGTGAGTTTGGGTGTGAGTGTGAGTGTGGGTGTGAGTGTCAGTGTGAGTGTGGGAGTCAGTGTGAGTTTGGGTGTGAATGTCGGTGTGAGTGTGGGTGTGGGTGTGGGTGTGAGTGGGTGTGGGTGTGAGTGTGAGGGTGTGAGTGTGGGTGTGGGTGTGAGTGTGAGTTTGAGTGTGAGTTTGAGTGTGGGTGTGAGTGTGGGTGTGAGTTTGAGTTTGGGTGTGAGTGTGGGTGTGAGTGTGGTTGAGTGTGAGTGTGGGAGTGAGAGTGGGTGTAAGTGTGAGTTTGCGTGTGAGTGTGGGTGTGAGTGTGAGTGTGGGAGTGAGTGTGGGTGTTGGTGTGAGTGTGGGTGTGAGTGTGAGTTTGAGTGTGGGAGTGTGTGTGGGTGTGAGTGTGGGTGTGAGTGTGAGTTTGTGTGTGGGTGTGGGTGTGGGTGTTGGTGTGAGTGTGGTTGTGAGTGTGAGTTTGTGTGTGGGTGTTGGTGTTGGTGTGAGTGTGGGTGTGAGTGTGAGTGTGAGTTTGGGTGTGGGCTTGAGTGTGAGTTTGAGTGTGGGTGTGAGTGTGGGTCTGAGTGTGGGTGTGGGTGTGATTGTCAGTGTGGGTGTGAGTGTGGGTGTGAGTGTGAGTCTGAGTGTGGGTCTGAGTGTGGGTCTGAGTGTGGGTCTGAGTGTGGGTGTGGGTGTGAGTGTGTGTGTGGGTGTGGGTGTGACTTTGAGTGTGAGAGTGGGTGTGAGTGTGGGTGTGAGTGTGGGTGTGAGTGTGACTGTGAGTGTGAATGTGAGTGCGAGTGCGAGTGCGAGTGCGGGTGTGTGGGTGTGTGAGTGTGGGTGTGAGTGTGACTGAGTGTGAGTGTGAATGTGAGTGTGGGTGTGAGTGTGGGTGTGAGTGTGACTGAGTGTGAGTGCGGGTGTGAGTGTGGGTGTGAGTTTGAGTGGGTGTGAGTGTGTGTGTGGGTGTGGGTGTGTGTGGGTGTGAGTTGAGTGTGAGTGTGGGTGTGAGTGTGGGTGTGAATCTGAGTGTGGGTGTGAGTTTGAGTGTGGGTGTGAGTGTGGGTGTGGGTGTGGGTGTGGTGTGGTGTGAGTGTGGTTGTGTGTGTGTGTGAGTGTGGGTGTGAGTGTGAGTGTGGGTGTGAGTGTGAGTGTGGTTGTGGGTGAGTGGGTGTCGATGTGAATGTGGGTGTGAGTGTAAGTGTGGGTGTGTGTGTGTCAGTGTGGGTGTGAGTGTGGGTGTGAGTGTGAGTGTGGGTGTGAGTGTGTGTGTGGGTGTGTGTGTGGGTGTGAGAGTGGGTGTAAGTGTGAGTTTGCGTGTGAGTGTGGGTGTGAGTGTGAGTGTGAGTGTGGGAGTGAGTGTGGGTGTTGGTGTGAGTGTGGGTGTGAGTGTGAGTGTGAGTTTGGGTGGGCTTGAGTGTGAGTTTGAGTGTGGGTGTGAGTGTGGTGTGGGTGTGAGTGTGAGTTTGTGTGTGGGTGTGGGTGTGGGTGTTGGTGTGAGTGTGGTTGTGAGTGTGAGTTTGTGTGTGGGTGTTGGTGTTGGTGTGAGTGTGGGTGTGAGTGTGAGTGTGAGTTTGGGTGTGGGCTTGAGTGTGAGTTTGAGTGTGGGTGTGAGTGTGGGTGTGGGTGTGGGTGTGAGTGTGTGTGTGGGTGTGGGTGTGACTTTGAGTGTGAGAGTGGGTGTGAGTGTGGGTGTGAGTGTGGGTGTGAGTGTGACTGTGAGTGTGACTGTGAGTGTGAATGTGAGTGCGAGTGCGAGTGCGAGTGCGGGTGTGTGGGTGTGAGTGTGGGTGTGAGTGTGACTGAGTGTGAGTGTGAATGTGAGTGTGGGTGTGAGTGTGGGTGTGAGTGTGACTGAGTGTGAGTGTGAGTGCGGGTGTGAGTGTGGGTGTGAGTTTGAGTGTGGGTGTGAGTTTGAGTGGGTGTGAGTGTGTGTGTGGGTGTGGGTGTGTGTGGGTGTGAGTTTGAGTGTGAGTGTGGGTGTGAGTGTGGGTGTGAATTTGAGTGTGGGTGTGAGTGTGGGTGTGGGTGTGAGTGTGGTTGTGTGTGTGTGTGAGTGTGGGTGTGAGTGTGAGTGTGGGTGTGAGTGTGAGTGTGGTTGTGTGTGAGTGGGTGTGAGTGTAAGTGTGGGTGTGTGTGTGTCAGTGTGGGTGTGAGTGTGGGTGTGAGTGTGGGTGTGAGTGTGAGTGTGGGTGTGAGTGTGGGTGTGGATGTGAGTGTGAGTGTCAGTGTGAGTGTGGGTGTGAGTTTGAGTGTGAGTGTGGGTGTCAGTTTGAGTGTTGGTGTGAGTTTGAGTGTGAGTGTGGGTGTGAGTTTGAGTTTGAGTGAGGGTGTGAGTGTGTGAGTGTGAGTGTGGGTGTGAGTGTGACTTTGAGTGTGACTGTGAGTGAGTGTGGCTGTGCGTGTGCGTGTGTGTGAGTGTGTGGGTGTGGGTGTGAGTGTGAGTGTGAGTGTGGGTGAGAGTGTAAGTGTGGGTGTGAGTGTGGGTGTGAGTGTGAATGTGGGTGTGAGTATGAGTGTGTGTGAGTGTGTTGGTGGGTGTGCGTGTGAGTGTGGGTGTGAGTGTGTGTGGGTGTGAGTATGTGTGGGTGTGAGTGTGGGTGTGAATGTGGGTGTGAGTGTGAGTGTGGGTGTGAGTGTGTGTGGATGTGAGTGTGTGGGTGTGAGTGTGGGTGTGAGTGTGTGTGGATGTGAGTGTGAGTGTGTGTGGGTGTGAGTGAGTGTGGGTGTGAGTGTGTGTGGATGTGAGAGTGAGGGTGTGTGTAGGTGTGAGTGTGGGTGTAAGTGTGTGTGGGTGTGAGTGTGTGTGTGAGTGTGGGTGTAAGTGTGGGTGTGAGTGCGTGTGGGTGTGGGTGTGAGTGTGAGTGTGGGTGTGAGTGTGGGTGTGGGTGTGATTGGCAGTGTGAGTGTGGGTGTGAGTTTGAGTTTGAGTTTGGGTGTGAGTGTGGGTGTTGGTGTGAGTGTGAGTGTGGGTGTGAGTGTGGGTGTGGGTGTGTGTGTGAGAGTGGGTGTGAGTGTGAGTGTGGGTGTGAGTGGGTGTGTGTGTGGGTGTGAGTGTGGGTGTGGGTGTGAGTGGGTGTGAGTGTGGGTGTGAGTTTGTGTGTGGGTGTGAGTATGAGTTTGTGTGTGGGTGTGAGTGTGTGTGTGGGTGTGACTTTGAGTGTGAGTGTGGGTGTGAGTGTGGGTGTGAGTGTGGGTGTGAGTGTGGGTGTGAGTGTGAGTGTGAGTGTGAGTGTGAGTGCGAGTTCGAGTGCGAGTGCGGGTGTGTGGGTGTGAGTGTGGGTGTGAGTGTGGGTGTGGGTGTGAGTGTGAGTGTGAATGTGAGTGCGAGTGGGGTGTGTGGGTGTGAGTGTGGGTGTGGGTGTGAGTGTGAGTGTGAGTGTGGTGTGAGTGTGAGTGTGAGTGTGTGAGTGTGGAGTGTGAGTGGTGAGTGTGAGTG